>CM064511.1:20570885-20630706 GCA_032716605.1 Paralithodes platypus | reverse complement strand
CATTGGGCCATTTTATCACTTCCAAAGGACACAATTTGAACTAGAAAACCTAATATCTTAATTCCATATAGAATAATCAAGATTCATAAGACTGGACTCGGCTATTTGTTTTACATCCCTAGTAGGCTACTAGTAATTCCAAATATTTAACCCATTCAGTACCGTTGAAGTCCCTTTCATTATATTCAACTATAAGATGACTTTATTAATCTTAGGAAAGACTTCTAACCCTGAAAAGTGTTATGCCCTGTTTTTCTACAGGATTAACTTGGGTAATGTGAGTTCTAAATGACTGGGTATAGAAGGCTGCATGCACAATACAAGGTATGAGGATTAGAGAACACAAAATAAGCACACGGTAACAAGACACACGATCACTTTTATTGATGTACACACTTCTGTAGTTTTCTTGATGATAAATATGAAGCATAAGAAGATATGAATACTCGTACAAGACAAATGATAGAATTGAACAAGACTAGCATTAAGTAGATCTGGATGGAGCCGAGTCTCCCACTTCCAACGTTCAGGTATTAATCTTCTGATCACTGGCTTTATTCACAAGTTTATATACTGGAGACCATCAATGTTACTTATAGATTCATATTTACTATTAGATTTATCACTGGTAGCTCTGGTGCACAAGTAGTAGTTCACAGACTAGATTAGCCACACGTATTTTAGAGCACAGGAATTCTAGTAACCTCAGGGGGGTACTGATCTAAGTTTTATATTCTTGTATCAGAAACACATAGAACGCAAATCAGTGGGCGAACATCAGATATCACTAGGGTTTCGCTGCTATGTAATAATATCTGGATATATGAGTAATTACGAGAGTTAATATCGCCTGTTAATTAATAAACACTGATACGCTTTGCACTTCCTAATGGAATGGTTATATATGAATTATACTGGGGCAAAGATATAGCCACTTCATAGTAATATTAATAAGTGAGTCTCTAAATAGCACTGGACACTGTAGCACTGATAGAGTGAATCTTGGGTAGTATTGGATTGGTCTGGTCCTGGTTATCTTGCGGCCGTGATGTTGGGGGTAACGACTGGTTCCGCGGCCGTCCAGATGGTCCATATGTAGAAAGTTCTGAAGACGGATCTCTTGGCGATCGTTGCTGGTTACACTCTTATATACCCTCTGGTTTCTAGACCTGAATCACAGATATCCGGATCTTCCTGTCAATCTGGATCGGAATTAACGCCACGCGCATCTCACGTCGATCGCACAGCTTCCCGGTCTGTATGAAGGTTATAAGGTGCACGTAGATTTCTTTTACATGGACAGATCCTTCTATCTAAATCTGCCACGGAGTCTGCCGGCTCTGGAACTCAATTCTCAGGAACAAACCATGATAGAGCTAGAGGTCAACTCAAGTGACCAACCACTGTTGGTGTCTATCTTTCACTGATTTTACTGGGGGCTGGAGCTTGATTTATTAGTTCGGTTTTGGACCCTGTAGGCCATAGGGATCTCGAGTTTTGATGGACTTATTTGAGCTCTCAATTGATACGGGAACTAGGTAAGGTGGTGATTACTGTTGTGGCACATGGCTGTATGGAGCCTTCATAATGTGATATAACTGAGCCTTAGTAAGAGGTACTATTTTGGCTATACTGGAAGTATTTAAGGGAGAGAGATTGGATCTACTTTGCGAGGAGGTTTGGGACATCTTTGATAGGAGCGTCTCTCTTAGATTGCTCAGTCTTCATTCTATGGTATAGCTGAGGTGCTAATTTGGTTATCGGAGTATGCAAGAAAGGTTAATGGGTTATTGTGGGTTAATAGAGGTTAGTAAGGTGTTAGTCATACATGGTTAGTTCATTGATAGGAAGAATTCCTGTGCTACCTGGCAATGATCCGGAAGTCCAAACAGGGGTCAGGTATATACCTCCGCAGGGGTAGGGTTCTCCCTCCTCGGGTGGGTGACAGGGGTAGGTGCGCGTCCTCTCTCTGTGATGGTCGTCTGGGCGGCTGTGGCTGGGGGCTTGCCATATTACAAGTGTTTGTAATAACCCTCTGTTTATGAGACAGATGTGGGTGTTCGTAATACCAAAACCGAAGGTGCCTTGATCGGCTGGTTTAATTGTTTGGGTTGTTAATTGCATGGTTTGTTGGATGTGGTGGAGACTGGGTTGCTAACTCTGCCACATTTATCTGGAAGTATGGCAATAGAAGTTAGTCACTGGCGAGGCGGCTAGCCTCGCACTGACGATCATTTGGTACAGGGTTGTGAATGGGTTGTGAGGGAATAGATGCATGCAAAGGGTTAGTAAAGTTCTAATGGTGTTCCTTCCTACTGGGGGATAGGCTGGATAGGAGTATATATACAAAAGGTTTGAGAATGCTAGTAACGGAAAAGTTAAGGATATTCAGGGGGTATGGTGGAGAGGCTAGGTTAGGAGGGAGTTGAGTAGCGTGGGGGGTTAACGAGAGGGAGAGGGTTAAGGGGTGCTACGTGTGAAGTTTGACCCTAAGGTCCCTGGGCGTAGGGGTGGCATTATGCTACAGTTGGTATTTTAGTCTGGGGGTTAAGGACAGGGAAGGTAGGGTAACCAAACGCTACCGGGGGATGAGCAATAGGTGGTGGTATATGCGTCTGGAAATTATAGAATCATGTGGACTGTGGGGAAGATGAGGTTAGCTGTAGGTGTGTGCTTGACTGTGGATAAAAGTAGATAAAAACATAGTGTACTATTACTCGTCAATACGAGGGGTTATGGACACTATTAGTTGACACGATTTCTTGCTGATCTAGTTGTCCCTGGGAACTGCGTTTTCTATGAAATATATACCAAAGAAAGCGGCAGTTCGTAGGGGTAGCTTCGTTATTGTTTCGTGGTAGATATGCGTTGAGACAATGGTAAAAGAGGGTTATCTATACAATCTCTGGTTGGGGTAAGAATTAGAGTTACTGCATGGTTGCTAACATCTTCAGTCATTATCTCTGTCTAGGTCTTACAGGAATAATGGTTATATATACAATGGTGTACCCGATGGTATCATAGTTTCTTATCAAT
This sequence comes from Paralithodes platypus, assembly GCA_032716605.1. NCBI lineage: Eukaryota > Metazoa > Arthropoda > Malacostraca > Decapoda > Lithodidae > Paralithodes > Paralithodes platypus. Next base: position 20,627,670 of record CM064511.1, on the reverse strand, counting down.
AATAACATGGGGGTTAACAAATTACTTCTCGGATGGAAGTACATACATAGATTTATGGTGTCGGTTGGTCTTCAGAAACTTAGTCTGGCAAGACAGGTATTTGTAGGGGGTTAACATATCACTTCTCGGATGGAAGAACATACATAGATTTATGGGGGCGGTTGGTCTTCAGAAACTTAGTCTGGCAAGACAAGGTATTTTAGTGTATGTTGATATTGATATCTTAACTTAGGGACAGGGCATGGGTGTATTAAATTAAGGTGTATTCATGTTCATCATTATGTAGGTAGAGTCTGGCGGGTAAGAGGTGTAGGACACGAGGGGTAGTGGATACGCGAGGTGGGGGAATGGTCAGTGGTTAGAAGCGATAGGCAGGTGTGGCTTGGAGCTGCTTAGCCCTGCGGGCTTCGGCCTGTCTGAACTGGTTGGCTTGGTCACCTGGTCCTTTCGTTCTGTGGGCCTTTCCTTCGGGTGTTTCTGTTCCCGTTTCTTTGTTGTTCTCGCTCGTGGCTTCCGTGGTGGGCTTCTCGTTCTGGGGCATTTTACTTCCCTCTCCTTCGTTGTAGGCTCGTCCTCGAGCCTCAAGGGTGAAGTAAAGAGAAGTATAGTCATGGTGGGTCATTTGGAGGGTGTGAAGAAGGGTCCACCAGGCAAGAGAGCGAGGATCAGGTTTCTTGTGCAGGTCTATGTAGACCTGTAGGAATGTGTCTTCGGTGTTGTGGAGGGCGGCTGCCCGGGCTTGATGTGGCCGTTGTAGACGGGCTAAGCGTCCTGTGGACGTTTTTAATTTAATATGTCTTATGAACGGTGTGTATTCGTCCTCAGTGGGGGTAGGGACGGGAGTGACGAATGGTGTGGATGTGTTCATGGTGGAGGTCAGGTATTGAGTGAGGTGTGTGGGACTGACAGGAGGCCTCTTCAGTGTGGTGAAGGGGTTAACAACTGAAGGGGAGGGACTAACGCGTGAAGGCGGAGCTGGGGGTGAAGGGGGGATATGAGTCTGGGTTTTTTGGGGTTGTCTTGGGTGGTGTTGCAGGCTGGGAAAATATATGGAGGCAATGTTCAATATCGGTTTAGGTTAGGTGCTTGATGGAGGTGTGTGAGAAAGAGGGGGTGTGTGTGTTGTGTGGCTTGGACTTTTAGTGGAAGAAAGGGGTTTGGTTTTTATAACTGTCTTCAAAATCTGATGGGTCTGTTGATGATTCTACCTTTGGAGGTTCTGGTGGGAAGGTAGATTTTTGTAGTGGGACTTGAGTCGCTCGACGATGTTTTTATATTGAGGGGAAGAACGCTTTACAGGTGGAGGGCATTTAGTGGGGGTGATGTAGGGGGTTATTTGAGAGGTAGATGCGTGTGGAGGTTTTTGTCGAGTGAGGGTGGTAGGAGGAATGGGAGAGGATTGGGTGAGGGTATTGATGGGGGTTCTCGGAGGGGCGACTTTGTTAGTGGGGGTGTGGAGGTCCGGTACGTCATTTTGGAGGGGCTTTGGTTGGTAGTTACTTGTGTGGTAGACGTGGTGGGTGAGGAGGGGTTGGTCGTTGGCATAGGGTATTATTTATGGGGAGGTTGGTTGGGGGTTTTATGAGATGATGAGGTTGGTTGATGCGTGGATGGGGTCGCAGGGATAGTGGAGGGGACAGGATGGATGCGGGGGGGGGGCTAGACGAGTGGGTAGTGAGTGGAGGTTTATTTGGAGGGTTGGGGTAGGAAAGTGTGTTGGGTGCGTTCTTTGGTGGGGTTGGTGATTTGATGGTGGTGGAAATAGGTGGTTTTGTTGGTGGGGGGGCAGATCTAGAAGGTCATTCGGGGTGATGAGGTAGGGGTTGAGAGGGGATGAGGTTGAAGGGGAAGGTATTTGTTCTCGTGGGAGGGTGGGGGTGGTTATTTTTGGAATATAGTTAGAGGGGTGATGGTGTTTGCTTGTGATTATTCGTCTTCTTTCCCTTTGTGGAGGAGAATTCGACGAAGAAGAAGAGGAGGAGGAGGATAGTGGTCTGGCAGCTCTACGGAACTTTGTTATCAGGGTGTGTTTTCTGGAGGGTTTAAAGGATTTCAGTCGTGGGCGTAAGTTGTAGCGTGAGGTGTCTGGGGTAGATTGTGTGGTGCGGTTGGGTGTGTACTTGTTTTTAGGTGGGGGTGGTGGTTTTCTTACTGTGGTGCCTGGTGGAGGTACTTCAGGGCTAGATGGGAGGGTTTCTGTTGTGGGTTGAGGTTTTCGTACTTTGATATTTTGGGGAGGTACTTGACTATCAGAAGTGAAGGAATTGGTCATGGTGGAGGAAGGTGTGATAGTGGGGGCTTGGGGTTTGTGGAGGTTAGTTTGGGGGGTAGGTTGAGGAATGATCGGCAGGTTCTGTGCGGGAGGGTTTAGGCCTTTAGGGGTTTGTAGGGGAACATTCATAGCCTGAGTGGGAGGGGTAGTAGGGGTGTTCAATTCAGGGTCTACGTGTGGGGTGGGGTAATGTCTTGTGGTTTTAGAGGTTTAAATTGCTAGGACGAATCTATTTCTGAACGTGCGAGTCACGCCGTGATAATCAATGATGACTTGATAGGCATTTTGGGACTTTGATGATGGTGTAGGGTCCGACATACCGAGGGCCTAATTTGTTGCTGACAGGGAGGTTGCCTACCATTACGGTGTCATGGATGGCGAAAGGGTTTTTATCATCGGGGTTCTCCTTTTTGGTCTCTTGACAGGTTTGGGCGGTATGGAGGGTGTTTTGCAGATGTTGCAATGGGTCAATTGTGGAGGTGTTGGAGGGGAGGTGAGCGTGATGGTGGAACGGCAGTAACAGGGGGGGTACGCCGTAAACACGTTCATGAGGTGAAATACCGTCTTCTCGGGGACAGTGTTCATGCCCCATTGTATCATTTTTATCTGTGATGGCCAGTCTGAGGTGTTAAGAGCAATCATTTTGGTACGTAACTGGTTGTTGATGGTGCGATGGCTGCGTTCGCATATAGCATTTCCTTGAGGCCAGTACGGGGATGAGTGTTTGATCTTAATACCGCATTGTTGGGTGAACTGGTGCCAAACATGTCCACTAAATTCGGGGGCATTGTCGGATAGAAGAGCAAGGGGAAGGCCGAATATAGGGAACACTTCTGTGGCAAGCAGTGCAGCGACGGTGGTGGCTGTGTTGTGTTTAACGGGGCAGGCTATTAAACATTTTGAATATACGTCGACAAATGTGACGATATAGCGGTTGCCAGCGTAAGAAGGAAACGGGCCCATGATGTCGAGGGATAGGACATGGAACGGTTTGTTGGCAGAAATGGTACCAGCTGGGCCTGGGGTGTGTGATCTATCCTTCCCCAATAAACAAGGTTTGCAGGATTCTGTCACGCGTTGTGCAATCTTGGAGGGGTTGGGGGTCCAGTACTGATCTGCGAAGATTTTTAACATTTTCTTTTGTCCAAGGTGTATGCCGTTTCCCTCGTGGATGGCAATCATGTAGTCGTGGGCAATGGTGGGGTCTAGGACTATGTGACCGGAGTCTGTGGCAAGTTGATCTCCCCAGCGAGTCAGTTTTCTTGAAGATATTTAACGGTATCCAGGGTGGTCTGATCCTTGTTTCCCAAGATTGAATTAGTGAGGGGGCTGGGGGGGAATTATGTTGGTTGATGGGGGTACGTAAGACCTCAGTGTTTTGTAAGGCGGCTAGGTTGGTGGGGGGGTCTTTCGGTATTGGCAAACGTGACAGGGCGTCTGCATTGGTGTGAAGTTTACCTGGACGATACTGTATTGTAAAATCGTAGTCCTCTAGTGTCTCTCTCCAGCGTAACAAGATGGCTGAGTTGGTTTCGCACCTATGCAACCATTGCAAAGATTGATGGTCGGTTATTATGTCTAGTTTTGCGCCCAACACAAATGACCTGAAGTGGTTGAGTGCCCAAATGATCCCTAGGCACTCTCTCTTGGTGGCTGCATAATTCTGTTGGGCTTGGTTGAGTGTGGAGCTGGCATACGCTATCACATGTTCCTCTCCGTCTCTTACTTGAGCTAAAACTGCACCAATGGCGTACAGAGATACGTCGGTATAAAGACGGAAAGGTTTATGGTAATCAGGGAAAGCGACAATAGGGGCTTGGATCAGCTTTTGTTTCAAAGTGTTAAAAGCGAGGTCTCTTTCAGGTGTCCAGGTGAATGTGGTGTCCTTGTGGGTGAGTTGGTGGAGGGGTCTGGCTATTGCGGCAAAGTGTGGGACGAAACGTCTGTAGTATGTGGCTAAACCTAGAAAAGAACGTACTCCTTTAACGGTGGTGAGTGGGGGTTGGTTTTGTATGGCTTGAAGTTTTTCTTGGGGTCTGGTGCAATGCCATGTTCAGATATTACGTGGCCGAGGAAATCTACCTTATTTCGTGCAATTTCGCATTTTGAGGGTTTCAATTTCAGCCCGGCGGCTCGGATTCTTTGAAGAACTTGTTTCAACCTGAGGAGGTGTTCTTCCCAGGTTTGTGAGTACTCAATGATATCGTCTAGATACGCTAGGCAGGTTTCCCAGGTAAGACCATGTAATACCGCTTCCATCAAACGGGAGAAAGTGGCGGGTCCGATGCAGAGGCCAAAAGGTAGGACGTTAAATTCGTAGTGGTGGCCACCACTAGTGGAGAATGCTGTTTTTTCTTGGTCCTCTGCCTTGATGAGCACTTGCCAATACCCTGCTTGCAAGTCGAGGGTAGTGAACCATCTGGATCCGTATAGGGAGTCAAGGGAATCGTCTATCCTGGGTAATGGCGTAGCGTCCTTAATGGTTACGTCATTCAATCTCCTGTAATCTACGCAAAAACGGGTTGACCCATCTTTCTATTTTACTAGGACAACAGGGGAAGACCAGGGGCTGATGGACGGGGTAGCAATTCCGGCCTCTAACATCTCTTGGACACTTGGCGTTCCTCTTCCTGGCGTTGTATGGGATTTTTTCTACGGGATGGTTGTCTTATGGGGGGGCCTGTGGTGTTAATGATGTGTTGTTCAACATCGGTCTGTCCTATTTCAGTGGGTTGTTGGGCAAATACGTCACTGAACTCTAGCAATAGTTCGTACATGCTGTGTTTTTGGTGGTCGGATAATGTGTCAGGGAGAGGGGGTAATTTGAGATTGGTAGGGGTTTCATTGGAATCTATGGGGAGGTCATCAAATGTTTCGAGGTCTCCTATGATGAGGCCTTTTGGTAATGTCAGGGATTCTTCAGAGATATTGGCCACTAGAATGTGGTTTATGCGAGCGGAAATGATGGCGGGTTGTAGGAGGCAACGATTGGGGTTGGTGGACGTGGTAGTGGGGGAAAATATCATGTGAGTTTGGGGTATGGGTCGAAGGTTAACCCTTTTTTGATGGCGGGGGGGAATTTGACATTTATCTTGAACTACAGCTGGGCTAATGATGGTGGGGTCCGACTGGTGAGCAGGTGCTCGGTACGCATGAGGGGGGGGGGGAATCACTTTGGTGGGGGTCACGCGTGAGGGGGGGATTAACGGCGCGTGTGGGAGGATCAGAGTGGTGAGGTGTGAGTGATTTAGAAAACGGAATTTGTTGGTGGGACTGCGGAGGGTTGGTGGGGGAAGAGTTAGGTATAGAACATGGGTTATTGGTGGAGGACTGATGTACTGATTTGTGGTTGTTAAAAGGACGAATTTGGGGAGTTTTGTCGGTGGCAGTGACGGTTTGTTTAGAGGTTATATGGGATTGGTGGGTTTGTCTGTCATGAGGGGGTGAGTCAAGTGTGGGGTTTTGAAGTTTTTTTAGGGGTGTGAATTGTGTGGGGGTGGAAGGGAGCTACTGACGAAATGCTGTCACAAGGGGAATTTTGGTGGTCGTGGGATAGCTGTGCATTTCTGGGGCATGGGGAAAACATGGTTGGGTACATAGGTCGGCATTTTCCCTGGAAACATGTGTACATAAATATTTGGTAGAATGGTTTTTACATACATAAGAGTCTGTCCTGGAAACATGGGAGGATTGATCCTGGACAGAGTTAGAAGAAATGGGGGGGTTTACATCATTGAGTTGCTTGGACTTGTCTTCTTTCGTTTGCTGAGGCATTTTTTCAACGGAATGAGTGATATTTTGAGAGAACTCGGGGCAAGGGGGGGTTTAGGAGTTACCTTAGTGCTAGCTGCAACTTGGTAATCTTGACTCAGAGTTTGTTGAGGGTGCAGGTGTTTTTTTCTTTTTGTGAACTGGTTTCTGCGTGATGGGTTTGTCAGAGGCTTTGGGTTGGATTTTTTTTTTAATGAGATCAGCCTCTGGCCGCAGTCAACCTGGGCCTGGAGTTTTTGAAGGTCAAGTCCAAGGAAACCATCGTAATGTTTACAGTGGGAGGAAAATACTGTGAACGGGTGAAAACAACGGGCATGGGGGGCAGGAGTAGTTACTGACAGGGGCAAAGTGTCTCCTAGGAGATTTAAGTAGGTATCAGCAGCTGAGATTAGTTCTGCTTTGGTAGGTAACAAGGGGCCAAATAGTCGGTGGTGTTGATCATAATAAGACTTGAACAAACATGACTTAGGAGCTCCCGTGTCGATTAACAAGCGGACAGGAATGTCCTTGATTTTGGCCATGTAGTAAATGGGGGCAGTGCGATTAGTTATGGCGTCCCCCGCCAAGGCCATCGTGGGCGGGGATACTTTAAAAATCCTGGGGGTCGGTATCTACCTCCTCCAGGGCTTCCTCGGTATCGTCCTGAGGTCATGATATGGGCTATGTCTTCGGTGTGCATTTCCTCCATTTCTTTCCTCTTGTCCCCACTCCTCTTCATTTACAGAAATGCGAGGAGTAAAGGGGCGAGGTTTGGCAGAGTCACGAATTTGATGGAGGGCACACTTAGCACTACAGGCAGGGAAATCATAGGGGCTGATAATCACTAATGTAGGGTTCTTACTTTGGTAGGGGTTGTAGGTTTTGTTCCGGTTGAAGATTCTGCGTGGCTGGGTAGGTTGGAACCGGGGCCTACTGGGTTGGGGCTTGCCGGAAGGGTAGGTAGGTTTGTTGTGGAAGGATGAGGATGGGTAGGCATTCTTGGAGTTGAAGGTTTTGAGCCTTGGGGTTTTGTTGTCGAGGTGCTGCGGGTGTGTGGGGAACCTCTTGATTACAGCGATTTGGGTGGGTGTTTCTGTGTGCACGGCCAAAATACGTCGGATCGTGATGAGATCTTTTTGATATCCGACGAAATCGTGCACACGGAAATTATCCTTTACTGCTGAGGGCAATATTGATACAAGGTTGACCAGAATCTGCTGTTCTTGCTGGATTCTGGTCAATGTGGGGAGACACTTTGATATGTTGGGCGATCTTATTCACTGTGGCATCTAGATCGCCTTCGAATTTAGTGTCTTGGAGATGGGTGTGGGCCACGAAAATGCCCAACGAAGGCTTAATGGCCTCTATCACTATTGGGCGAAATTCGTCCCATGTGAGAGCAGGGTGCACTTGGTAGGCAACCAGGGAAACGGCTTTTCCCAGGTGCGTTAATGTCACGGCTATCTTTTCTGCGTCCGTGGTATAAACTAGGTCAAGTACGGGTTTCACTATGTTCATGAACGTTTCGATCTCGTAAGTCTCCCCATCATAATGTGGGATGGGGATGTGAGAACGGTGCGCCATGATGTTATCGTGTTCTGGTGCTGTTCCAAACTTGCAAGGTAATGCAACCTTTTATCCGAATCAAGAACCACCGCTGCCACCAATGTTATGCCCTGTTTTTCTACAGGATTAACTTGGGTAATGTGAGTTCTAACTGACTGGGTATAGAAGGCTGCATGCACAAAACAAGGTATGAGGAATAGAGAACACAAAATAAGCACACGGTAACAAGACACACGATCACTTTTATTGATGTACACACTTCTGTAGATTTCTTGATGATTAATATGAAGCATAAGAAGATATGAATACTCGTACAAGACAAATGATAGAATTGAACAACACTAGCATTAAGTGGATCTGGATGGAGCCTAGTCTCCCACTTCCAACGTTCAGGTATTAATCTTCTGATCACTGGCTTTATTCACAAGTTTATAATTATACTGGAAACCATCAATGGTACTTATAGATTCATATTCACTATTAGATTTATCACTGGTAGCTCTGGTGCACAAGTAGAAGTTCACAGACTAGATTAGACACGCGTATTTTAGAGCATGGGAATTCTAGTAACCTCAGGGGGGTACTGATCTAAGTTTTATATTCTTGTATCAGAAACACATAGAACGCGAATCAGTGGGCGAACATCAGATATTACTAGGGTTTCGCTGCTATGTAATAATATCTGGATATATGAGTAATTACGAGAGTTAATATCGCCTGTTAATTAATAAACACTGATACGCTTAGCACTTCCTAATGGAATGGTTATATATGAATTATACTGGGGCAAAGGTATAGCCACTTCATAGAAATATTAATAATTGAGTCTCTAAATAGCACTGTAACACTGTAGCACTGATAGAGTGAATCTTGGGTAGTATTTGATTGGTCTGGTCCTGGTTATCTTGCGTCCGTGATGTTGGGGGCTAACGACTGGTTCCGCGGCCGTCCAGATGGTCCATATGTAGAAAGTTCTCAAGACGGATCTCTTGGCGATCGTTGCTGGTTACACTCTTATAATATACCCTCTGGTTTCTAGACCTGAATCACAGATATCAGGATCTTCCTGACAATCTGGATCGGAATTAACGCCAAGCGCATCTCACGTCGATCGCTCAGCTTCCCGGTCTGTATGAAGGTTATAAGGTGCACGTAGATTTCTTTTACGTGGACAGATCCTTCTATCTAAATCTGCCACGGAGTCTGCCGGCTCTGGAACTCAATTCTCAGGAACAAACAATGATAGAGCTAGAGGTCAACTCAAGTGACCAACCACTGGTTGGTGTCTATCTTTCAACTGATTTTACTGGGGGCTGGAGCTTGGTTTATAGGTTCGGTTTTGGACCCTGTAGGCCATAGGGATCTCGAGTTTTGATGGACTTATTTGAGCTCTCAATTGATACGGGAACTAGGTAAGGTGGTGATTACTGTTGTGGCACATGGCTGTATGGAGCCTTCATAATGTGATATAACTGAGCCTTAGTAAGAGGTACTATTTTGGCTATCTGGAAGTATTTAGGGGAGAGAGACTGGATCTACTTTACGAGGAGGTTTGGGACATCTTTGATAAGAGCGTCTCTCTTAGATTGCTCAGTCTTCATTCTATGGTATAGCTGAGGTGCTAATTTGGTTATCGGAGTATGCAAGAAAGGTTAATGGGTTATTGTGGGTTAATAGAGGTTAGTAAGGGTGTTAGTCATACATGGTTAGTTCATTGATAGGAAGAATTCCTGTGCTACCTGGCAATGATCCGGAAGTCAAAACAGGGGTCAGGTATACCTCCGCAGGGGTAGGGGTCTCCCTCCTCGGGTGGGTGAAAGGGGTAGGTGCGCGTCCTCTCTCTGTGATGGTCGTCTGGGCGCCTGTGGCTGGGGGCTTGCCATATTACAAGTGTTGTAATAACCCTCTGTTTATGAGACAGATGTGGGTGTTCGCAATACCAAAACCGAAGGTGCCTTGATCAGCTGGTTTAATTGGTTGGGTTGTTAATTGCATGGTTTGTTGGATGTGGTGGAGACTGGGTTGCTAACTCTGCCACATTTATCTGGAAGTATGGCAATAGAAGTTAGTCACTGGCGAGGTGGCTAGCCTCGCACTGACGATCATTTGGTACAGGGTTGTGAATGGGTTGTGAGGGAAAAGATGGCATGCAAAGGGTTAGTAAAGTTCTAATGTAAAGTCAGTGAAAATAGGCTAGCCTAAACAGACCTCGGATGCGGAAATACCCTGAGCCGAACAGGCCAAGTGGGATATCTCTATTGGTCTAACTGGTAAGGTGCCTGCCTCACACCCAAGGGTCGAGAGTTTCGTGCCCCCACCAGGGCATGATATTTTTGTGAGGCTATTTCCGCATTTAACGAAGTTTAGGTGTGCTGGTTAAATTGTTCAGATGGTTGAGAGTAAGATCGGAGCTCCATAAATCCTCTTTCGGGTATGGTGTAAAAAACCGAGCCCCACAGGACAAGGAAGAGGATAGGAGAGAGCAGGGAGTGTTGTGAGACTCGATTGGGTTGGGTTGTGGAGTTTGCCAGCCACCCAAGCGAGTTGCCAACTGGGCAGTTTGTAGGTGCGTGTAGCATCGCTCAGTGAAGTTGACTCACCATTCCCGTTCATCTCTCTGACGGACTCTCGGTCGATTCGGCTCAAGCTTGTTCCTCTCTGTTCGTTCCTCTCTGTTCGGAGCTTTCGCTTCCCGGAAGGTGAAGTAGTGTAAAGTCAGTGAAAATAGGCTAGCCTAAACAGACCTCGGATGCGGAAATACCCTGAGCCGAACAGGCCAAGTGGGATATCTCTATTGGTCTAACTGGTAAGGTGCCTGCCTCACACCCAAGGGTCGAGAGTTCGTGCCCCCACCAGGGCATGATATTTTCGTGAGGCTATTTCCGCATTTAACGAAGTTTAGGTGTGCTGGTTAAATTGTTCAGATGGTTGAGAGTAAGATCGGAGCTCCATAAATCCTCTTTCGGGTATGGTGTAAAAAACCGACCCCCACACTAATGGTGTTCCTTCCTACTGGGGGAAGGTAGGCTGGATAGGAGTATATATACAAAAGGTTTGAGAATGTTAGTAACGGAAAAGTTAAGGATATTCAGGGGGCATAGTGGAGAGGCTAGGTTAGGAGGGAGTTGAGGAGCGTGGGGGGTTAACGAGAGGGAGAGGGTTAAGGGGGGGGCTACGTGGAAGTTTGACCCTAAGGTCTCTGGGCGTAGGGGTGGCATTAGGCTACAGTTGGTATCTTAGACTGGGGGTTACCGACAGGGAAGGTAGGGTAATCAAACGCTACCGGGGGATGAGCAATAGGTGGTGGTATATGAGTCTGGAAATTATAGAATCATGTGGACTGTGGGGAAGATGAGGTTAGCTGTAGGTGTGTGCTTGACTGTGGATAAAAGTAGAGAAAAACATAGTGTACTATTACTCGTCAATACGAGGGGTTATGGACACTATTAGTTGACACGATTTCTTGCTGATCTAGTTGTCCCTGGGAACTGCGTTTTCTATGAAATATATACCAAAGAGAGCGGCAGTTCGTAGGGGTAGCTTCGTTATTGTTTCGTGGTAGATATGCGTCGAGACAATGGTAAAAGAGGGTTATCTATACAATCTCTGGTTGGGGTAAGAATTAGAGTTACTGCATGGTTGCTAACATCTTCAGTCATTATCTCTGTCTAGGTCTTACAGGAATAATGGTTATATATACAATGGTGTACCCGTGGGTATCATAGTTTCTTATCAATTATGACATGGGGGTTAACATATTACTTCTCGGATGGAAGAACATACATAGATTTATGGGGGCGGTTGGTCTTCAGAAACTTAGTCTGGCAAGACAAGGTATTTTAGGGGGTTAACATATTACTTCTCGGATGGAAGAACATACATAGATTTATGGGGCGGTTGGTCTTCAGAAACTTAGTCTGGCAAGACAGGGGTTAACATATTACTTCTCGGATGGAAGAACATACATAGATTTATGGGGCGGTTGGTCTTCAGAAACTTAGTCTGGCAAGACAAGGTATTTTAGTGTATGTTGATATTGATATCTTAACTTAGGGACAGGGCATGGGTGTATTAAATTAAGGTGTATTCATGTTCATCATCATGTAGGTAGAGTCTGGCGGGTAAGAGGTGTAGGACACGAGGGGTAGTGGATACGCGAGGTGGGGGAAGGGTCAGTGGTTAGAAGCGATAGGCAGGTGTGGTTTGGAGCTGCTTAGCCCTGCGGGCTTCGGCCTGTCTGAACTGGTTGGCTTGGTCACCTGGTCCTTTCGTTCTGTGGGCCTTTCTTTCGGGTGTTTCTGTTCCCGTTTCTTTGTTGTTCTCGCTCATGGCTTCCGTGGTGGGCTCGTTCTGGGGCATTTTAAAAAGGATACAAACTACCTCAGTTAATCGGTTTAGCTACCACAGATCCTTCCTAAGCGTATCTATTTCTTTACAATAGATAACAATCTCATACTGTATGACCTTATTAGGTCGGCATTCCTCTACAACCTAAGCCCAACTGCAGCCGAATCCATGCAATACTTTCGGAGATACTGTATTGGCCTTTGAATTAGAATGATTAGCGTCGCGGCGGAATTACCCCGTAATGTAATGAATGCTTTGAAGTACAGTAGTTACTAGAGTTGTTCCTGAGTGCAATTTGTAGTTTTGGAATACATTTACTATCATAACAATCTTCCTCTGCCTGTCAATGTAAAGTCATGCATAACCTGACGACCTAACCTAACCTAGTACAGTAAAACCTCGCCCGTCCAGACTAATTGGGGGAGAACCCTGTCTGGATCTGCCAAAAGTCCGGATCTGCCGAAAGTCCGGATATACTGTATATTCAGCCATCCAGATAAATCCGGATGGCTGAAACATGAGTCCTGATATCTAACTTAAACAACCAGACTTAGGTTTCAGCCATCCAGACAAATCCGGACTCCTGACATACAAGTCTGGATATCTAACACTGGATGTAATTAATATGTGTGGTAACTTGTATTCGTCTCGTTCATTTTCGGATTGACTTATAATTTTCCCAAGACATCTAGACAAGTTTGGCTGGCTGAAACATGAGTCTGGATTGAAATGCCTGTCTGGATCTCTTGGGTTTCCGGATCTGAGAGCACCGGATAGGCGGGGTTCTACTGTATCTTAGGTTCACACCACCGCAAATGTGTCAAATTACTAAAATTAATGTGCGAGAGTGGAAAAAATCCATCCGACATTGCAAGTATGGTCAACAGAAAGCGGTGGAATGTGAGGCATGCACTAATATTGTAAAAGATTACCTATTACTGAAGTCTAATACAGTGGTTAATGTCTATGTCCCAGGTGGTGAAGTAAGATTAACACAATTGTAACCCTCTGCCAGTGTGGTGTTCTGTACTCAGGCCTTTAGATATCATACTAGACCATTACTTATACTGTATACTGAGCTTAGGAAGGACCTCTGGGAATGAAATGGAATAAAGAAAACAGTACAGTATTGAAATAACCGTCCGACCCCCAAATTCCTCTATAAACTCTTTAAACTTGAAGTATATATGTATTTACTATATAAACTATATACAGTATATACTATAATCCAGTATTCGAGAATGGATATTATATATCGTAGGCTTGCGCATAAACCTTTAACTGTCTTGATGGCATAATAGTTGTGCGCAGAATTTTCGTGCGAGTATCCTACGTTCGAATCCTTGGAATACCACATGTATTCATTAGTTTCATTGATTTCATTAATTAGGTTTATTTGTAAGCTAATTGGTGGGTTGGTGATAATATGTATTTATACTCTCAGCCAGACTCGAAGCCCTGACAGTCAGGACTGTCGGTGGTTCGAGTCCGGCTGAGAGTATAAAACATTCAGTAGTTCATGTGTATTTGTGAGATATACGGTACTTGATATATATACTATATGTCTATAATAAAAGGACTGCAACTTCCCAAACTCCTCTCTAAACTTAGAAAATCATCTGCAGGAATAATGAACGCCATTGTAACCATCTGCCACTTCTGTGACGGCCCCAGTGTGGTGTTCTGTACTCAGGCCTTCAGGGATCTACTGGACTTCCAAGCTCTGGCAGGACTCCAGGATTTACATGAACCACCCTACCCATCACATGAAGACCATAATAAGGTTTTGTACACACTTATTTCTGTTACTTGATGCATGAATGTATGATTGCCTGATGCCTCGCTTTTACAGGAACTTCCCAAAAGCGATGGTCATAGCAAAAACCACCTCCATGCTCCCTTTCTCAAACATGCCCCCACTACCCACTCCACAGCTGTATTTCCACTAAATGGATGAAGCCCATTCCTGAAGGAACAGACCCAAAGCAGTCCCACACCTAGACAACGCTTACACCACTGTTTTGTTATTTTGTTTACCCCCGTGGTGCCCGTGGCTGGTAGAACACCAGACACAGCAGTGTTCTGAAGAATGGAACCACTGGTCCACTCTACAGAGGCTGACTGCACGAATGAAGTGGTTGGTGATGGGGTCGCCACATCCCTACAATGTACTGTATGTAAGGGAAAATGAAGTTAAACGATTGTATGTTATTTTATGTATGTATAATAAGAAGACATCTAACCCACTGAGCCCCAGCGCCGCAAACAGTGCGTCGGCAATGTATGTAACGCTGAGCCCCACGACGCATAAGTTGCGTCAGGGTTTAATTACTCCGGTCCTATGGCACCTAGAGGGCTCAGATTTGTATGGGAACTGTGTAAGTACAGTATCCCACGCAACCATGCCGATGGTTGAAAACTCTCAAAGTCCAACCGCGTGCGCGTGAGCGCGCAAAAACATGGTTTTTGGGTGTTTTTGCCTTCAATTTTTTACTCTTGTAAAATAGACTTTCGGGGGCTCCATAGGACCCCTTTTTTACCTTTTTGATATTTTTTTTTCTGGGCGGTCCTTCATTCCTAACCCATTCGTTATTGTTTCTGGGAAAAGAAAAAAAATCAAAACCTGCTGGTCCCTGGTGGTACTGTACATTTATTTATAACTAGCTGGGGCTCAGTGGGTTAATATTAGTTAAGTTATTGTAGGGTGTGTAGTGTTGGATTATGTACAGTACTACCATGTACTGTACACTCGATTCTTTTTAACCTACAGTAGTAGACAGTTTTATCCCCAAGCAGTTGATTTTTTATTACTTAGTGGAAAAATATTAAACTGTAATGTCTCTATATCATATAATAAGACAGATTTTCACAATTAGCACCATATTAGGCAATACAAACAAACTTTGTACTACCTGATTAATTAAGATGAGGATAAGTCAGCTTCTTGCCAGCTTAAAAAAACAAAAAACAGACTAAAGGCTACACATGAATGTATGTATATAATATACTCAGGCACATACTCCGCCAACTCGAGACAGAGCCCGAACAGGGACAACACAACACAACACAAAATCATAACAAAAAACTCACACACATCTAGGTCGCCCTGGAGAAGACCCAGAGACCCAGGCCCATTGGGGTCCCCAGCAAGATTCCCAGGTCCCAGACCTCCCGGAGAGGTCTCAACAGGCAGACACGCAGCGATTTTTTTATTTATTTTTTCTCCTATTAGTTACGCAGCGAAGCTTTACTACCACAATCCACCTCACATCCAGGCATGACCCTTCATATACACCGGCTCCTCGGGCCAGGCGCCTGATGGACTATTGATATTATCCTTGTCCAACTGGCTCCCAACCCCCTCTCCCAACGACCACGTTATCATTCATCTATTTTCCAGTCATTCCTATTCATTACCACTTCTCTTGCCTTCTCTACAGTCATCCTTCTATCTTCCAACGCTTGTACTACACAATCTCTCCATCTCAATGGAGGTCTTCCTATCCCTCTACCTCCCCTTGCATCTGACTTATATACTCTTCTTTGTAAGCCTTTCATCTCCCATTCGCTCAACATATTCATACCAACACAGCACCCTTCTCTCCACTCTGGCCAACAAGGGTTCCTGCTGTCTCACTCTCCTACATACCTCTTCATTCCTCAATCTGTCTCTATGCGTCACTCTACACATACTCCTCAAGCAGTTCATCTCCATCACATCCAACTTTCTTCTCTCTTGTGCCTTCAGAG
Organism: Paralithodes platypus; assembly: GCA_032716605.1. NCBI lineage: Eukaryota > Metazoa > Arthropoda > Malacostraca > Decapoda > Lithodidae > Paralithodes > Paralithodes platypus. The sequence goes on along the minus strand of CM064511.1, from coordinate 20,611,985 downwards.
CCCACGTCTCACTTGGTACAACTATCCCTTGATATATTGCACTTCTAGCTTTCATTCCAAGATTTCTCACCTTCCACATACTTCCCATTGCTCCGAAAACTTTCCTTCCTTCTCATACTCTCTGTTTTACCTCCATTTCCACACCTGCATCCTTGCTTATCACTCCTAGATTTTTAAACAACTCCACTTGTTCCAGTATTTCCCCATCCAGCTGCACATCTAGGTTCACTCTACAAGCACCTCTATTACACACCATCACTTTACTTTTATTGATGTTCACCCTCAGCTTCCTCCTCCCACATACCACACCAAACTCTTTGACTACTCGCTGCAGTTTCTCCTAAGAATCCGCCACCAACGCTGTGTCATCACCAAACAGCAACTGGTTCAACTCCCAATCTCCACCATTCTTTCCTACTAATGCCAGTTTGGTGATGGGCTGGTCTATCAGAGTGAGACCTGAGCGATCTCTGCCATACCCATAGCTTACTCTGACTGTTCCTTTTACTTATATATTTTCTAGATCTCAAGTGACGGCGTCTCTTCCGTGGATTGACCTCCCACTCTACCAAGATTGGAAGCCAAAGCATCACTTTTTCCTTTGCCCCTCAACTTTCTCTTCATAATTGCTGAGGGGCACAGGGCCCTGGGTGGGGCTTTGGTTTCCCGGGCGTTTCCGCACCCTCCTCAGCTCCCCGTAATGGAGTGGCTTCGGTCACCCAGGCTTTATTGTGGTCGGCAGGGAGGGTTCTGTGGGGGCGCTCTGTTATGGCCTTGGCCTTGCTCGGGGCCTTGGGGCTGTTCGGCCAGGCAGCTTGGGGAACGACAACAACAACAACAACTAATGCCAGTCCTCTACCCATAGTTCTCATTGTCATCACCCTCACCACACCATCCATATATACATTAATCAACCACGGTGATATTACACAATATATATTTGATCTACCGTACCATTTTTATATAATCCAGGAAGAAGAGTCGGAGTTGTGGAAGTACGGTAGACTATACAAGGACTGTGTTGCTGATGGTAAAAATGGAGCCCCGAGTGAAGCATGTGTGGCTTGCCTATCATTTCCTCATACACAGGTAAGTTTATTATAGTACAGTACTGTACACTCTAACACAGTAAGTTTCTTTTCCCCCTGGGGGTAAGGGGGCCTTCATTTTATGGTGGAGGAAAAAAAGAATATGCCTCACGCATCTTACTGCATGCCGTATAAGGCGACTAATGGGGGGTATGGCAGTAGACTTGTGAACTAACAGCCATTACTATACAATACAGCCTTGTTATTGGTGCTGTCTTGGTATGGCACTGCCTAGGCTGGTGAGGAGTGGATAGATGCCATAGGGGACTCTTCTAGAGTCTTACTTGGGCACTGTTCGGTGCCACACCAGTGTCGGCCATAGTGTTTGCATGGTGGGGCAGTGTTGTGGCAGGATTTTGTTGATCTAAACTCCAAGTTGCCTAAGGTACATTAAAGTCTTGATATGATACTATCTTTTTGTAGCACTGTTGAGGCTGATGTGGTTGTTGTTGTTGTTGTTTCCCCAAGCTGCCTGGCCGAACAGCCCCAAGGCCTCGAGCAAGGCCAAGGCCATAACCGAGCGCCCCCACAGAACCCTCCCTGCCGACCACAATAAAGCCTGGGTGACCGAAGCCACTCCATGGTGGGGAGCTGAGGAGGGTGCAGAAATGCCTGGGATGTGGTTTACAGATATTACAGGTGCAGGTGCTGCAGTTGGACTTAGTTGAGTCTTGCTGCTCTTGGTTAGCACTAGGCCAACATTAGCGATGGCAAGTGATGACATTTTGAGGCGGTGTTGTGACGGGACTGTATTATATTATATTCCGACACCGGATAGGCAACCACGTCTGAGCCGTTGCAATGTATGTAATGGAAAATTACATTAAACCATTGTATGTATAATGGAGGCCTAGACTGGGTAACCAATTTCTTTGCCACCCTGTATACTGTTTATGTGGTGCCGCTTTAGCGTCTGATATACCGGGACATTCACACTTTAACCTGCGGTCTACCGGGTCACTTACATTAAAGAACACCCAAAGTAGGCTAAGCATTTTATTAATGATTATTTATTCTGAGTCCTAGTGTTTTGAGATTAACCTAACCAAACAACCCAACCTAGACCTAGTAGATGGGATTACAAAACTAACCCTTACCTACCACCTAGTGTGGGTTCCTAGTACGGGTACCCAGTAAACTGGATACAAAATTAACCCTCGCCTACCAGCTAGTGCGGGTTCCTAAATGGTATACAAAACCTACCCTTACCTATCATCTAGTACGGGATCCTAGTACCCAGTAAGTAGCGGCAAGTCTTGGGTAGTGGTAGACTATAGGTGCGCGGTAGACCGCACCGTATATGTGTAGGCCTAGTGTTATTATGAGCCACATTTATTTATTTTAAGTAATTTGGCACCTATCTTTTCAGCCTGGATTCATAAGCAACGATGATTCAGCGCGAGTGAGTTACGTCGCATCACAATATCCACTACAGTCGGAGTTGTACACCCTCGTTCGGCATGCTTGTATCCGCTCCCTTAGTCGTGAGGTATATACTGTATGGGTTTTCAGATGGTTTTTATATTTTTTGGTATTTTGTGGATATATAGAAATAGCTTCACTGTTCTTATAATTGACCAGTTGCGAGTTTCAGGCTTTAAGGAAGTTAGCGCTATAGACATTGATATTTAGCAGAATTACCAGCTAAAATACAGTTGTAGTACATCTATAAACCCCCCTGGTACTAAGCTTGTTGTCGTGGGGCTTCAGGGCTGGTGACTGAGGCTTGATGGGGGAGGGTTCTTCCCTCTCCCCTCGAACGTTCGTTGTTGGCTCAACGAATTTTGCGTATCTTTAATTTCCTCTTTCTTTGTTTTTCCCCTTTTATTCTTATTCTATCTCTCTCCAGTTGTCCTTTGGGCAACCTATATCATATGCCACCCTGTCAGGCCCTCATAGTTCGCCTGGCTTAGTTGTTGGCTCCTGACCTGACTGTTCATCCTTGTGGTGTGCCTTCCCCTCAGTCTAGTATTATTTTTGCATTTCGCTGTGATATTTTCTTCTGTAGTCCTGATCTCTCTCATTCTTCGCCCTGGATCACTTCTTTGTTGGTGCTGCAGTGTAGCAGTTCTTGCTTCATCCTTCGGCCCTGCCCTATAAGGGTTCTGGTGTAGAGCTCATGTGTTTTGGCTGAACTGATGACATGGCCAGAAATGTCAGTGTGTCTTCACCTTCCTAAATTTCATCCCCTCCTGCCCTTCGCTTTCTATCTTCTGCTACGTTGTCCATCTTGATCTAATCCTGCGGGCTGGTCCAATTGGAGTTCTTTTGGAACTCATTGGTCTGGTTAATCTACTTTATTACAAAAAACAATCAATATATGTACACAAGATCATATTCAACATACTGTACTCTCTAATTCTCTATCCATGAGAAACCTACATTATTATTGCATTTCTGTTTATATCAATGTTTACAGCTCCAACTTCCTTATAGCCTGAAACTCGGAAGTGGTCAATTGTAGCATTGTAAAATAATCTTCTTGTGTGAATCCTCCTTTAGTCACCTTATACAATATATAATATAGCACTCATTTTCAGGCAATACCCTGTTCCAAATATGTAGGCCAGAATTCTTAACCACTAACCTCTATAGCTCACGAATGACGAGTTAATTGAGCTAACATTTCTACCATTTGGGAAGGGTCAGCCAGGGAATAGAGTGGAAATGTACAGCCCATTTGCTCTAGTCTTCTTTGAGTTACAATGGTTAGGGTTCACGATTTCTGGCCTACCTATTTTTAACGGGGTTTATTAACCTCTTCTCTACCGGCGATTTTAATTTTATTATGCCTATATTTAGACTGTTTTATGCAGTTTAAGAAGGATCTGTAGTAGTAAAAAGTGTTAATTGAGATAGTTCGAAGCCTGTTGATTGCTGGGGGCCCTTTTTAAACTGAATACTGTAATATCATCTAATAGTAGCCAAAATAAAGTTAAATAGACGTCGCGGTACAGAAGGGAATTTAAAGGAGAGATTATTCACCCCTCGACCAAAAGCAGTCCCTTAATTGTATTTGTTATTAATAGATATATATCTATCTATTGCCAAACACCTTACTCCTCTTTATGAGGGTTGCCATACACAAAGCACCCTCAGGCGTACCCGTCCCCCGTGCGAAGGACAACTCGTACCAGTTTATTCAAGGGCTAACAGGATTGACCACTCAACTTAAGGTCCGTCCGACTCTGAGGCCTTCTATGTATCTCTTTTAGAACTATTTTTTATCAGTAGTAGGTAGCTAGTGTATCCACCAACATACTTCAGCCTTAGGTGAGCAGTAAGGATTTGTATAAGGTTTATTCCCATAGACTGGTTGCCGACTAAGGCTGACGAGTCCCATCCACCCAGATTTGTACAAGGTTGTCTCTCCTAGATGGGTTGCCGACCAAGGCTGATGAGTCTCCATCCAATAGATATACAAAGTTAAAGTTATGTTTTATAGTTCCCATTATGCTCCTGTAAGTGATTAAATAGCCAAAACAATAAAACTTCACTTTCCTGTATTCAATCTCACACTCTATTCAGTCCCAAAACAGCATTGCTTCGGTTTAACACTCTGCCTTTCAAGACACAAGGATGTGTTCTTCCTTTTGTTCTGGCTATTAATAAATGATTTTATTCAGTTTAGGAAGGAATTGCTAATTTTTGCATGTGTTTCTAGGTGTGCCCCAATCGAGAGGGACCAATTTACTTCGGGGATGAGGCGCGGGGGCATGTTGATACACCTTCTTCCTGAGAGACGTCCAGGCTAGAGGATTCCAGCGTTGGTATGTAAGAGTGAAAGAGTGGGTGAGAGAGTGAGAGAAAGAGAGTGTGTTAAAGATAAAGACAGAGATAGAGTGAGAGAGTGACTGAGAGAGAGAGAAAGAGAGCATGTTAGAGAAAGAGAGAGAAGTCTATATACTTGTGAGATGAGGCACAGGGACATGTTGTATCATACACCTGCTTCCTGAGAGACGTCCAGGCTAGAGGATTCCATCGATGGTATGTTAGAGAGAGGCTTATTGTTAGTCCATATTAACCTGGCAAATTTAAAGGGAGATTTCCACTTAAGGGATTTTTTCTGGACCCCTTTCTCCCTCACGTTTAGCCCCATTGCTTTTGAGATTTTAAGACGCTCGCCACATTACCTTGGCGATTTAATCAACCCATTGAGCACCAGCTGATTTATAATAAATGCACACCGTGGGACCAGCAGGTTGTAATTTATTTTTATTTTTTCCTGAAAACACATGGGATGGGTTAGTAATGAAGGAAAAACCACAAAAAACGCTCACCTAAGTCATTTAGGGGTCCTGCGGGGCGGCGGCAAGTCGCAATTAACATGGGGAAATGGGTAGGCAAAGTACTGGAAAATCATTCCCGCGCACGCCCACACGCACGCGGCTGGACTTAGAAGGTTTCCAACCATCGGTATTGTTGCCTTGGATACTAAAGCAGTTCCCAAACAAATTTGAACCCTCTAGGTGCCATAGGACAAGAGTAATTAACGCGAACGCAACCATTGCGTCGCTGGGATTTAGCATTACATACATAGGCGACGCATAACGTGCATCGCTGGTACTCAAGGGGTTAAGAACTTTCACCCCATTTCTTTCAATTTTAAGACCTTTTGTGCCAATTGGGTATCGATTTTTTTCCTGTCGAGCGATAGCAAGCCTGTAATTTAGAAGGAACCGGCCTTAGGCCGGGATTTTTTTTTACCGAAAAATGTACAAATAATTCTTGAAAGGGGGTCTAGGAGGTGTAATTTTAAGCTTGATAAGGTCTAGGGATTAAACTAAAAACCTCCCCTTAAAGTAGAGGTTAAAAATGTACACAATGTAATACTGAACAGCTTGAATTTTGTTAACATCTAAAGTAGGCTATACAGTAACACTATATTTTATTTGTATCTGTACTCTATGTTATATTTGTGTTACAGGTACAGCATCTTGGTTTTGATGAAAGACAAGATGTTACTGTTAAACTAGTGGCCGTTTATAGTGAAACACCTCAAACAAACCATTGGACATCTTCAGGAGAGTGCTTATAAGGTATGGTTCACTTAACCCCTTCTGTATCGACAACGTCTTTTTCATTATATTCTAGCTGAATTTCAAAGATTTTCTGTAGTTTAAGAAGGATCTGTGGCAGTAAAACGGGTTAAGTGTGATAGTTTGAAGCCTGTTAATTGCTGGAAGCCCTTTATAAACGGAATAAAATCATCTAATAGTAGCCAGAATAAAGTTAAAAGGACGGGAATGGTACAGAAGGGGTTAAACATTAGGCTATTCAGTGTGCAGTTGGGTGTGAGTAGGCCTACATGATTAGATTGATATCCAGTATTCGATAAATGGATATAAAATTGTAGTCATGTACCGGTACTTAACCTTTAACTGTCTCGATGGTGTAATGGTTGGAGTGTTTACGATCTGTAATGTGATACCGGTAACCCAGGTTCGAATCCCGGGAAGATCACATGCTTTAATTAATTTAATTGGGAGGTGTTTGGTGTTGGGAGTGAAATGAATAAATTAGATTATTATACATAAATACCGGTATATAAATTTCATACATACATACATACATCAATTTCAAGACCGAGCGCTCCACACAAAGTGCGGTTTCAGTCTAGTAGGCACCAATCGAGCAGAACATTACCCAGGGGGAGGCCTCATAGGCATGTGATGAGGAGTTGCTGGAACTCCTGTTCATATGCCTGGCTTCTCTCACTGTTTCTGTTTGTGTCTCACCTACACAGAGTAGGCTAATCCAGCTAGATCTCACAAACACCTCCTCCTATTCATTTAACTACATTAAACAAGCACACCACACTTCTTTCCAATACAGTACATACACCAAAAAAAAAAAAAAAATCTGGCTCTAATACACTTTAAACTATGGGACAGACACTTGTTACAGGCAGCTTACCTTTTGTCTCTTTCATACACATACACAAAAACAAAGAGTTTCACGTCCTACTGGTGGCGCTCTATTCATCCCTGTTCAAAGCTGCCTCATTTGTCAGGGTTGATAATTCAAGATAGACCGTCTCACATCTTTCTAGGTCTACACGTTCACAGACTTGCATCTTTTCACCTAACTTAGTTCATCCATCCTCTCCACATGTCCAAACCATCCAAACCTGCTATACCCTTTTCCAAATAAATAGACCAAAACTCTTGGACATTTACCTCTATAACTCACAATCGATTACAGTACAATAATCGAGCACATATTTTTACCATTTGGGAAGGGTCAGCCAGGGAAATTTTGTAGAAATTTACAGCCCAGTTGTTCTAGCCCTTTTTGAGTTATAGAGGTTAAAGTTCACGACTTCTGGACTACCTATTTGGAACAGGGTATAGTACACATGCCATCACTGATACTCTTGATACCTAACTGTCTCCTCAGCACTTCACTATACAGTAGTCTGTTTCATTTCATCTGACGGTAAATTTCTATCTCTTCATCTTGATTACTTCGCTATTATGCATGTGTTGTAGCGAAATCGGTTGTTAATTATGAAAACTTGTCACTAATATGAAGCAGAAACATAGTAGTTTCACATTTTCCCGTTAGTTATCGAGAAATCAGTTGCTAAGGGATTTAATTTATCGTCAGATGAAAAGAAACAGAGTATAGTTATCCTAATTGATGTAAATATGCATCAATGGCTTGGTAATGTTAGTGTTGGAGCATTGGATAAGCCGGCACATATTTTAGCTATACTGTATATTATTTTTATCATTATTCGTAACCCAAATTGTTATGCCCTGTTTTTCTACAGGATTAACTTGGGTAATGTGAGTTCTAAATGACTGGGTATATAAGGCTGCATGCACAATACAAGGTATGAGGAATAGAGAACACAAAGAAACACATGGTAACAAGATACACGATCACGTTTATTGATATACCACTGCAGAATACTCGTGCAAGACAATATAATAGAATTGAACAACACTAGCATAAGTGGATCTGGATGGAGCCTAGTCTCCCACTTCCAACGTTCAGGTATTAATCTTCTGATCACTGGCTTTAATTCAACAGGTTTATATACCGAAGACCATCAATGTTACTTATAGAATCATATTCACTGTTAGATTTATTACTGGTAGCTCTGGTGCACAAGTAGTAGTTCACTGACTAGATTAGACACGCGTATTTTAGAGCACGGGAATTCTAGTAACCTCAGGGGGTACTGATCTAAGTTTTATATTCTTGTCTCAGAAATACATAGAACGCAAATCAGTGGGCGAACATTCAAATATCACTAGGGTTTCACTTCTATGTAATAATATCTGGGTATATGGTTGATTACGAGAGTTAGTATCGCCTGTTAATTAATGGACACTGATACGCTTAGCACTTCCTAATTGAATGGTTATATGAATTATACTGGGGCAAAGAGATAGCCACTTCGTAGAAATATTAATAAGTGAATCTCTAAACAGCACTGTAACAATGTAATACTGATAAAGGGAATCTTGGGTAGTATCTGATGGGTCTGGTCCTGGTTATCTTGCGTCCATGATGTTGGGGGCTAACGACTGGTTCCGCGGCCGTCCAGGGGGTCCATGTGTATGAAGTTCTCCAATACGTGGACAGGTCCTTCTATTCAAGTCTGCCACGGAGTCTGCCGGCTCTGGAATCTCTCAACTCCGGAACAACACAAGGGCAGAGCTAGAGGTTAACTTCAGGGTAGTGACCACTGGTTGGTGTCTAGCTTTCAACTGATTTTACTGGGTTTATAGCTCGGTTTTGGGCCCTGTAGGCCACAGGGATCTCGAGTCTTATGGACTTATTTGAGCTCTCAATAGATACGGGGACTAGGTAAGGTGGTGATTACTGTTGTGGCACATGGCTATAGGAAGCCTTCATATTTTAATATAACTGAGCCTTAGTAAGAGGTACTATTTTGGCTATACTGGAAGTATTGAGGGGAGAGAGACTGGATCTACTTTGCGAGGAGGATGGGGACAGCTGTGATAGGAGCGTCTCTCTTAGATTGTTCAATCTTCATTCTATGGTATAGCTGAGGTGCTAATTTAGTGATCAGAGTATGCAAGAAAGGTAAATGGTTTATTGTGAGTTAATAGAGGTTAGTAAAGGTGTTAGTCATGCATGGTTAGTTCATTGATAGGAAGAATTCCTGTGCTACCTGGCAATGACTCAGAAGTCAAAACAGGGGGTCAGGTATACCTCCGCGGGGGTGGGGGTCTCCCTCCTCGGGTGGGTAATAAAGGGGTAGCCGGGCGCTTTCTCTGGGATGGTCGTCCGGCGGCTGTGGCTAGGGGCTTGCCATATCACCAGTGTTTGTAATAACCCTCTGTTTATGAGACAGATGTGGGTCTTCTTAATATCCAAACCGAAGGTGCCTTGGCTAGCTGGTTTTAATCGGTTGGTTGTTAATCGTATGGTTTGCTGGATGTGGTGGAGACTGGTTGCTAACTCTGCCACATTTATCTGGAAGTATGGCAATAGAAGTTAGTTACTGGTGAGGCGGCTAGCCTCGCACCGACGACCATTGGGTGCAGGGTTGTGAATAGGTTGTAAGAGAATAGATGGCATGCAAGGGGTTAGTAAAGTTCTAATGTTGTTCTGGCCTATTAAGGGAAAGCAGGCTGGATAGGAGTATATATATAAAAGGTTGGAGAGCGTTGGCAACGGAAAAATCAAGGATCTTCAAGAGGTATGAGAGAGAGGCTAGGTCGGACAGAGTCGAGAAGCGCGGGGTATTTTAATGAGAGGGGGGGGAGCTCAGGGGGCTACAGGGAAATTTGACCCTAAGGTCTCTGGGCGTGGGGGTGGCATTAGGCTACAATTGATATTGGAGTTTGAAAGGACAGTGAAAGTACGTTAGCCAAATGCTACCGGGGGATGCAAATACGGGGTGGTATATGAGTCTGGAAAAGATAGAATCATGTGGACTGTGGGGCGGTGGGGGAGAAGGAGGTTAACTGTAGGTGTGTGCTTGACTGTGGATAAAGTAAGGAAAAACATGGTGTATTATTTCTCGTACATACGAGGGGTTATGGACCTATTATTTGACACGCTTTTTTGTACGTCTAGGTGTCCCTGGGAACTGCGTTTTCTATGAAATATAGACCAAAGGAAAGCGGCAGTTCGTAGGGGTACTGCGTTATTGTTTCGAGGTACTATGATAGATACTGGTAACAAAGGCTATCTATACAATCTCTGGTTGGGGTAAGGATTACGTTACAGCATGGTGGCTAACATCTGTAGTCATGGCTGTCTAAGTCTTATGGGGGCAATATATCAAAGGCATTTGATAGAGTCTGGCATCAATCCTTATTGTCGAAGATGTCACACTACGGCCTTGCATCATTAGTTCCACTAATTTCTTCTTATCTTCATAACAGAAAAATATGTGTAATGGTAGATGGCCTTTATTCTCAATTTCACTCAATAAATGCTGGTGTTCCCCAGGGATCAGTTTTGGCCCCAATTCTGTTCCTCATTCATATCAATGATCTCATATCTACCACTCATAATCCAATACATTCCTACGCAGATGACTCAACACTCCACAGTTCCTTCACATTTACCAATTCTTTCACCCAACCCGATCTTATACATTCAAAAATAAACACTGCAATTTCTCTGAACCAGGACCTTTCTAGGATTAATGGATGGGGACAAAAGAATCTAGTTTCCTTTAATGCACAGAAAACCAAATACATTCAATTTTCTAACCGACAGAATCTCACTGACTCCCATATATTTTTTAATGATGTAAATATTCCCACTTCCCCTAGTAATGACATTCTCGGTGTAACATTAACTACTAACTTGAGCTGGACACATTATGTTAGAAGCATTGCTAAGAATGCCTCTAAAAAACTGGGACTCCTGTACAGAGTTCGAGAATTCTTCACTGACGAGCAGTTGGCCGTGATATATAAAAGTCATGTGCGTTCTCAGATGGATTACTGTTCACCTCTGTGGGGTGGAAGTGGAGTGGTTGCATTGAGGCAGTTGGACAAAATTCAAAATAAAGCTATTAGATTAATCAATAACCCTGCAATCACACAGGACCTTCCTACATTATCCATACGAAGAAACAAACGTTGCATCCCTTGCATTATTCTACAGATATTTTCACAGCAATTGTTCCGAGGAACTTGCTTCAATTGTGCCGCCTCTCCACATCTTTCCCCGTAGAACTAGGGCAGCTGAGAGCGCCCATGAATTTACACTTTCTCCTCCACAATGCAGAACTTCTGCTTATCAGAATTCATTTATCCCCAGAGCTACTACTACTCTTTGGAATTCACTTCCCTCGAATTGCTTTCCACAAACTTACAATCTACAAATGTTTAAATCCAGTTGTTACAAACCTTTTATGAATGGAGGATGCCTTTAGGCACATGGACCTTTTTGTTGTATCTGTGTTTTTCCTTCCTCCGTTCATTGTCTCTTAAAAAAAAAAAAAAAAAAAAAAAAAAAAAAATAGCAGAGCAGTGGATGTTGGTTGTATCACTGAAAAGGGAAGGGAATTGAGTGGAAGCTACCTATACTGCTGTTTGCGGATGATACAGTTCTGATGAGTGAATATAATGAATGGGAGTTGCAGGGTCTGGCGGTAAATGAGTTTGGAACAGTGCCCCCCCCCCCGAAAAAACGGAAACAATTTTGAAGGGTAAATGCGAGGGTGGGGAGAAAGGGAAACAAGAGCAAGGTTATGGTCTTTCGAAAAAGAAAGGGGTGAAGTCACAGAGTGTGAGGTGAAGCTGAACGGTCAGGCTATGGAGATCGTCAACTCTTTTAAGTATATGGGCAGTGTGTTGAGTAAAGATGGGACTATGGATGAAGAAGTGCAGGAGAGGGTAAGGGGAAGAGGGTTGTAGGAATGCTAAAGCAGTAACAAGAAATAGGGTGGTCAGTATGGAAGTGAAGAAGTCCTTGCATGACAGTATGGTAATCCCGACACTGACTTACGGAAGCGAAGCATGGACGTTGGTTGAGAGACTCAGACCAAGAGTGAGAGCAGTGGAAATGAATTACTTAAGGAGTGGCGTGCAGAGTTACATGGAGGGATAGACAAACTAATGAGGAAGTAAGAAGGAGGTGTGGTGTGGAGGTAGATGTGCTGGAAAGTGTGAAAAGGAACAACTTGAGATGGTTCGGCCATATGGAACGTATGGAAAGCGAGAGAATGACTAAGAGGGTGTACGAGAGCGAGGTGGAGGGACAGAGAGGGAGAGGTAGACCCAAAGAGAGGTGGAAGGATGGAGTGAGGAAGTATATGAACGAAGGCGGTGCTGGTTGGGGGGAGGGGCGTCGAATGACTGGGGACAGAGGTGCATGGGGCGGTTCGTTCGTGGCCACCCCTTCGGGGATCACGGCGTCAGGCAATAAAAAGATAGATAGATTATTTTTACAGTGGTCCCCCCCTAAATGCGCCTTCAGTAAATGCGGATTCCCTATATGCGGTGGCTAATCAGAAATAATATATTTTAAGGACTCGGTAAATGCGGCTCGAAATTCTGTATATGCGTTTTGGCCGTTTTGATTCAAGGGGAAATACGTACTTCCCGCCATATTACCGAGAGTCGCCTACCGAAATATGCGGCCGATAGATGGCGGGTTGGGAGCGGTAACGCATTCATCCCATGTTAAGGTCATGTTTTGCCCCCAAACACTACATCTTTGGTACAGCCACTTGACCAGCAGTCCTCTATCTAAGGTAATGGTGTTATATTTGTTGTTTTATTTGATACAGTATATCTAATGTAAAGTGTATCTTCTTTCAGAAATGGTTATTGGGTGGGTTATCGGGCTAAAAGGGGTTAGTTCGGAGGGGCTGTCTGACCATAAGCATTTATTCCCATTGATTATTAACTCCACAATATGCGGATTCCGTAAATGCGGCGCATTTTGCAGCCCATATAGGCGCATTTACTGGGGGTGCACTGTATTATTACTCTGGTGTCACCCTGTAGTGTGACTCCGACCCAATACTAGCCATATTACTAGGACTTCCTGGATCACCTCAGGGTTCATGGGAACAGTGCTTGCCATCACAAGGAAGTGGTTGACATACAACTGACATGGCGTGTATTCTCTAAAGGGAGATTTACTAAAAATAATATTACAGTACAGTATATCAATGTAGGCGAGTTCCCGGATCACCTCAGGGGTCATGGGAACAGTGTTAGCCATAACAAGGAATTTGTTGACGTATAACTGACTTAGTGTGTATTCTCTATAGGGATATATACACGAACTAACTTACAGTTTGTCAAATGTTGGCTAACAAGTTATGTGAAATATCCCTAGACTTAATTATAATATATACAGTAATGTAGTACTGTAGTATTACTGTATAGTATATACTGTATTTACCTAATTGCCTAATTGTATTTACCTAATTGTAGTTTACAGGAGTTGAGCTTAGCTCGTGTTGTCCCGTCTCTCAGTCTACTTTTTATCAATTTTTTTCTTGAAAATATGGATGTTCCTTGCCCCTACCACCTCCTCCTCCAGCCCATTCCATTTGTCAATACATCTATAGGGGAAGCTAAACTTCCTGATATCGTTCTTGCAGGTAGGTCTTTTTACTTTGTAGCTGTGGCCTCTAGTTATTCCTGTATCCATAATTAATATATCCTCCCTATCCAGCCTCTCCGCCCCCGGGTACATTTGTACATCATTATCATGTCTCCCCTCTCTCTCCTCTCTTTTAGACTCGGTAGATTTAATTTGTCTAGCCTCCCTTCATATGGCAGTTCTCTGAGACTTGGAACCAATCTAGTGACTGCTCTCTGGATTCTTTCTAACTTGTGAACATGCTTCTTTAGATGCGGGGACCACACCACTGCTGCATACTCCAATCTTGGTCTAATCATACTCTTCATAATTTTCGCTACCATGGTCTCATCCAAGTAGTTCATACTGTACTGTATGTGTGAATATGTGTGCAGCACAACTATATGGGCTGCTACACCTGTATTTGTGACATTTTCTGGAAGACCCAGGTGAGTGAGTGAGTGAGTGAAAGAAAAAGAGAATGAAAGACAAGACTTTTTCCTAGCAATATTCCAGCAATTTTTATAGCTAATAACAGGCCGTAGCTCGATTGGTAAAGCGTTCGCCTGCTAACCGTGAGGTTGACGGTTCGAGCCTCGGGCCAGCCAGTGTGTTATTGGCAGACATCAGTGCTGTTGGTGAACGGAGCGGTCTAGCAATCTGTGGCAACTATTCACTAAGTCCCTGATTCATCAGGGCACCCACCCTAGCCTTGCTATTCAGCAGGGAGTGTATGGTGGTAAAAACTGCATCATCAACTAATAGTGCAGTGTGGTTTTATGGATATTGTAATCAAAAGATTAACAGTATGTTTTTGTGTACTTATGACAGTATCCGAGAGTCCCAGGTGAGTGTTCTACCCACCTCAACACCTTCCCATGGTGGTGGTATTACTGCCACTCCGACCCCCAGTACACCTGCCCGGAACCCCTCCATGCCGGGGTCACGTCGTGGGTCTACAGCAACCTTCTCTGTCAACACTGGTCTGGCTAAGATGTTGAACGAGCGTGGTACCACTAAACATGATAACTTCGCTCCACAGCTACACCCGCCAACAGTCCCACTGCCTCACGTCCTGGATCACCTGAGCCACAGGCCTACAAATTGCCAGGTAAGAGTGTGTGTGTGTGTTTTGTGTGTAGCTATGAGTTCTCTTGACCTACTGTATAGCCTACCGTATCAACTACCAAGTGTGTAGATGTACCTAAAACTTCTTTTGACCTATACAAAACTACCTGATCAAGATATATAATTTATTCAGTTGTGTGTGAAGCTATACTTTCTATAGACCTGTAGCTCTAAAACTGCAGTAGTAATTATTTAGTATGTATGTACAGTAGGGTCCCGCATAAAACGTGTTCAGATAAAACGAGTCTCGATTAAAACGAGCAACCTAAAATATTAATATTTAATTTTCGATAAGAACGAATGTGATCACATAAAACGAGTCTGCCGCCAAAGTGGGGCAAATCCGAGGAGTTTTCATATAGAGCACCGAAATATCGTACAAAACGTACGAAATATCGTACGCTCCTGACGGAAATTTACGCTTACAGTGAACATTGACGATATTGGACCACCAAAATGCCGTGTTCACATAAAACGAAATCGCATAGAACGCCCTCGTTTATCGACCAATTTCTCGTTTTATGTGAGACCCTACTGTATGTATGTACAGTTTGCCGCACAAGTCCTGTTTTCACCATCTCAGTGAAATTGTAATTTGGCAGCGTCGGACACACCTCCCCAACCCCCCTCCCTCACTACATCACCTACTTGCCATCCCACCTTTCCTCTCTCTCTTCCACTGCCCGGCTCATAGTATCTCACGGTTATGAAGTAGGTGTGTTGTAAATCACTTGACCATTTACTTTCATTTCATTATACTGTATGATACCCTAGCTGTAAAAATTATATCAAAAGTTTCTTAACCCCTTCCTTACCGTCAATATCTTTTTATTATATTCTGGCTACCACTATTCGATTTTATTCAGTTTAGGAAGGATCTCTAGTAATTATAAGGCTTCGAACTATCTCAATTAATGTTTTTAATAACAACATCTTCCTAAGCTGCATAAAATCATCTAAATATGGATAGAATGAAATATAACAGACGTCGCTGGTACAGAAAGGGTTAACAAAGTTATGCCGAGTTATAAATTTGTATTCGTATTTCATAAAGCAATGCCTGGATAAGTTACGCATGAAGCATATTTCAGACAACTCAGAAAGGGAGAGAGAGATGATCGTAATTCAATATCTATGACATCTGGCAATATATACAGTATATAGATAGATATACCTTACTTTCCAAACTGACTAATTCCTTGAACGTAACGATAGTGCGTTGTTATGTGTGCGATTAGTTTGCTTGGGAAACAGATTTACTTGCTCATGTAGTAAGCGTTGTTTCCACATAGCGATTTTGATTAGTTATTTTGCCTTTATATTGTCTTTGTCAAGTTTTGGTTTGTTTAGTTTGCAAGTTTTACATTTTAATTATGTATTCCCATTTCACTTGTGAATCGGGATATTATAGATTATATGTATGCGTGAATATTATATAGTTCTTTCCTAACCTTATTTCCAATTATGTGGTATTATTGAGATATGAATGAGCAATAAATACGCGATGTCAGAATCATAACCAGCAAGGAGAAGTATAGTAATTATCGAGTTTTAATGCATCAATAGAGAAGCAGAACAAATATCGGTAGTAATGCTTACAATAACTCATGGCACTGTAAATGTTGCTAAAAGAAATGTATTAGGTCATGTATAATCCCATATAATATTTGTGTTTTATCTGTGTGTTGTTTTGGTGTTTATGTTTTCCTGTTCTTGCTCTGTCTTGAGTCGGCCACCCACAAGAAAATACCAAAAATAAATAAATAAATAAATAAATAAAATAAAACAGAGGAAAATAAAAATTAAAAATAGGAAAAGTGGGAATTGGGCCTGAGCAGATAGATAGGTAGATAGATAGATAGATAGTTACTATAAGATAGGAATGACAAAATCAAGTAGGTAATTCTAAAATACGTTGAATACTGAATATTATACTGAAAGGACAAACTCTGACAACCAAATATTCACAAACAAATACACACAAACATAACCGAGTATAGATTAAAACAACATACAGAAATGAATATATGAGGACACATTTCAGGACTCTCTCTCTCTCTGTTGAGTGGTACTTGAAAATTAGACAGAATGGATAAAAAACACCATCTGAGGAAGAGCACTTTATTGACAATGTTTGCAGATAGGTTCAGACCTGATGAAGCTATCTGCAAAACGATGTCAATAAAGTGCTCTTCCTCAGATGGTGTTTTTTATCCACACACTCTCTCTCTCCCTCCCTCTCCGTCCGTCTCCCCCTCCCCCTTCTCTCTCTCTCTCTCTCTCTCTCTCTTTCTCTTTCTCTTTCTCTTTCTCTTTCTCTCTCTCTCTCTCTCTCATCTTGAATATGGCGTTCAGTTCTGGTCCCCGTATCTCAAGAAAGACATTAAAAAACTCAAATTTGTCCAGCGTAGAGCAACTGAAAAACAAGCCATATTATGAAAGATTTTTTTAAATGTGTTCTCGCTAAAGAAAAGGAGGTTGCGAGGCCAATTTCTCGAGTGTGTTAAGATACTTAAAGGATTTGACAGAGTAGATAATACTGTGCACTGTTCACGATTAATAACAATCGGCGGCACACAATGGCGGAAGGCGGATGCAAGTTTTTGAGGCTCCAGCATATGTTCATGGGAATGGATAAGTAATTCACGGAATATCGAGTGCATACGGGGCTAGCAAGGAGAGGAAGGATTTGTGAAGTGTTTGGAGGATATATTGGTGTGGTGCAGCATGCCAGGTGGATTTGGCTAAAATATCGTACCAAATATGTCAAAATTATCGTATTTGCATCAATATTATCGTACAAAGTTTTCATCATACAGTATCATGGATTTCACCTATACAGATCTATTTCTAGAACTAGTTATCAAAGCTTAAATGAAAAACACAATAACACAGTTATTTAAATTCTAAAATTTGAATGGTAGGGAAACAAAATAATATGTGTGCACTAATAGTAGTAGCAAAATTTCTGTAAAGTTTATTAAAACCAAATATGCTGTGGGAGTAAACTCTAGGACTAGCCTACATAGACTTGGCCTCCAGAACGCCCCAAAAATGTATCATAAAGGGGGGCAAATCGTCACAATATTGGAGGGATAGTCCGAGACATTCTTATGAATTTTTCATATACAGTTATTGGGAGGTTTGACGTACCTCCCAACCTACCAAATAGGAAAACCTACTATTTGGTAGTAGTCTTGGAAAATCCAACGTCAAGGCTATTAACCTAATTGCAATGACGACTTGTCTATTTTGACTGCTATGTCGTCATTCCAACCGCGGTTAAAAAGAAAACGTCTAGAGTCTACTCCTTATCTTGCTCTAGGAGACGTTGTACATTAACCAAAACTACCACCGAAGGTGAAAAAAGCATAGAAGAGAAGAAAAAGGGGTTTACCTTAGTTACCGCTTAAGGCCCATCCTGTGTTCCGTCATGTGCAGATCCCTGTCGAACGTGCGCATGAGCGACCCTCTCTTGTTATCACATCTCACGTCAGCAGAAGAACGCGGATGGGCGGGGGTTCGGCGTGAGGGAGGGTATTATGTACGTTGGATTTTCCAAGACTACTACCAAATAGTAGGTTTTCCTATTTGGTAGGTTGGGAGGTACGTCAAACCTCCCAATTTGTTAGTAGTCTTGGCAAATCCAACGTCAAGGCTGCATAACAAATAGGAGGAGGACATCCAAGCCCAACCTACCAAAAAAACCAATGCATAAAACAAAATTACGAATGACAAAGACACAATGTAAACAAGAGAGTTTAATAAAAGAGTGAAAAACTGAGGAGTAGCTAAAAAGAACAGTTTTAACACATGCCCGTCATTCATAGTAATGCAAAAACATAGACTTGTCTGAAACCAAATAGGTACTGTACCCAAAATCCCTTTTCTTCAAAAACCAACAAAAACACTGAACACAAGAACAAAACACAATTTTCAATGTGGCAAAAAACACTTATGTACTGGAACAATACATAATCCCAAACTTGCAATCCAGTGTTGCAAACCCATACACCCCCCCCCCCCCCCCCTTTGTCAAATAAAACAAAGGAAAAGAACGAGGGACAAGGGGGGAAGACCAGGGATCTTCGCCAGAGCACCAGGAAACACGACCCCCGAGAGCAATCACCGGCCGAGGGGGTCGAACACTGGACACGGAGAGGTAGTAGGAGATGAAGGAATTGATAGAAGACCACAAAACCGCGGAGGCGAAGGCAGGGAAGGATCGACGTGGCAGGAACCGGAAGGAGGCAGCAAAGGATCTGACATCGCGCGCAGAACCCCTACAAACAGGGTGACGGGCACGAACGGTCCGACAAACGTGGCGGCCCAGCTGCACCTGCTAGAGCTTCCCACCTGTCGAGGAGACACCCACACAGCAGTACCCGAAGGCGGCGCCACAGACGCAACAGAGGAGTGCAAGGCTGACACCGGGCACAACACATGGCGAGGATGCCCACGCCGTAAAGCCTGGACGGCGAAAGGCTGGAAAACGGGGGCCTCCCTCCCATGCGTGGTAACAAAAGGTGGGGAGGAGGCGAACGAGACGCCATGCAAGGACGGGGAGAATCGGACGCAGTCCCGGGGCCGTGACAATGCCGCTAGTGCAGACACCCGATCCCCAGTGGCCAGAGCGACAAGGAAGAGTGGACGCCCGAGCAACGGAACCGGCGTAGCGGCCCTTGTATACGTGGGGGAAGCCAGAAGGACCAGAGCCCGCCCCAGATCCCACAGCGGAGAGACCTGGCGCGGAGGCGGTCAATCCCGGAAGGCAGCCGTCAGGAAGGAATCCAGCACCTGTGGCGGAACGACCAGCCCAGCGACGGACCCAAAGAACCCCCGGACGGCAGACAAGTGGGTACGTATAGCGTCGACTGGAAAGCGACGTGTACGGAAGAGGTGAAACAAGGAGCGTAGGACGAGGGAAGGAGAGCCAACTGGCAGGCGAGTGGCCTGTAGCCACCTAGTAAAAAACCTCCAGCGGGACCCGTAAGGCCCCCAAGGAGAAGACGGCCAGGAACGCTGCAGGAAGTCAGTCAGGGCCCGGCCGGGGACCGGGAGCCACCGTGCCTCATGAACAAGCACGATGCGAAGGCCAAAGAGGTCCGCAGGACCCCAACCTAGCCCAAGTGGAAGCCGGAGACAGGTAGAGGGACCGGACCCGGGCACCACCGCGGCAACAGGGCGGACCAAGTCCGTGCGGCCACAGAGGCGCGAGGAGCCAGACGCAGCCGTGGTACAGCCGCAGCTTCGCGAAGACCGGGCACATCAACAGCGCGTCTGGTGGCGGAAAAATGGATATCGACCGCCACCAGTAACAGGCGACCATGAAAGCTTACGGACCCCCCCCCGGAGCCCGAGGCCGGAGGGAGAGGTCCAGAGGCAACTGGCGCGGCACCCCGATGCGAACAAGGCGACCTCCGGAACACCTCAGGAAGCCGCGAGGTCGGCGAACACAGTCCGTTTCATCGCCCATTCTACAAGAACGCCCTGCCCTCTCGACAGGGCGGCCGCCCAAAGGGTGGCAGGCCCGGGCAGGGAGGAGGCATGCAAGGAGAAGGGGTGTCGGTCCGCGAGGAAGAACAACTCCACCGAGACCCTAATAGAGTCAACGACCTGGAGGACCCCCGCATAAGGAAACAGGGGACAGCTTGTCTGAGTGTCCAACCCGAAGGCCACCGACTCACCCCGAAGGGCCAGCGCGGGGACCCGCAGGAAGAACAAAGGAACCAACAATCCGAGGGCATAGACAGGTAAGAGGAGGGAGACCCACCCATCTGCCGGGAAGTGGACGTCCCAGGTTCGATTGGGAACCTCACCCAACCTCGCTCGACGTATCTGTGGTTACCCAGACCGTCGGCGGGGGGGTCGGTCCAGGGCACAGCCGCAAAGAGCGAGCCCCGAGCAACCCAGCGACCGAAGCGCCGTGCGAACGGTACGCGGGAGCGGCAGGAGCCGATCCATAGGCGCAACGGAAACACCGCGGTGCCCATGAGGAGGAGGCGGCGTAGCCAGAGGCTCCCTAATGGAAGGGGCAGAGCGGCCCAATGCAGCGAACCCACGAACGAGTCCCAGAGCCACCCCGGGAGGGAGACCGAGTGCAACACGGCGAGGACCGTCCACCGAAGGTGCACCGCGGCCGGCAGACCCCGGGTCACCGTAGCGCCGGACAAAACCCATGCGAGACCGACCCATGGCACGACACGCGACGGGGTCAAGCGTGACTTGGGAACATCGAAGGGGAATCCTAACCGTGCGATGTCGCGAACGATTGTGAGGGCGTCGCCAATGCACAGGCCTAGGGCGTCGGAAACTACCAACCAAACGGCCAAGGAAAACAGGAGCTGGAGCCCGCTCCTGAGGAGAGGACCCAGAGCCTGCCCCACCAGTGCGGAGAAGATCTGCGGCGCGATGTGGAGACCGAAGGGAAGGCCGTCGAACAGGAACACACGATCGGAAGTCCGAACGGCCAAGAATCGCTGGAAGCGAGGATGGAGAGGAACGAGCCAAGACACATCCTGGAGGGCCAGCGACACTACCCACGACAGAGGGCACAGGGCCAGGCGTACCAGGGGTATCGGCAGCATCCGAAACCGTGTGTGCACGATGTGCCCGTTGAGGGCCAACAGATCCACCACCGGTCGCATCGCGTCGCAGGTCGGCGACGGAAACAGAAAGACACGGGAGAGGAAAACCGGGTGACCGGCGGTCAACTCCCTCGACGCTACCCAGCTCGGGCATGGAAGTGAACACGTGGGCCACCTATGAAGAGATGGGCCGTTGTCGGTGACAAGAGCGGAGTGGGGGTCCGGACGTCCACCTCCAGGTGAGAACCCGCCGCTCCCAACGTCCCTCGCGGCTACCGAGGGGCGCAAGGGCGAAAACAACCCGAGGGAGCACCCGAGAGGAGGGGAGCGACCCGGTACGCCCAGGCGAGAAGGAGAACAAGGAGGCCGACCCAGAGAACTACACATTGTGTTGACGTGGAGGTACCCCCGGTACGGGCCGTGCGGGCATGAGCGCCACGTTGACCTCCTCTACCCCCGCCCCCCCCCAACCTCGTCGAAAAGGGCGGGCCACCCCAACCCAAGGCCGGCGCGGGGCTGACCCCTACGAAAGGCGGCCGGAAGTGGAAGGCCGGCCAGCCCGACACAGAGGGGATGAAAGGGGCAAGAACAGAAGTGCGGGGCGAAACCGAAGCACTGGCCAGCAACGTCCCAGTCTTGCGCCCGGGCAAGGCGGCAGCACTTGCAGCAGCACCCCGAAGAGGACCGGCAGAAGGACGGGACTGAGAAAACCCCGCGCGCGGCACAGCGCGTCGGTGCGTGACGTAAGCAGGGTCCGTAACGACACAGCACGGCGTCGTGTGGCGGAAGCAGGGGCCGCCGACAGAGAAGCGGAGCATTCCCAAGCACCCTGCGTAAAAAAAAACCCGACGTATATAGCGCAGAGTACAACAAACCCTGACGAAGAACCAAGGGGGCCGGCCGGCAGAACGAAGACCGTACCGTCGTGCGGTGCCGAGTTGCCGCGCACAAAACCGCCTTCAGCTCGGGAACCAAAGTCACCGCGAGCCGAAGGTGGACCCGCTCAACGCGGTCCAAACCCTCGCGAAGATCGCCTGGCGCAGACGCCTCAAAAAGCCGCAGGTGGTGAACAGACGTCTGGAGGGAACCTAAAGACAAGACAATAAGTCCGTCACCCTCCGTCGCAAGGGAAAAACCTTGGCGACAGAGGGCTGATCCGGGTGAGAGAAGAACGGGGTAGCAATAGAACAAAGTTCAAGAACGGGCGCGCTCATCCAGGACCAGAACGCGCCGTCCAACCCGCCGACAGACACAAGAGGAGGCAAAATCAGGGACGACTCGGGGGAGGGACGGAAGGAGAGCCGTCGACGGATCGGTGTGTGAAGTCGAAGGCCTCAGCAAACCAGGCCTCCAATGGGAGAGGGTGACCGAGCATGACGGCTAAGCCAGGAGTTACCGGCGTCGCACAAACCTGTCCCTTAGGAGGACAGACCCGTCAACACAGCCAGGGACTGAACAGCCGGAAGGATGTCAGTGCGGCTGAAGCCTGACCAGAGCGTAGGCCTGCAGAAGGGAGGGGGACCATAGCAGGGGTAGGTAGGGTGAGGTGCTGAGGGTGAGGCACCGCCAAGAAGGGCGAGAAGAGGGAGTCTTCCATCGACTCCAAGCGCCCGTCGAAGCGTGACACAACCCAGCCTGCATAGCCGACAATTGATCCGAGAGAGGCTACCCCCCCCAGATTGGTCGGCCCGCAGGGGCGAGCGTGAGCGGGAGCGAGACCCACGACACGAACCAGCAGCGTCGCGGCCCAAGGAAGGCGAGCGACGACGGTTGTGTCGCCGTTGAGGGACTCGTCCCCGATCACGAACGGCCGAGGGGGAAACAGCACCATTCCCCTCTTCCAGCGACACATCAGCTCCTGAGAAAGGGGACCCCGAAACCTCGCGAAACCCCACCGAGGCAAGAGGAGGGGTACCCCCCTGGCGAGACGGTAAGGGAAGGTCAGGAAGAGAAGAATGAGGAGGAGCAGGACGACGGGAGTGGGAAGGCTGGCCGGGTGAAAGGAGGCCAGGAGCCGCGGGGGGAAACAGAGCAAGGATCCCCGGGGCTGAGATAACAGGGCGGCCCGACACCGAGGCGGAGGAGGGAGGGACCACCACCGTGGGACGAGACCGTGAAGTAAGAATAGGCACTGAAGCAGGTGAAGTAGGAGAAGCAACGACATCCAGGCGGACCCTCCTGGACAGTGTAGGAGGAGGGAGCAGAGGGCCAGCTACAGCATGAACAACCGCGTGCGGAGAGGACAACGTAAGAGGAAGTCGTCTGGGCTGGGGAAGCGGGCGGAAGGGAGTAGAGCCCCTATCCGTAGAGGCCAGGGGAGGGCGCACAGGGGCAGAGCCGCTAACCCCGGCCTCAGGGCGAGAACCATGACGAGGGCGATGGGCGTCGTCAAGGCGATCAGGAGGACGACAAGGCGAGAGAGAGCGGGGACGGAGCGGGGGAAACCCCCCGACGATGGGACGACCGGCTGCGGGACCCAGGGGAGAGGGCCCGAGCAGGGAGAGGGCCAGGTAAATGGCCGTCAGTCGGGTCAGGGATACCCAGGGCGACGCGGATCCGGTCGCCAACAAAGGCCGGGGAACGGTGGCCCACAGTCCTAATGTGGCGGGAGACCATCGTCCACACCGACGGAAGGGAAGCAGGAGGCCACAGCCGCCGCCGAGGAACCAGGGCCATGGAGCAGCACAACCACCAGGGCCAGACACGTGCCACACAGAGCAGGGAGGTAGGCCGTAGAGGACACACAGAGCGAGTGGCGCAAGCAGGACTTGTGGCTCTCCAAGCACGGGGAGCGACAACCAAGGCGAAAGCAAGGCAGCCTACCTGCACTAGAAGAACACACACCATAATCAGCACGTCGAAGGAGTAAGTGGAGAGAATGTCCAAGAAGAACCAGGGAAGGAGCATGGGGAAACAGGAACACACATGCAAACAGGTATCCGTACTCACCCTAAACTGGGAGCACAGAGGTAGGTGAGGAGGGCGGCCGAGGCGGAAGAGCACTAGCAGAACCTGCAAAGATGGAGAAAGTGTTAACCACCACTCAACATCTTACATGCAGGGCCTATAACACCAGTAAAGTGCATACACCAATATAGTATCAGGCAACAAGATGACATAACAAAAGTCAATAGTGAAAGCCAACTATTACCGCAAATTTGCGGGCCAATGGAGGCATAACCGTACCGACACCACCCTCCTGCAATTTCGCGGGACCCATCAACGATCTCCCAAATTTTGCGGGGAACCGAAATGGCCCAGAGGACCGAATCGAGCACCCCGCAAATTTGCGGGACCGGCCGAGATGGTCCGGCGCCGAAAAAGCGAGAGGAGCGTCTAGGAAATACCAAAGAGGCCCAGAAAAAAGCGTCATCTCCTTATGAACTCCAAGCGACGATGGCCATCAAGCTGAGCAGTGTCTTCCTTGATAATATCCTGACGCAACCGGTCAAGGGAGAGGCAAGGAAGACACACCAGGGGAGAGGAGGCACATCCCCTAGGAACCACCCAACCCACAGAGATAGAGCAAAGCCCATGAGGAGAAGTGGCAGGAAGGGTGGTTTGGCACAAACACGGGGCCTCGTAGGGTACCCCAGGATTGGGCAAAAGGGTATGAAAGGATGGAGGTGAAAACAGTAAGGGAACACAAAACCAGTAAATGAAACTGGCGAGGAAAAAGGGTGGCCCTAGCCGTGAGGAGAGAATGTGTCAGGGGCGAAAAACCCTGTGGTGTGAGGGAGGGGCCCCCGTGGGGTTACCCCAGGATAACACGAACCACCAAGCGCCCAGGCCCTTGAGACACAGTGAAGGCTCGAAAGGGGGGGACTCGGGAAATAACGCTAATAATGCGGCCGACACAAACCCTACAAAACAGCACCGCCACCACGAAATCTCAGATCGTGAACCAACTGTACACCTAGGCTATGAAAATATGAAAACTCATAGGGGCATAGCAATTCCTGAATGAGAAACAAGCTAGGCTAAAATAAGCTAAAAGCTAAACTATGCCCAGACTAACAGGAAAAAAAGAATAGGAAAAGAGAAAGGAATGAAAAACACACACGGGGAACGCCAGGCGCCTCCGTCCCTTCGGTAGTTATTACCACACGCGTCTCCATTAAACACACTGACGTGTGCCCTAGATCACGTAACATCTGTCTAACAAAAAAGAAGGCCAGATAAGCCGAAACGAACCTAAACAGGGTGAATTAAAGGAGCACAACAAAAAGCGACTGCATTCAATGGAGCGCGTGAAAAAATGATAACAAGAGAGGGTCGCTCATGCGCACGTTCGACAGGGCTCTGCCACATGACGGAACACAGGATGGGCCTTAAGCGGTAAATAAGGTAAACCCCTTTTCTTCTCTTCTATGCTTTTTTCACCTTCGGTGGTAGTTTTGGTTAATGTACAACGTCTCCTAGAGCAAGATAAGGAGTAGACTCTAGACGTTTTCTTTTTAACCGCGGTTGGAATGACGACATAGCAGTCAAAATAGACAAGTCGTCATTGCAATTAGGTTAATAGCCTTGACGTTGGATTTGCCAAGACTACAACAAATAACTATAACAGTAAGAGTGTAGTTTACTTATTGTAGAGAGATATTACAAGGTTGTATGTATGTACAGTAGGTGTGTCCTTTGTCTACTGTATGAATAGCACAGGTGTTATGACTGGTTATATATATTGTGGAAATCGGTGTTTATGTGATTTCACTTAAATACAATTTTTCTATATTTGTTTTACCATTGTTCAACAATTTTCAAATTATTGTAAATAGGCACTGGAATTATTGTACAAATTCCCGAAGTATCGCAGTATTGTACACCTGGTAGTGTACATTGTACAAATGGTCAAATTATTGTATTTGTACATATCGTACGACTGGCAACGCTGGTGTGTGGAGGGGTGAAACTGTATAGTGAAATAAGGGTGTAGTGACGGAACAGCGGTAGTGTGTGAGTTGTTGAGTTTGTAAACAAACATGGCGGAGGGAATTTCTGGTATGACGGAGGCGGAAGAAAGTTACAACGTTTTGTGGGTTTAAGAGCACAGATAATAAGTTAGAAGAGGTTATTATTGTTGTGAAGGATTTGGAAAAGTGGATGAGTGATACGGAGAAATGGAAGGGGGATATTGGTGAGAAAGTTAAGGCACTGTGTGTAATGTGTAGTGTGACAGGTGGGGAAGGGAATAGGCCTAGCGAAGGAAGTGAATGCAGAGGCGCATTTTGAGAGCTTTTGGCTTAAGCCGCTTCCCCTTGGCTTAAGCAGAGCAGCCGCGCACAAAAATGGTTTGGCTCGATTTCGACCACAAGTCACGTGACATAAACACAAACACTGAAAATGGCGGACAACAAGACCCTAGTGGTCTGTCTGGTGCCATTGTAAAGGTTTGTCCCTTAATTGGTCGGGGATCACCTTTCAACGGCGCCCCCCCCCAATTTGTTATTGATTAGCTTTTGATTATTACTGATATTTCAACTTCTTTTGTCTTTTTGTCCAAATTTATGTCTATTTCGGTTTTATTATTCTCTGAATAGTATGTCGGCTATTAATTATATTATTTGTGTAAGGCCTATCAAAATAGTTTGCTATAGGCCTAGGCCTAGTCAGTACATAGTAGGCTACTGTATAGGTTGGGCAGAAATCGTAAACACCAACCTCTCATAACTCAAAAGGACACAGTAATCGAGCTAAATTTCTACCAACTAGGCAGACTTGGCTAGGGATTATGTGACTAAATTGACGACTCATTTGCTTAAGCCTTTTGAGTTACAGAGGTTAGAGGTTACGATTTTGCCCAACCTAGAATGAATGGACTATAGTGTTTGTATATCTTGGTAACGTTCACAATATAGTACAAAATTATCCAGTGTTATGACAATACCCCGGCATCATAACACGATTTGGACTAGAAGGATTTCTTTACACACACAGAACGAGTATTTTCCAGATCGGCCTGGATGATTCTCCATAGCCTACTGTGTGTCCTGTAATAGTGCATATCAAGCTACTATAATTTGCGGATAAGAGATTGATGAGAAAGGTTGAGGCGCATGAAATAGGTGGCGTGTTGGGATGGATTAGGTCATGGCTAATTGGTAGGAAGCAGAGAGTCAGTAAATGGTACGAAGTCAGAATAGGGAGCAGTCAAAAGTGGTGTCCACCAGGGATCTGTCTTTAGGTCCTCTGTTGTTTGTTATATACATAAATGACCTTGATTTAGGTATAACTAGTTAGGATAAGTAAATTTGCAGCACGATACCAAAATGGGGAGAACAATTGAGTCAGATAGAGATATAGAGTGCCCTCCAAAGGGATCTAGATAACCTTACACGAAGGTCAGTACATTGGCGAGATGAAGTTTAACATTGACAAATGCAAGGTATTTAAAGATAGGGAAGATGCATACAAATGGTAAATATAAACTAGCTAATGTGGAATTAGAAAACAATCGATTGTGAGAGAAACGATCTAGGTGTGTTTGGTTAGTCAATGATTTGAAGGCCTAGGACAACAGTTGTATAATGCATTCGAAACAAGGCAAAACAGGATTCTCGGGTTCATCTACGGAGGGTGAGGGGAAAAGAACCTGCTGATGTTATCTAAACCAACTTTACTTGTTCATTAGTTGAGAACCAACCATATGGATTATGCTGTTCAATTTTGGTGTCATTATTACAGAATGGGCCTAGATTCATTGGAGAAGAAGTACAAGTAGAATGACAACAAAAATGATCCTATAATATTAGAAATCTTCTGTTATAAAGCAAAGGTTGAGAGAAATTAGGCTTACATTCGTTAGAGAGGACGCAGGGGAGTTAGAGGGGATATGATAAGAGGTGTTCTCAAGTGGGCTTAGTGGGATTTAACAAAGGGGACATGACAAATGTACTAAAGCTCAGTGATAGCGAAGAACTCGTACCAAATGGTTTCAAATTAGATAAAATTCGTTGCAGAAAAGATATAGGCAAATATTGTGTTTTGGTAACAGAGTGGTAGATGGGGTGGTGGAATGGACTACCAAATGCATATGAGGGGGATTTATAACAAAAAACCGATTAGGGGGAGGCTTTAAGATAAAAATGGATAAGCATCATTGGACGAGAAGTGTTGAAGTGGGAAGGGGGGATCAGCAGGGTTCGGCCGCCAATCAGCGCTCTGCAGAACCCCGTATCCTGCGTTAATCTCTAAACCGTTTTTGGTAAGATGACCATCCTCAGGGTATTAGAGTGGTTGAGCCTATAATTGGGCTTTGTAATGGGGTTGGTGTGGGACAGGGATCTGCCTTGCTTAGGAATCGGCTTTCTGCAGACTCCCATTTTATTATGTTCTTATGTTCTAATCTAATAGAATATCTCATATATATTACCGGTAATATAAATATTATACATTACTTAGTATTCATTAATAACACTCGATTGGTCTCTATGGTATTACCAATACAAAAAATGAAAAAAAAAACAAAAAAAACAAAACGATATTGTTTACAAACAATTCCCGCTTAAGCCAAGGTCCCAAAGTCAAGCGGCCTGCAGGGCGGATTGAGAAAAGTCGATCCTGCTTAAGCGCGGTCGAGTTGGCTAAGTTTTGTCTAGCAAAAAACACGAATTTCGCTCTTGGCTTAAGTATGGATTAAGCCAAAACGCTCGCAAAACCGCGCCTCAGGCCTATTTCGGCCGTTAATGAAGCCTAGAGATGGTATTGAAAAGGATAGATGAACTGGGAGCAGCGAATATGGCATTGAAGGAGCAGCGTGAAGGAATACGAGAGGACGTTTCAAGGAAGTAAAGAAGTTCAACTGCGATGGACGGTGTGTAGGTAAACAGAATCAAGGATTTGGCGGTATATGAAAGAGCAAAAGGAAGAAATGAATATGACCAAAAAAAGTTTTGAGAGTGCAGTTGTAGCGGTCATGAAGAACAAGGAGAGGTGGTCGTGAGGGGAGGCCATGGGACAGGGCTCGGGGTGTAACTTGTCTGGAGATTATAGAGGGACTCATATGAATGATAATGGAGTGAGCAAAGTGCGGGCTTGGGAGACAGGTGAAGGAGGTCATGAAAGGTGTGGATGAAGGAGGATATGGATGGGAAGGGCAGGTGGAGGAGGTCAGTAGGATAGGTAGATATTAAAAGGGGAGAGATGAGACCTCTCTGGGTACAGTTTAAAACCAGGGCAGTGGCAGCAGAGACGGTGACAAATTTTAGTTGGAGGCTAAATACAAATGAAAAAACTAAAAACACATAAGACTAAAGAAGGAGTTGAGCTTTAGAACAAAGAAACAAATTAAGGAAGTACAAGAAAAGGCTGAGGAAATAATGGAAAAGTGGGTGAGGAGGAAGAGAGAAATTTTTACTGGACGAGTGAGGGACGGAAAATTGAAGAAGTGGTTTTATAAGAGTAGAAGGGAGGGGGAGATCAGGGAGGGGAACGAGAATGTGATAGGAGTTGTGACGCATGACGAGGAAAAGGAGAACGGGGGGGTGGAGGTGTCACAGGGGAGGAGCCAGGAGACAAAGTGGCAGACCCAGTAGTGCTAAGGGGGGAGTAGGGTACGGAACAGGAGGGAGCGGGGGATGGTGTAATTGAGAAGGAATGGTCAGATGGATTAAGGATTATGTTTAGTACTGTGGATGTGTTTACCCAGGACAAGAAAAAGCGAACTGATATGTAGGGTGCAGGATGAAGAGGAAAAAACCTGAGATCATAGCCTTACCAGGAAGTAGCTAAGACCAAAAAATGCTAGAACTGAAAGGGAAAACTGGTATAGAGATAGTTTGGAGGGTTTGGAGTTATATGAGAGAAATGCTATTAGAGCAGAGGTCGGAAGAGGACTGTTTATTTATTGTAAGAAAAGAGATCAAGGTTAATGAGGTGGCTATGAGACCGCAGTATTGTGAGTATTTGTTTATTGAAGGAAATGAGAAAGAGGATCAATTTTAATTGCCTTACGTATTATAGAAGACCAAATAATAGTAGGGGAGCGGAGGCTGATAACCTATTGAAAGCTGAATGGAGGACGGAAATAGATAATAGATGAGAACCAAATATAAAATTTTGAGTGGAGATTTCAACTTCGCCAAGGATCAAAATGGGCAAATTGTACTCCTCCAGCGGGTCAGGGTAGCAGGCGAAAATAAGTTTATAGAGAAAGTGAGAGATTGTTTTTAACGCAATATATTACAGAGATGACCAAGATATAGAGAATGGGACGCAGGGGAGTGTACATTGATTTGATTTTTAGCAATGAGGAGGATATAGTGGAACATGTCAATGTGGATAGACCTATAGGTCGTAGTGGCCCCTTGCCTGTAGAAGCTTTAGTTGCAATATTAAAACAGAGAGGGATAATAGGAAGCAATAGAAAAATATACATGGATGATGAGAGCAGATTATGAGCTGCTGAGATGGTGTTTGGGACATTGACTGGGGGTGAAATACTTGAACTGTGAAGACGCTGAAGGAATGTAGAGGAAAATTAGGGAGGCAAACGGGAGAATGCTGTATCCAAAAGTGTACCAGTAAGGGAATATAGGGATAAAAACAAAATTGAGGAAAAGAACCAAACCCAGAATTGTCAATGAAAAGAAAGCTTTGGACATTGATTAGAAGAAAGAAACGATTGTGGGAAAGACTAAAATTGTTAAAAAAGAACAAGGGTATAGCATAGAAGCTAAAGATAAGTGGAACGCAGTACAACTAAACAATAAAATAAAGTGGGGGACAAGGAGGGGGGGGAAGGAGGAGGGGAGGATGAGAGAGGATTGCTAGAAATGTGAACGATAATCCAAAAATATTCTGGAAGTACATTCAGGAAAAGTTAACAAGACGAGTAGGGATCCCAGAGTTGGATGATGGGAGTAGAGGGCAGACTGATAAGGAGAAAGCAGAGGTGCTGGGGAAATACTTTGGGGGGGTACTAACAGTGGAGTCGGATGATGCAGTGCCTACTATTCCCATCAAACAGGCACCGGCAGTAGAACTAATAGAGTTTTCCCATGCTAGAATAAGAAGGGGCTATGAAAGAAAAAATGAACAGAAGTAAGTCCCCGGGACCGGATGGGATGACACCCAGGAATCAAAAAGGAAGGAGGATGAGATGTTAGTAGAGACATTGAACAAGTAATTTGAGGTATCGTTTAATCCAGGACAAAATCCCGATGGACTGGCGAGAGGCGAAACATAACAGCTATATTTAAGAAGGGAAAGAGAAATGCACCCAGGGAATTATAGACCAGGCAGTTTGACAAGTGTTGTGTGGTAAACTAATGGAAACGGTTAATTAGAGAAGGAATAATGGAGCATATGAAGTCAAAACAACTTTTCAGTGGGGAGACAGTTCGGATTCTTGCCGGGGCGGTCGACGGTTATACAGCTAATTAAGGTGGTAGATGATTGGATGCAAATTCTAGAAGATGGTTGATGTAATAGACGTGGTATATTGCGGATTTTATGAAGGCCTTCGATAAGGTCCCACATAAAAGGTTAATAGAGAAAGTTAGAAGCGAAATATAGGGGAGAAAGGTGTGAAATGGCTAGAAAGCCTTCCTGAAAAGATCGGAGACAGAGGGTACTGGTGATATGGAATAGGCTTGGGGGGGGAGGGAAATTACAAGGTGGGGTACCACAGGGATGCTGTGTTGGGACCACTGCTGTTCGGTTATATTTATCAACGACTTTAAACTGAAGTGTAATTCCTAATGGAAGTGAGGTATACCTGTATGCGGATGACACTAAGCTTGTTATAGACGAGTGAGGAGTAAGGAAGATGTGGGTTTGCTTCACGGAGATTTGGAGGGCATGAAGGTATGGTATGAGCATTGGTTAATGCTTTTTCATCCAAAAAAAAATGCAAGTACATGCGGATTGGGACAAGCAAGCTAGGAACAAGGTAGGATACAGTTATGTATGAAAACGATGGAGGAAGTGAATGCAGGGAAAAAGGATACAGGAGTAGTTTCTTACAGTTTTCTTACAGTAGATCCTCTGGACACAGGCAAACTATGCCTGTGATCCAGCTCAGTACCAGTAATGGCACTGCTGCGGTCGTGCACTACGTGTTGGCAGCGGTCCGGTAGCAGACGCAACAGTTTAACTATTCTGTATTTTTGTTTATTAACAAACTTCAAATCTTGTGTTCCCCATGCTTTATCAAGATTAACTGTCAAACTCCCTTATTGATCTCGGAATCGACTATCATACTGGAGGCCGTGTGTTCCACTCATTTACCACTCTATCACAAAATGAGGTCTTTGCACTTCTCAAGCCTATTTCTTTCTTTGTAAATTTTATTAGAGTGTCCTCTCGTTCAGTTCCCTACAGCATCAAGAAGCTACCTTCACACACATCCTCATCGTTACTTTCCTGACACTAGCTTAAAAGTCTCTCTCATATCCCCTCTCTTTCATATATGCCAGTGTCGGGAAGCCCCAGTTGGTCCTCAACCTCGGCTCATAGCCCGCGTTCTTCAACGTTGGTCTACCAGCGTGCTAGCTTACTTTAGATGTGTTCCTCTGCACTTTCTCAACTGCTTCTATCTCCTTTACCCATATATGGAGACCACAGCTAGTTCGCATATTCCAGGCGCGGCCTAAACAGCGCTGTATAGAGATTTCTGAAGATTTCTTCGTCAAGTGACACAAATGTCATCCTTATCAGCCCTACAATTCTATGGGCTTTGTTTATCTTTTCCGCTAAATGTTCTGAGAAATTTAACTGATTGTCTATCCATACTCCTATATCCTTTTCTGCATTCACTTCCTCCCATCGCTTCATTACATACTGTATCCTACTCTTGTCTATCTTGATGGTCCCCAATCCGCATGTACTTGCATTTTTGGGATGAAAAGGCATTAACCAATGCTCAGGGACAATACCTTCAGGCCCTCCACTATCTCCTGGAAGGCAAAACCATATCTGCCTTACTCCTCACTCTTCTAGAAAGCTTAGTGTCATCCGCATACAGGTATACCTCACTTCCATTAGTTATAAATTCAGTAGTCGTTGATAAATATAACGAACAGCCGTGGTTCCCACACAGATCCCTGAGGTAACCGCACTTGTAAGTTAATCCACCACGAGGCCTATTCCATGCACCAGTACCCTATGTCTCCCGATCTTTCAGGAAGGCTTCTATCCTACATTCACACATTTCTCCCCTATATTATAGGCTTCTAACTTTCTCTATTAACCTGTTATGTGGGGGACATTTATCGAAGGCCTTAATTAAAATCGCAATATAGACACGTCTATTAAATAACAATACTGCTAGAATTTGCATCCAATCATCTACCACCTTAATTAAGCTGTAGTACCGTCGACCACCCGGAAAGAATCCAGAACTGTCTCCCACGGGAAAAGTTGGTTTGACTTCATACGATCCATTATTCCTTCTCTAATTTACGTTTCCATTAGTTTACCACAACACTTGTCAAAACTGGACTGGTCTATAATTCCCTGGGTAATTTATCTTTTAACTTCTTAAATCATTTTTTAAAAAGAGTTATGTTCGCCTCTCTCCAGTCCATCGGGATTGGTCCTGTATTAAACGATACCTCAAATAACATTTTCAATGGCTCTATACTATATGCCCTCCTTACTTTATGCTTCTTGGGTGTATTCCCATCCGGTCCCGGGGACTTACTTCTAGTTAATTTTTTCTATAGCCCTTCTTATTCTAGCATGGGAAAACTCTATTAGTTTCTAGTGCCGGTGCCTGTTTGATGGGACTAGTAGGCACTGCATCATCCGACTCCAACTGTTAGTACCCCCTGAAGTATTCTCCCCAGCACCTCTGCTTTCTCCGTATCAGTCTCGACTCTAATTCCCTCATTCAACCCCCTACCAGCTCTGGGCTCCCTACTCTTCTTGTTAACTTTTCCTGAATGTACTTCCAGAATATTTTGGCTTATCCTGCAACATTTTCAGCTATCTCTTTTCTCCCTCTCCTGCACCCCCACCCTCCTGGTTTCCCACCTTATTTTATTGTTTATTTGTATGCATTCCAGATCCACTTTCTTAGCTTCTATACTAGGGACCCCCTGTTCTTTTTTAACAAATTTTAGTCTTTCCCACAATCGTTTCTTCTTTCTTCTAATCACTATCGAAAGCTTTCGTTTACATTGGCTGAATTCTGGAGTTAGTTTCTTTTCCACAATTTTGGTTTATCCTTATATTCCCTTACTGGTACACGTTTGGATACAGCATTATCCAGTTTGATTCTAATTTATCCACATTACTTCAGCGTCTTCACCGTCCAAGTATTCCCCCCAGTCAATGTCCAACACACCGTTCTCAGCAGCTCATAATCTGCTCTATCATACATGTATATTTTT
Organism: Paralithodes platypus; assembly: GCA_032716605.1. Taxonomy (NCBI): domain Eukaryota; kingdom Metazoa; phylum Arthropoda; class Malacostraca; order Decapoda; family Lithodidae; genus Paralithodes; species Paralithodes platypus. Next base: position 20,577,308 of record CM064511.1, on the reverse strand, counting down.
CTATTGCTTCTATTATCCCTCTAGATTTAATGTTACAACTAAAGCTTAATACAGGCATGGTCACCATGACCTATAGGGCTATCCACATTAACATGTTTCCACTATATCCTCTTCAGTGCTAAAAATCAACTCAAGTACACCGACCCCTGCGTCCCATCTGATATCTTGTCATCTCTCCAAGATGTTGCAGTTAAAAAACAATCTCTCACTTATCTATAAACTTATTTTCCAGGCTACCCTGTCCCGCTGGAGTAGTACAATTTGCCCAGTTGATCCTTGGCAAATTGAATATCTCCAATCAAAATTTATATTTGTTCTCTCTTATCTATCTCCTCCATTGCTTTCAGTAGGTTATCATCCTCTCCCCTGCTATTATTGGGGCGTCTGATATATGAGGCAAATAGAATTGATCCTCTTGCACATTTTACTTCAATACACAAATACTCACAATACTGCTGTCTCATAGCCACCTCATTAACCTTGCGCTCTTTTTTTACATAAAATAAACAGTCCTCTTCCGACCTCTGCTCTAATAGCATTTCTCTCATAGAAACTCAAAAACCCTCCAAAATATATTCCACCAGTTCCCATTCAAGTCTAGCATTTTTTGGTCTTACTTCGATAGGGCTATGACATCAGGTTTGTTTATGCATCCTGCAACCTACATATCAGTTCTCTTTTATTGTCCTGGGTGTAAAACAACATTCCACATTACAAACATAATCCTTAATCCATCTACCAAGTCCTTCAGCAATTACACCATCCCGCTCCTCCAGTCCGTACCCTACTGTGATAGACAATAAGTTAAATTTCTCAGAACATTTAGCGGAAAAGATAAACAAAGCCAATAGAATTGTAGGGCTGATAAGGACGGAAATTTGTGTCACGACGAAGAAAATCTTCAGGAATATCTATACACGCTGGGTTAGGCCGCACCTGGAATATGCGAAACTGGTGGGCTCCATATATTGGGTAAAGGAGATAGAAGCAGTGGAGGAAAGGGCAGAGGAGAGCTAGCAAGCTGGTACCACCGGTGAAGGACCGCGGGGCTATGAGCAGAGGTTGAGGACACTGGGGCTTCCGACACTGGCATATAGGAGAAGAGGGGGGATATTGATATGAGACTTTTAAGATAGTGTCAGGAAAGTCCCGATGAGGATGTGTGTGAAGGTATCTTCTTGATGCGGGAGGGAAAAAGAACGAGAGGACAATCTAAGAAAAGAAAATTTACAAAGAGAGAAATAGGCTTGAGAAGGCACAGCAACTCATTTTGTGTAGAGTGGTGGTAAATGGAGTGGAACGCACTGCCCCAGTATGTAGTCGATTCCGAATCAATAAGGGAGTTTGAAAGTAATCTTGATAAGCATGGGTAAGTACAAGATTTTGAAGTTGATTATAAAACAAAAAATACAGAATAGTAAAAGGTTGCGCTGCTTACCGCGCGTCAACACCGATGACGATCGCAGCAGTGCAAGTATGGTACTGCGCTTGGATACACAGGCCTGTTTGCCTTTTCCAGAGGGATCTACTGTAAGAAACTGTAAAGAAAGCAGGAAAAGAAAGCAACCCGATGGGTAATGAATTAAATACCGGTAGAAAAAGGCTATCCTTAGATGTGACACAAAAAGTCTTCACATACAGTGTGGCTTAAAGAGTGAATACAAGGAAGGGGGTGAACAGTGTCAATTCAACTTTGATTTGCGTTTAAAAAGACTGGACGAATTATTGCTGGAGATTTGATAAATATGAATTTATCAGTAGGCATGTGTAATTTCCTTTCAAACTAATTCTTTTTATAGGCTACGCTATAACAAACTGTAATTGTGGGCATATTCCGGACCCATAAGGTGACACTTAAACCTTGGTACCCGGTTGGCTCTGAGAAGCCCAAAACAAAACTCGCGCCGGGAGCCCGGATGGGCTGCATGAGATCCATTTTCTTGGAATTTTTGCTTTCAAAACGTGCGGTATAGTTGTTTGTTTACAAGCGGTAGGCAGCGCCACCACGAGCGAAATACAGCCAGCATCAGTATCGGTACCGACGCCATATGGTAGTACGCAAAAAAATCTATTCCGCTGTGTCCGATTCCGATCCTCCTACGACGCCCGCCCCGGTTTGTCATATTACACGACGGCCCCTCGCCAAGGATATTTCTTTCTGCAGGGAGGAATAGATAGAACCTTGCGGACAGAGCGATCTAGATGGTAGTGATATGATAGTGATGTTGCCGAGCCAGCGTGGCCAGGCGTCTCGTGGAACCATCGAGTGCGTATGGTTCTAGTAGTGACGAGGAAACCTCAGTTCAAGGGATTTGATAGTGAAACATGACAGCGATGTAGATCCTGAAGGTGGCGGAAAACAGGTGGCACGGAAGCTGGTGAAGGGGAAAGAGAGTGAATGGGGGAAAGTGAGATGAGTGGGAGAGTCAAGGTCAGCCTCCAAGTTACACTGCAGTGATGCACTCCAAGCCCTTAGCCAGCTAAATAGCCCTACCAGATACGATTTATAGGACAAGGTACTGGCAAAGGCAGCCGCGGCAGCCAGGGTCAAGGCCAAAAAGCTTGGTGAGAAAGAAGATGAGGCTATGAGTGAGGGTGAGCGTGGTGACTCATCATTTGCCCTTCCTTTGTCTCCCTTCTCAACCCAAGCCACCCAAGATGCCCCGGGCGATCCCCACTGTTCCCCACCACCCCTACCACTGCCTGCCGAGGGTTGAGGACCCCCACCACCTTTCGGCCTATTTTGCCTGCCTAGTTCCTGACAGGAGAAATACTGCTGCTGAAAGGGCGAAAGGCAGCAAAGCAGAAATATTAAAACAAGGCACACAAACTAAGCGGGCTTTGTTGAGGGCTCCCGGGCGTACACCCCGGCCGGCCCCCCCCCCCCCGCCCCGTCCCTTTTCACAATCCTCGCATCCATGAACCACATGCAACTTTTCCCACGGTCCCCCCAACTCTCTAGCCTTCAACAAAACTGTGGCTGAAGATATTTTTGATGGCCCGCATCACCATACCTGTGCCTAGTGACAGTGGAAAACATGCTTTATACCACTCGTCGCAGGCAACGATTTAGACCAGTGTGATGTTATCAACATATGTAACCATTTTAAAACAATAAAATATTTTGGATGAATTTTGAATTGGAAAGAAGCCCAGAACATCGGGGAGACATAGTCCCACATGCCACTCTTCCCAACCATACACGCCGCCCACGCATCCATCGTTCAACGCCAGATTATGAGGAGGATACTGACGACGGAAGGACACCTGACTGAAGGACTGGCCATGACTATTATGGGGCTTTGTCAGGGGGGAGGAGATGTACAACATAGCTACCAGTACCAAATCGACGACTAGCCAAACTCTGCAGGGAAGGCGGACATCGGCTTTGTCGACACGTGGCGATAATTTTTACTATGATAATCTTTGTTTTCAGGAGAGGGTGTGTACATCTCAATGAAGTAGGAGGTGCATGTCTTGGTCGTTACTGCCTGAACGACTGCAGTCACGGGATTTCCGTTCAAAAACGGGGGTCAATGGGGGGTATCCGGGGGGTAGGTAAGTCAACTCTGAACTGAAAATTCAGGAAATGCACAATCAGTTAACAACCAACTCTAATACTTCTTAAGGTGTTTTATGTAAATGCTCGTAGAATACGCCAATCAATTTTTCAGATCTAGAGGAAATCGTTGTTTACAGAAACATTATCGAATAATCGGCATTACAGAATCTTGGTGAAATTTACGGAAGACACAACCTTTTTCCAGAAATATACGCTTCCTGGTTATACTGTACAATGTTTCCTGGGCGTTTCCGCACCCTCCTCAGCCCCCCGCCAGAAGTGGATTAGGTCACCAGGCTTTTGTGGTCGTCGGGGAGAGGGGTTCTGTGGGGGCACTCGGTTATGGCCTTGGAATTGCTCGGCGGCCTTGGGGCTGTTCGGCCAGCAGCTGGGGACAAACAAGAACAACAAACAATGTTTGCGGAAAATCGGATCAATAGAAATGGCGGAGGAGTTCGGTTGTTTATAAAGGAAATTATAATCCGTCTTAATGTCAAAACCTCAAATGGCGAATATCTTACGTACTATTAAATAATAAACGAGTGGAACTAAAATAACAATAGCTGTTTATACAGACCCCCCAGCCTCAATCAGTGCAAAATGAGAGTGAAATTTATGAAGTAAATTGCAGAAATAACTAAACATACAAGATACCGTAATTCTTGAGATTTCAAAATTAACCGTGAATAAATGGGGCGATATTCTTACTTCATCACTCTGGACACGACCCTCTATACTAACTTGCATAGCGAGTTCACTTTGGCAATTTGTAACAATCTCCGACCTGTGTGGTAATAATGTGCTTGACCCTTGTACTCGCAACAAAAGAAGAAGAATTGAATAGAGGATTTGAATGTTTTTGGGGGGTGATGAATTCCAGTAACAGCGACCATAGTACGATAACTTGCATTTTAAAAGTTACTACTAACAAAATCAAATAGCAGCATTGAGAAAGTCCCTATTTTCAAGAAAGCAAATGTTCATAAAACTTTAAATCAAAGCTTAACCCTCTCACCCGGAAGGGCTCTTGGAATCCACGCCCATAAAAAAGCAATATAAACAGGTACCGGAAGGCCTCTTGAACGCCCAGTGGTTTGAAAGCCTAGGAGCTTCGTGTGCGAGGAGTCGGTCCGACGAATGTTAACAACAGCCGGCTGGACCGACGCCCCGCATCTCTGCCCCAAGAAGGAGCGCGTCGTTGTTCGTGTGTGCATGTATGTTGTTGTTAACCAGGGAAACTGCGGCGGAGACTCTTAAGAGTTCCCCGGCGGACTGCGGGGAGTACTTTAGGAGGTGAGTTGAAAAAAAAAAATAAATAAACTTTTGACATCGAATTTTTTTTTTTTTTTTTTTGTTTTTTTGCCCCTGGGCCATGCAAAATCTCAGGTTCCTCTACCTCCCACTTCCCCACTTTTACCTCCTCTCCTTCCGTTATCACCTATTTTCCCTGGTATTCCCTTATTCTGAGGTATATTTTCGTGCTAAAAATTAGCGAGTGGCAAGCAGGGTGTTGTCATCACTGATGGCAAGCGAGTGCAAGAGAGAGAGAGAGAGATCGATCGACTGTGTCTCAGGGCCTTGGGGGAAATTGGCGGGAAAGCAGGTTGCCTCACCCATACATTATACAACTCGCGGGCTCTATATCTCAGATATTTTGCCCATCACAAACGCTGTTTCACTCGTTTTATTGTTTGTTTCAGCGTTAATACCTTTATAATCAACCATAATAGGGCCTATGGATAGGATTGATGCTATAATGGAACAATGAACTTTTAGTGACGGAAACCACCTCAAATACGTCAGCACAGGGGGACGTTTCCAATTACCCCCATGCGCACTTTCCAGAGGTTAAGTATCGGAAAAGTGGTGTAAAGTGGCTGTTTTGGCCTTACAGTTATCTCCTATGTAATCTTCATCTCATCTCAACCAGTTGGATTAGAGATGCTCTACTTAATGCCATTCTACAGTTAAATAAACAAAGCTACGCTGGGGGATGCGCGGGGGAATGCGGGAAGCAGTCTGATTTAACGGACTATACGGTAGCCTAGCCTAGACGGTTTTCGGGCCAAAACACCGGGTTGCGAGGAAGTATATTATAATACATAGAGGGGCTGGAGGGTTAACGAAACTGGATGGAGCTTTCTGACTAACAATTAAGACATACATTACATCTTGGGAGTGTTTCACAACCCAATTTCCCGTAAGGCAGTGCACGACTGCTTACCATCGAACATTACGGCGTCCAGGTCATAATGATAAGCCCAAATGGTGGACTAACAGATATTTCAGACTGTCTGCTTGCTACAAAATTTGCTAATGATAGATTAAAATCCTCACCAAAATGACGAAGACCGGGTGGACTTAGTAGAGCTACGACGCAAAAGTCAAAACAGTTAATTAAGCACAGTCAACGACCCTGGAGTTACATGTTGCGACTCACAAGTAAAACAAAACCGAAAGAATTCTATAGTTATCTCAGAAAGAAAAACGTAGGTACTTCAACTGTTGGACCGTTAGTCGATGAAAATGGCGAATTACACCAAAGACGAAGTACAAATGAGTAATGCCCTCAATACCTTCTTTGCATCAGTTTTTACAACCCGAACGACCCCTCAGGGATTATCCCCCTACACCATCGCCGATTCAGGATTGATAATTCAGATGTTCTAAGCAATATCACCGTTACAGAAGAGAAGTATTGAATTGTTTAGAATAAACTCCAGGTAAATAAAACGCCTGGACCTGATACAATCTCGCCTAGAGTTCTAAAGGAAGCTAAGGATGAGCTCTCAAAACCACTGACCATTGCTATTCAATGAATCCTTGCAGTCTGGGGAACTATTGCCTGTCAGTGGAAGCTA
>CM064511.1:20315501-20570785 GCA_032716605.1 Paralithodes platypus | reverse complement strand
CAAATGCTACCGGGGGATGCAAATACGGGGTGGTATATGAGTCTGGAAAAGATAGAATCATGTGGATTGTGAGGCGGTGGGGGAGAAGGAGGTTAACTGTAGGTGTGTGCGAGACTTGTGGATAAAGTAAGGAAAGACATGGTGTATTATTTCTCGTACATACGAGGGGTTATGGACCTATTATTTGACACGCTTATTGTGTACGTCTATGTGTCCCTGGGAACTGCATTTTCTATGAAATATAGACCCAAGGAAAGCGGCAGTTCGTAGGGGTACTACGTTATTGTTTCGAGGTACTATGATAGATACTGGTAACAAAGGTTATCTATACAATCTCTGGTTGGGGTAAGGATTACGTTACAGCATGGGTGTATTAACTTCTAAGGTATATAACATCTACTTCTCGGATGCAAGAACATACATAGTTATATGGCTGTCTGATGTGTTGGCATTGGCTCAACGTAGGAACAGGGCATGGGTGTTTTTAATATGAATGTATATTCTTGTTCATCATCGTATAGGTAGAATCGGGCGGGTATGGGGTGTAGGACACGAAGTAATATGGCGTAGTGTGGACTGTGGATCAAAGGAGGTAAGCTGAAGACGTATGACAATTGTGGAAAAGTAAATGGAAAAAGGTGAACACAATGGCGGATAAAGATACTTAACCTAAGGATTGAATACATAGATGAACGACGACATTATAGTCATCGTCCTAATAAGGTGATGAAACCTGGTTGATCTGCACTTGGCACAATACGATACAAGGACAGTGCCGCTATGTCGTATCAATACTGGTGGCAATTAATATTATAGAGACACTTAGTTATTAGAGGAACAATGCAAGGGGGGCGACTGAGCACGGTTACATATGTCTATACTCGTCATGGGAAATGATATACGAGGTCTAGGGACAGGCGTGGGTGTTTTAACTTCTAAGATATATAACATCTACTTCTCGGATGTAAGAACATACATAGATATAATTATGGCTGTCGGATGTGTTGGCATTGGCTCAACGTCGGGACAGGGCATGGGTGTTTTTAATATGAATGTATATTCCTGTTCATCATCTTGGTAGTTAGGAGTGTAGGACACGAGGGGTAGTGTACGTGAGGTGTGGAAAATGGTCAGTTTAGAAAAGGTATGTAGGTGCGGCCTGGAGCTGCTTAGCCCTGCGGGCTTGGGCCTGTCTGAATTGGCTGGCTCGGTCAGCTGGTCCTTTCGTTCTGTGGACCTTTCTTTCGGATGTTTCTGTGTGGTGTACGCTCGTGGCTTCTGTGGTGGGCTTCTCGTTCTGGGGCATTTTACAAATAACCCCTCAAATGAAATATATTAAATCATACAAGATAGGTCCCTTGAGATCTGTGCCCCATAAATTGTTCTCTTCTCCCGCATAAGCATTACTCTCTTCATAGTGCAGTTGGGTCCAGTATATACTCGATAAATGGATATTTATTGTGGCCATGTACTGAACCTTTAATTGTCTTGATGGTGTAATGGTTAGAGCATACAAGCTCTGTATGTAGTGTCTTAGGATCGAATCCCAGGAGGATCGCATTCTTTCGTTAATTTCATTTGGGGGTTATTGGTGTTAAGAACAATATTGATTTATATCCGTAATGATGTACATTACACAATATGTGGTGGTTTTGTGGTCTTTTATTTTAAAAAAAATATTTTGCTAAAGCGTTATTTCCACATAATGAGTTTGATAAGTTCTTTTGCCTTTATATTGTGTCGTCCCTGTTTTTTTTTTTTTTTTTTTTTTTTTTTTTTTTCCAAGTTTTCCATTATACAGGTAATACAATACTGTAATGAAATAAATTATGAGATAAATTAAGAAATGCACTTTTTGTTTTAGATATACGAGAGTGAGGAATCCAAAGTGAGCCACCGGTCATTGAGATCAGCCGCTTCCATGTTAGAAAACCAACGATGACATAGAGGTTAGTTTTTGGTCAGTTTCTATAATACACTCGCGGCTTTATTCTATCTACCTATCTACTGTACAGTATTTACTCAGGCCCATTTTTTTTTATTTTTTTTTTTTAATCTGGGGGTGGCCGACTCGAGACAGATTCTGAACAGGGACAACATAACACAAAAGAAAAACAATGAACACAAAACAAAACATAAATTCACACACATCTAGGTCACCAAGGAGAAGACCCAGAGTCCAGGGATCAGCAAGGTCACTCCAGCACTCCCCCGGCGGCTTTATTACTAATTATTCTCTGTCCTAACTTTCAGACTACACATTTTGTTTTACCTATATTCCTCTGGACATAGGCTTGAAGCATGTAGATTCAACCGCTCAACACGGTGAAGCCAGGAGGTCTTATTCCAGACTGTGAGCCAGACATCGAGACAATTTCAGTGTTGCAACCGGCTCGTTCGCGGAGTTAGTAGTAGTAGTACACTTAGTACAGTAAACCCTTGCTCTATCGGACTAATTGGGGGAGACCCCTGTCCGAAAGAGTCAAAAGTCCGAAAGGGCCGAGTCCGAACTCACACTTCAGCCATTCGGACTTGTCCGAATGTCTGAAATAATGTCCGAAGTTTATAAGGCCGAAACTCGGCTCTTCGGTCCGAATGCTAAATAATTTTTCTTAGCCTTTCAGACAAATCCGAAAGGCTGAAATAATGTCCGAAGTTTATAAGTCCGAATACACATTCACCTAACCAGACAAGTCCGAAACTCGGCTCTTTGGTCCGAATGCGATTTAATTTTTCTCAGCCTTTCGGACAAATCCGAAAGGCTGAAATAATGTCCGAAGTTTATAAGTCCGAATACACATTCACCTAACCTGACAAGTCCGAAACTCGGCTCTTTGGTCCGAATGCGATTTAATTTTTCTCAGCCTTTCGGACAAATCCGAAAGGCTGAAGCATGAGTCCGAAGTTAAATGTAGTCCGAAAGTGTAGTCCGAAAAGGACGGAGGTATTTTCTCAGCCTTTCGGACAAATCCGAAAGGCTGAACCATGAGTCCGAATTGAAATGCTAGTCCGAAAGTCTGAGAATTCCGAAAGATTGAAGTCCGAAAGAGCGGGGGTTTACTGTAGTAGTAGTAGTAGTAGTACAGTAAAAGTCCTATAATCCGAATTGCTGGGGACCAGACCCCATTCGGATTACTGGATTATTTGAATTATTGGAATTTACCCCTATGAACCTGTGTTTTATGGCCTGACGAAAACATTGAGGCATTAGACCACCCAAAACCCTCTTTTTGAGGCATTAGGCCACCCATAACCCACCCAAATGACAAAAAATGGTACACACACATATCATAATTATGTTAATGAAATAACTTTAAAAATTTACCATTGTCATTGTAGCCTATTACTTACTTCAAAACATTCAGATTAATCGTCAAAGAAAGCTGCTGATATAACTGGAAGGGGGGGGGGGCTCGTAACGAGCCCGAACAGGGTCGTCACAACACAACAGAAAAACAAAACAAAAACACAAAATCACACACATGTAGGTCGTCCAAGAGAAATACCCAGAGACCCAGGCCCATTTGAGGTCTCCAGCTAGATTCCCAGGTCGGTCCCAGATCTCCCGGAGAGGCTCCGATTTCCACATATACATTCCTATATATTGTAATATTTAAAAAATAAATATGTATTTATGTACTGTATGTACTGTATATATTCTATCAGGCACATACCCCATAGCTTTGGGTGGCTGACTCGAAACGGGGTTCGGGACCACTTTCACGTTTCCTCGCCCCTTTCTCTGTCTCGTCTAGTACCTGTAGGTGAATTTTAGAAGGGGAGGAGGATTCCTAGCCCCCTCCCCCTAATACAGTACTATACTACTTCTATAGGAATACTTCTAATTTATTTTTATAATAGTTGCAGGTCAGCCCAGGTCACTGTCGGAACTGGTGGGGTCGGGGGAGGTGTGGTAGCAACTACATTCTTCCTTCACCTGGATGTTGAAGGCTGGAGGGGTCAGACGGCAAGAGAGATTGGTGGAAGGTCCCCCTATATCACATCTTACGCACCATCATACCAGTAAGTTGGTACCTAGCGTATGCTGTTTAACCCGGCAAGTGAGGGAAGACTCTTAAGAGTTTCCCTGGGCGACTGCGGGAAGACTCGTAAGATCCTGGGCCTAAAAAAATCCATTTAAAACACCCCCCCAAAATTTTTTTTTTTTTTTTTTTTTTTGCCCCTGGGCCATGCCAAATATCACTCCTCCACATCCCCTCCTTCCCCACTTTCCTCCCCTCCTTCAGTTATCACCTATTTTCCCTGTTATTCCCTTATTCTGTGGTTTATTTTCGTGCTAACATTAGCGAGTTGGTAGCAGGGCGTTGTTATCACTGTTACCAAGCGTGGGAAAGAGCGAGAGAGAGACTATTGCGTAACAGTGTCTCTCCAGACAAGGGGAGGGGAGGGAGGTTGCCTCAGCCATACATTATGTAACTCACGGCCTGTATCGCCGATTTTGACCATCGAAACGCTGTTTCCACTTGTTTTATTGCTGTAACAGGTTAATACCTTTATAATCAACCTAAAATAGGCGCATATGGATAAGTATTAATGCTATTTATGGTAAAATAACGATGTTAGTGATGGGAACAGCTCAAATACGTGCACACAGGCGTGTGGTGTCTCATACCCCCCCATGCGCACGTCTTAGGTTAAGGGGAGACGGTCGTTTTTATGGTTCCCTTTCTCCCTCGTGTTAAGCCCCATTTGTTTTGAGATTATGAGACGTTCGGCCCATTTGTTTGGCAATTTTAAGACCTTTCGTCCCATTTTGTTATCAATTTTAAAACCTATCGTGCCATTTAGGTGTCAATTTTTTCCTGGCTAGCGAAAGCGAGCCTGTAATTGTAAGACGAATCGGCCTTTGGCCGGGACATTTTTCTACCAAAAATTTACAAGTTTATCTTGAGGGGGATGTTTTTCTAAGCTTGATGGAGGTCTAGCAAGAAAACTAAGATATAAGGGAATAAATTAATTAATAGAAAAAAAAAAAAAAAAACGGTCAGTTTCCCCTTAAGTACTGAGTACATGCCATGGGCCGTGGCATGGCCGGTAGCGTGTCTGGCTGCTGATGGAAGGGTCGGCAGTTCGATCCCAGGCCGTGCCACTGGTAGATGTCAAGAGTTTGGGCACTCAGGTCTAGTGATTTGTGGTAAATATCCAGTGAAGTCCCTGTAACAATGGCACACCCTAGCCCTGTCAATCAAGGGGGTGCACGGCGTTAAATACTGCATCATCATCATCACGTCTTAACCCCTTCTGTACCGGTGATGTACTTTTCATTAAATTCTGGCAACTATTAAGACGATTTTGTACAGCTTAGGAAGGACGTCTATTCATTAACCCGGGAACTGCGGGAAGACTCTTAAGAGTTCCCCCGGCGGACTGCGGGAAGACTCCTAAGATTCAGGGGGAAAAAAATCAATTTAAAACACCGAAAAAGAAAAAGATTTTTTTGTTTTTGTTTTTTTTGCCCCTGGGCCATGCCAAATATCACTCCTCCACATCCCCTCCTTCCCCACTTTCCTCCCCTCCTTCAGTTATCACCTATTTTCCCTGTTATTCCCTTATTCTGTGGTTTATTTTCGTGCTAACATTAGCGAGTTGGTAGCAGGGCGTTGTTATCACTGTTACCAAGCGTGGGAAAGAGCGAGAGAGAGACTATTGCGTAACAGTGTCTCTCCAGACAAGGGGAGGGGAGGGAGGTTGCCTCAGCCATACATTATGTAACTCACGGCCTGTATCGCCGATTTTGACCATCGAAACGCTGTTTCCACTTGTTTTATTGCTGTAACAGGTTAATACCTTTATAATCAACCTAAAATAGGCGCATATGGATAAGTATTAATGCTATTTATGGTAAAATAACGATGTTAGTGATGGGAACAGCTCAAATACGTGCACACAGGCGTGTGGTGTCTCATACCCCCCCATGCGCACGTCTTAGGTTAAGGGGAGACGGTCGTTTTTATGGTTCCCTTTCTCCCTCGTGTTAAGCCCCATTTGTTTTGAGATTATGAGACGTTCGGCCCATTTGTTTGGCAATTTTAAGACCTTTCGTCCCATTTTGTTATCAATTTTAAAACCTATCGTGCCATTTAGGTGTCAATTTTTTCCTGGCTAGCGAAAGCGAGCCTGTAATTGTAAGACGAATCGGCCTTTGGCCGGGACATTTTTCTACCAAAAAATTTACAAGTTTATCTTGAGGGGGATGTTTTTCTAAGCTTGATGGAGGTCTAGCAAGAAAACTAAGATATAAGGGAATAAATTAATTAATAGAAAAAAAAAAAAAAAAAACGGTCAGTTTCCCCTTAAGTACTGAGTACATGCCATGGGCCGTGGCATGGCCGGTAGCGTGTCTGGCTGCTGATGGAAGGGTCGGCAGTTCGATCCCAGGCCGTGCCACTGGTAGATGTCAAGAGTTTGGGCACTCAGGTCTAGTGATTTGTGGTAAATATCCAGTGAAGTCCCTGTAACAATGGCACACCCTAGCCCTGTCAATCAAGGGGGTGCACGGCGTTAAATACTGCATCATCATCATCACGTCTTAACCCCTTCTGTACCGGTGATGTACTTTTCATTAAATTCTGGCAACTATTAAGACGATTTTGTACAGCTTAGGAAGGACGTCTATTCATTAACCCGGGAACTGCGGGAAGACTCTTAAGAGTTCCCCCGGCGGACTGCGGGAAGACTCCTAAGATTCAGGGGGAAAAAAATCAATTTAAAACACCGAAAAAGAAAAAGATTTTTTTGTTTTTGTTTTTTTTGCCCCTGGGCCATGCAAAATATCACTCCTCTACCTCCCCTCCTTCCCCACTTTCCTCCCCTCCTTCAGTTATCACCTATTTTCCCTGTTATTCCCTTATTCTGTGGTATATTTTTGTGCTAACATTAGCGAGTTGCAAGCAGGGCATTGTCATCACTGTTAGCAAGCGAGTACAAGAGAGAGAGAGAGAGTATCGATCGACAGTGTCTCTCCAGCCTTGGGGAAAATTGGCAGGAGAGGAGCTTGCCTCAGCCATACATTATGTAACTCCCGGCCTGTATCGCCGATTTTGACCATCCAAACGCTGTTTTCACTTGTTTTATTGTTGTAACAGGTTAATACCTTTATAGTCAACCTATAATAGGCGCATATGGATAAGTATTAATGCTATTTATGGTAAAATAAATATTTTAGTGATGGAAACAGCTCAAATACATGCGCACAGGCAGAGGTGTTCATTACCCCCCATGCGCACTTCAGAGGTTAAAAGGCTACATACTATCTCAATTAATACTTTTAGCTTTCATATATCCTTCCTAAGCTTCATAAAATTGTCTAAATGTAGCTGAAATATAATTAAATAGATGTCGCCGGTACAGAAGGGGTTAATGGCGATATTCTAGGCAGCCCTATTCAAGGTTGCCCCACTTGTCAGCATTTTAGTTTCGAGATCAGATTGTATGACCTGATACCATGTTTCCCATTTGCCAAGGTTCTCAATTTATGGTATTTTAAATTAAAATGTAAAACTTGCAAACTAAACAAACCAAAATTGGGACAAGGACAATATAAAGTCAAATTAAATCATCAAAATCGCTATGTGAAAACAACGTTTACTAAAATGAAATCTATGAAATAAAAGAACACAATCCACCACATAGGGTGTACACTACTACATGAGCAAGTTAATCTGTTTCCCAAGCAAACTAATCGCACACATAACAACGCACTATCGTCACGTTCAAGGAATTAGTCAAATATGGGAAGTCCGGGACGTTCTGGTAAATTTGACTAACTCTGCATGAATAAAGAAACTACATGTTAAATGTCAAAATATTCATTTAAAATCAAATTTGTAACATGACAAGACATTAACAATAGTACAAAATACAAATATTGATAAGATATCTATATTAAAATGTAAAACTTGCAAACTAAACAAACCAAAATTGGGACAAGGACAATATAAAGTCAAATTAAATTATCAAAATCGCTAAGTGGAAACAACGCTTACTAAAATGAAATCTATGAAATAAAAGAACACAATCCACCACATAGGGTGTACACTACTACATGAGCAAGTTAATCTGTTTCCCAAGCAAACTAATCACACACATAACAACGCACTATCGTCACGTTCAAGGAATTAGTCAAATTTGGGAAGTCCGGGACGTTCTGGTAAATTTTACTAAACTCTGCATGAATAAAGATACTACATGTTAAATGTCAAAATATTTATTTAAAATCAAATTTTCAACATGACAAGACATTAACAATAGTACAAAATACAAATATTGATAAGATATCTATATTATTACAAAATAATATATAAAATACAGTACAACACTCACTAACGATAGTGCTATCGGGTAGGTACCTGTAAGCATAGCATGCCTCAAGTGACCCCTATCAATAACTACCCTACAAATAACCTACATTTATCGCACAAATAAACTAAGGAAATCGCAAAAGCAAGCAATTAATACTATCGACAATGAATACATATAATATAAAGACAAATAATTGCAAAATATGAAGTAACAACAGATTTAAACAAAGAGTACTCTTTTAACAAGAACAATCAATTTAAAAAAATCATCAATATTAATATTAATAATAGAAAAAGAAAAAGAAAAAGAAAAAGATAAACAATAAATACAGACAAAAAGTAAGCAGAGGTTATACAAGAAACTTCAAGTTAAAAATGCTTGATTAAAATTATTGATGTCAAATTTTAGAATACAGTCACAATAATTGACCCTAAAAAGATTAAATTTATGGAACAATTTACTTGCCTCAAAACCTCTGTCTACTAAGAGTCTGTATAGTAACCTAGCTCTAGCCCAAAAGTCATCTACTTTAGTGCAAATTTTACAAAATCTTATTAACTGGGAATAAAAAAAATTATAAGTTATTTTACTATCGATATTACTACTAGGGAAAGGAAAGTTTATTATGTTAAAATTAAAATCATCAACTTTGTGATATACTTTAAGTATGCACTGTTCATTAACAATCTCTATATTTATATCAAGAAAATTTTCACCTTTATAATTTACATTACATTGTGTGAGGGGAATAGAATTAGGGTAAATAAGTTTAGCAACTTGATTAAAATTTAACAAATTGCAAACGAGAATATCATCAATATATCTACTATTATTACTTAACAATTTAGCAAGTGCTAATTTTTCTGGGATTTTATTTTTCTTGCTACTGTCAACTAAGTCTTTTATATATTTAAATTCTAAAGCAAGCAAGAATAAATCTGCAATTAAAGGGCTAGCATTTCCACCCATAGGAATTCCTAATATATGTTTGAAAATGTAAGGCCCGAATCTAACATAAGTATTGAAAAGGAGGAATTTAAGGGCATCTTTAAGTTTAGTTCTATCAAAATATACAGAACTAGTGGGAGTAGAGCTAAGTGATGCATTATTAAAATATGTACTGTATAAACATTTATGATATAATTACCATCCCTAACGAACCTGTCAAAGTGCAAATCTATAATAAAGCAAAGCTCTGAATATACTAAATCTAAAGGCAAATTGGTATACAAAGTTGAAAAGTCGAAGCTATGTACCGAGGTAACTTTCGGCATGGTATTTATTTTATCAATAACTTCTAACGAATTGTCAACACTCCAATAATAGTTAATGCCAGTTCTTCTCATGATGGTATTACAATATCTTTTATGAGTACTTTTAATGTATTTTAAGCAATTTACGACTTGTTCTGATAGAGTTTTAGTGGTAGCAAATTTTGCTCCGGCAATAAAGCGATATTTATAAGGTCTTTTATGAAATTTAGGTAACATGTATAATTTTGCAATGCACTTGTTCTTATCAGAAAGTTTAATATCAAATGTTATATTTGTCTTGGTATGTTCATCGATTAAGTTATCAATATTCAGATTATTTTGAATTTCATAAACAGAATTACCACAAATATTTTTACGTAATATGTTACCTTTAATTCCTAATTCTTTTTTCATGTTTTCAAGATAAAATTTCTTACATGTGAAGCTATAATTATTGCTGGCTTTATCTACTGTAGTGATTACAAAATGTTTATGTAAATTTATTAAATCAGCTTTAAGCTTATTATAATTACCGGTATAGTCTATAAAATCTGAAAGATTAAATTCATTTTTAAGCGAGAAAATTTTATTTCTAATTAACTTAATTAGTAATTTAGACCATGCTTCTAGCTCTCTCGCATCGCAGCACACAATTTTTAACAATTTATCTATTAATTTATTGACTGAAAAAACAATATCTTTTAAAATTATGTCCCATGTTACTTTATTATTCCCTATTCTAAATTTAAACCCTTTACGACATAGCTCCGCTAATTTGTTGTTTGCAAAATGTTTAACTAGTTCTACATCACCTGTTAATATGTGACATATCGGACTATAAATGAACTTTGCTAGTGCATCACGTCTGCTAGCTGGCATATCCATGACTCTTTCACACACGTATTTATTATTATTGAAAATATCATTATCTGAAAGATTTCGTAAAACTTTATTATAATTACAAATAATAGACCCAACAGGTCGTTCATATGAATACACTATTAATGGTTTGAAATCTTTACAACCATCTGGTAACATGGACTTAACTTTCTTTGAATTAACCCGGGAACTGCGGGAAGACTCTTAAGAGTTCCCCCGGCGGACTGCGGGAAGACTCTTAAGAGTCAGGGGGGAAAAAAATCAATTTAAAACCGAAAAAAACAAAAACACAATTTTTTTTTTTTTTTTTGCCCCTGGGCCATGCCAAATATCACTCCTCCACCTCCCCTCCTTCCCCTGTTTCCTCCCCTCCTTCAGTTATCACCTATTTTCCCTGTTATTCCCTTTTCCTGTGGTCTATTTTCGTGCTAACATTAGAGAGTTGGTAGCAGGGCGTTGTCATCACTGTTAGCAAGCGAGTGCAAGAGAGAGAGAGAGAGAGTATCGATCGACAGTCTCTCTCCAGAGGTGGAGGAAAGTGGTGGGCTGGGAGGTTGCCTCAGCCATACATTGTGTAACTCCCGGCTTGTATCGCCGATTTTGACCATCCAAACGCTGTTTCCACTTGTTTTATTGTTGTAACAGGTTAATACCTTTATAATCAACCTATAATAGGCGCATATGGATAAGTATTAATGCTATTTATGGTAAAATAAATATTTTAGTGATGGGAACAGCTCAAATACGTCAGCACAGGAGTGTGGTGTCTCATACCCCCCATGCGCACTTCAGAGGTTAATAAGACTATTAACATTAATTTTGTCTAAAATTTTAGAGGAATAATTTAAAGTGGACATGACTTTATCTTTAATACGGTTATCTTTGGATTTCTTAGAATTAGCTCTAATATATCCCATAAAAGCAAAGACTATACTGTATTCTTAAATTTATTTGTGAAATTATGTTTATTGTTTAGAATATTTTCTATAAAAGGAGCAAAACTTTTCTTTTGTAGGCCTTTCAATGAATCTTTAATTTTTTTAATTCCAAAATTTCGATATAATGAATATAAATTATTAAAATCATTTTAATATCAGACCTGTTTTTCTTTTTATTAAATGAATTTAGTCTTCTATTACCGTGTCTACCAGGTCTTCTGTTTAAAACAGGGAAGTTAAAATATGGGTTATTAAAATCGTTTTTTAATAAATCTTTATATAAAATGTTGCCTACATTTTGTATTTGATTGTTAAGTCCAAATGGATAGATGGTCATTAATTTTCCAATCCAGTAATTTTCTCTATCTAAACCATTTTGATTACTTTGAACAATTTCTATAATTTTGTATTTACAATCAAATTTAGTACAATCTGTGTTAAAATGCTTATATAGAAGAATCTTGGAGTCGATGCCGTTCTTAATTCCTGATCTATGCCCATAGGCTCTTTCTCTTAAACATTGCTCCGTCTTTCCAACATATTGTACACCACATTTATCACAGGTTATTAAATAGATAACATTCTTTACTTTACATGGAGATGTTACATTAACAGAAGAATTTAAAAACAAAAATTTTGTATTGGTAATGCAACTTTTAAAAAAATGTTGATGCTCAAAATCAAATTCATTCACACAGAGTTTACATTTACAGTTATCATCGAAAAGACGCCGGTTATTTTCATTGTTATTGTTCATTTTAAGTTTTTGTTAATTTTGTCGGGTGCGAGGGTACAGAGAATTTTTCTAACGCATAGTCCGTGGCCGGTCCTGGTTCGTCAACGAACACAAGTAAAGGAAGGGACAGTACATGGGGAACACGCGTATACTAATGTTGCCACTAGTACAGACCGGCCTCACATATGTACCGTCCCTGAACCTATATAAATTAAAATGTAAAACTTGCAAACTAAACAAACCAAAATTGGGACAAGGACAATATAAAGTCAAATTAAATTATCAAAATCGCTATGTGGAAACAACGCTTACTAAAATGAAATCTATGAAATAAAAGAACACAATCCACCACATAGGGTGTACACTACTACATGAGCAAGTTAATCTGTTTCCCAAGCAAACTAATCGCACACATAACAACGCACTATCGTCACGTTCAAGGAATTAGTCAAATTTGGGAAGTCCGGGATGTTCTGGTAAATTTTACTAAACTCTGCATGAATAAAGAAACTACATGTTAAATGTCAAAATATTCATTTAAAATCAAATTTGCAACATGACAAGACATTAACAATAGTACAAAATACAAATATTGATAAGATATCTATATTATTACAAAGTAATATATAAAATACAGTACAGCACTCACTAATGATAGTGCTATCGGGTAGGTACCTGTAAGCATAGCATGCCTCAAGTGACCCCTATCAATAACTACCCTACAAATAACCTACATTTATCGTACAAATAAACTAAGGAAATCGCAAAAGCAAGCAATTGATACTATCGACAATGCATACATATAATATAAAGACAAATAATTGCAAAATATGAAGTAACAACAGATTTAAACAAATAGTACTCTTTTAACAAGAACAATCAATTTAAAAAAATCATCAATATTAATATTAATAATAGAAAAAGAAAAAGAAAAATTACAAAATATTACAAAATAATATATAAAATACAGTACAGCACTCACTGACTTTTTCAGAGTTGAGTGTGAGAGAGTTATACAACATCTTGGGGTCCTCAACCTTTCACAATCTGGCCCACCATCTTCTAATTGGTCGACAGGTTATTCTCCAAGGAACGTCTGCACCAGTAATAGCAGTCTTGATTGAATCTCTTAAGGTAGGTACCGACCAAAGCTATGTTGTTGTTGTTGTTGTTGTTCCCTAAGCTGCCTGGCCGAACAGCCCCGAGTCCCTGAGAAAGGCCATGGCCACGATCGGGCTTTCCCACAGAGCTCTCATTGAGTGTAGATTGTGTTGTTGGCGTAAGTGGTTGTGTGAAATGCAGTCTTCTATGATGTGTTTAATGGTATGGGGTGCTGTGCTACATCCCGGGCAGGCATCGACAACGGAGTCATCCAGTCTCTTCTGATAGCTCAGGAGAGCTGGATGGTGTCCGCATCTCAGCCTGGCCAGGTGGACTCTGTCCTCGCGAGGAAGGGAGGATTCGGAAGGATGGATTTCGGGAGGTCGTGCATGCAGCTGCGTGTTGTCTGTGAGTGAGTGGATTGATCGGTGAGAGATATGAGTATGGATGTGCTTCTGGAAGTTGGTTCGGGGTGGGCAGGGAGGGAGAGAGGACAATAATTGTGTGTGATACCGTGTGCTGGGTGTTGTTTTGATATTTCTTGGTGTCTGTGGGTGTGTTGCCATGTAGTTTAGTGGGTGGTCTTGGTTCGTGGAGGCTGCTGCCAGGAATTGAGTGCCTCTCATGTCCAGATGGTCTTTGACTTTGAGGATTTTGGTTTCTTGATGTAGGTGATCTGTGGGTGCAGTAGCTGTGCAGCCTGTAATGATCTTCAGGGCTTTGTTTTGAATAGTCTGTAAGGTCTTATGATATGTTTCAGCTAGGTTAGAAGCCCAGGCTGGGCTTGCGTATTCCATCACTGATCTTATATATTGTTTATATACTGTGGTGGTAGTTTCTTTGTTGTGTCCAAATTTTGTGTGAGCAAGTGACCTGAGGGCGTTAAGTCTGGGTGTCAGTTTCTTTTTAATGTTTGTGGTGCGCTGTACGTGTGTGTATGTGTTAGGGGTGTGTTGTTTATGGTGAGTTGAGGGATGTATTCGTGTTCTGTCCAACTTGTGAGCAGGGTTGCGGTGGATTTGGCTGGGGCTAGATTAAGTCTGTTTGTAATGCACCAGCCATGTAGTGTGATGAGATAGGGTTGAAGGAGATCTGTTGCTCTTTTTGGGTCATGGTGTGTGCATGTGAGTGTTATGTCATCTGCATAGGAGGCTAAGTTTATTTGGGGCATATTGGGTGTAGTTATATCGTGCATGTACAGATTGAAGAGTGCGGGCGATAGGACGGATCCTTGTGGGACTCCGTTTGGAAAGTTTCTGATTTTAGATGACTGACCGGCAAAAGATACGTGTGCACATCTGCCTGCTAGGAAGTTGGCCAGCCACCTTTTTGTGTTGTTGTGCATGTTTGTGTTGTAGATTTTGTTTGTTAGGTTGTGGCGGGGGATGGCATCGAAGGCTTTACTAATGTCGAGTGTGGCTAATAGTGATCTGTGTGGTGGTCTAGCTGAGTTGATGCCGTCGAAAGCTCTTTGTGTAAGGTCTGTGAGAAGAGTGTTTGTGGAGTGCAGTGGCCTAAAGCCATGTTGTGTTGGAGCTAGGGGTAGGTCAGGTGTAATTAGTTGTAATACTAGGCGTTCCATGACTTTGGAGGGGGAGCAAAGGAGTGTGATGGGGCGGTGCGAGGAGGGTAGCGTGGGGTCTTTGTTGGGTTTGGGGAATGTGATGATGATACCATGCTTCCAAATGTCTGGTATTGTGTTGTGTGAATAGCTGTAGTTTGATATGTTAGTGAGTGCTTGTATGCCTTGTGGTCCCAGGTGTCTGAGGTGTATGTTGCTTATGTTGTCTAGGCCACAGGTGGGTGAGTGCTTGAGATTGTTGATGATATGCTTTGTCTGGTGATTGGTGAAGGGTGTATAGTCAGGGTCTGTGGGGAATTGTCTCTTACGTCGGATGACACGTCGGTCGTCTTTGTGAGGTTTTAGGTGGCTGACATGTGAGAAGTGATTGATGAGAGTGTTTGCTTGTTGTTTACATGAAGGAGTAGAGTCTGTTGTTGTGATTGCAGCATGTGATTGTGTTGTGTTGCTGTTGGAAAGTGTGATGCTGTTTAGTGTTTTGTAGAGTTTTTTGGGGGGTTTGTTTTGTGATCAAGTGTTTGTAGGAAGTTATTCCAATTTAGTTTTTGTTGTTCTTGTATTTTGTTGTTAGTTTGGGTGTTGAGTGCTTGAATTTGTTGTGTGATGTCTTGTGTGTGGGGTGCTGGGGAGTGTTTCAGTATGTCGCGTTGTCTGATGAGGTTTTGAATTTCTGGTGTGAAGTTGGGGTTGTGTCTTTTTCTGTTACCTCTTGGAATGTGTTTCTTGTCAGCATTTTGGATAGTTTTATTGAGTATGTGTACAGCATTGTTGATGTTAGTGATGGGTGTACTGTTTAGAGTTGTGAAGTGTTGTTCTGTCTCATTTGTGAATGCTTCCCAGTTAGCTCTTTTATAATTGGTGTATGTGTGTTTGTGGCTAGCTGGGGTGAGTCTGGTTTTGGTGGTGATAATAATCGGGAGGTGGTCAGAGCCTAAGGTTCTGACCACCCTCCAGGATATTGTGGGGGCGAGTTCTGGGGAGCAAAAGGTGATGTCCGGAGATGATGGGTTATAGAGGGCTTGGTGAGGAATATGGGTATGTTGATGGATGTCGTTAAGGATGATGAGGTTATCGGTTTGGTTTTGTAGTACCAGCCCTCTGTCTGTGTCGGGGTTGTCGACAAACCAGGCCGACGTCTTGGCGTTGATGTCACCACCCAGGATGATGTGTGGGGTGTGTGGGGTGTTTGTGATGTGTTGTAAGTGTGGTCTGTATTCATTTGGTACTGTAGGGGATGTTTGGGGAGGGATGTATGTGTTTATGATGGTTATGTTGGAGTTGTTGCCAGTGCGTATTTTAATTGACTGTATTTCTGTTGTGTTATCATTTGGGGGGAGGAGGGATTTGGTTTGTACACTGGTTACTATGTATGATATTTCTTTGTGTACCAGGGTGATGAGTCCACCGCCCCCGCCGACAGCCCGGTCTTGTCTGATGGTGGTGAAATTATGAAATGTGGGCGTTTTTTGTGTTGTGCAGAGTTTTGTTTCTTGTAAGATGGCAATGTGTATGTTGTGTTGTTTGATGAAGTGTGAGAGTTCGTGTTTCTTTGTGTTGATGCCATCTATGTTCAGTTGAAGAATGTTAATGTTATGTGCACGATGTATGTTGGGTGCTGCTGCACGAGGATGGGGGGGGGGGGTGAGGGAGGGGCTGGGGGGGGATTGGGGAGCAGGAGATGGGGGTTGGAATGGATTAGGATGGGGTGTGGTGTGTTGAGTTGAGGATGTGGATGGTATGGGAAGGTTAGGTGGGTTAGGGAGGAGAGGTGGACGGGTTTTAGAGGGGGGAGTGGATGATATGGGAAGGTTAGGTGGGTTGGGGAGGAGAGATGGACGGGTTTTAGGTGAGGGATTTGACTGGGAGAGGGAGGGGCATGAGGAACAGGTCCAGGTGTTTGTGTAGTGTTTCTTGGAGGCAAGTGTTGTGCAGGTGAAGTGGGTCCAGTTCCCGCATGAATTGCAGAGAACTGAACCCTTAGTATGGCGACTCGAAGTGATGGGTTTTGAGCAAGTTGGACATATGTATGTGTACGTGGGTCCTGGGTTGCTCTCAATGTCTCCGGCTAGAAGAAGTCTTCGAGAAATGACAGCCGGAGAGTCATTTCTCGGTGTAGGAAAAACTGTGTGATGTGTGTGTGGTGTGAGAGGTGTGGAAATTCCCGGCGCGACCGAAGCCGCTCCAAGGACCCGTGCCCCCAGGGAGGGGGCAGGGGATGGTTGTGACGGTTTGGCTCCCGAAACTGCTCCCCGCGGCCGGCATCCGGTTTTCCTCCACTGGTCGTTGATTTTGTCTTCGGCCGTGGAGGGTCGGCAGCCTCGGGAGGTGGCCCCACGGCGTAGACGCCGCCACATCAGGACCAAAGCTATGTTCATAGTTATAGTATATTTAAATCAATAATCCACAGTAAGATCCCGTTCTTAAGATTAATCAGAGTTCAGCTTTATAAGGACTTTTGCCCAGAAGGCTGTTGACAAGCAATTTATAATGATAACAATATAGATTAATCCGAGGGTGACACTACCCAAAAGTGCTAAACTTACAGAAGTGTGAACACCTCAGGTATTCAGACTGTGTCCAAAAGACCAAGTTTTACTGTAGTACAGTATCAATAATTTATTGTAGCAATGGTCCCCCTCTGCAGAACACTGCTGTGTCCATTGTGTTGCCGGCTATGGCCACCACAGGGGTAAACAAAAGTTAAACAGTGGTGGAAATGTTGTCCAGGTGAGGGACTGATCTGGGTCTGTTCCTTCAATGTTAATGGTGTTCATCCATAGTGGGAATAACACTGTGGAGTGGGTGGTAGGGGCCAGATACCCTATACGGTACCTTTAGTATAACAGAGAGATCGGCTAACCGCCATCTTATTGCCACTGTAAAGCTCGCTTAAGTCTCTTGGTTGTATACAGACTTATTCTCCCTACTTATTAGTAGTATGTAATTCTCTTATATAACGCGCCGTTGAGTAACACGCTTTTGTTTTTCCGCGGACAGACTAAATGCGAAAGCTCTGAATTTCACAAAACATTTTCAATCTACCACGGAATCAAATCGGCCCTGTGACGTCACGCTTGGGTCCGATCGGCTTCCCGCCCAGTTTGTTTATCTCTGTCGGTCCGCATGTACCTCAATATTCTCGGTGATCATGAGGATCTCTCCCACTGTTACGTAACCATTATGCCTCCCCCCCCCCCCCCCGTTACCTTATTGTATTTCTATGATGGTTGATGTGTACTTTATGGTATTTATATGATGTGTACATTATGTGTCAAAAAAGAGAACTTTGGGATTTTGGTTGGGACGAAATATGTCTAAAAGGAGATTTTGGGATTTTGGATGGGACAAAATTATTATTTCCCGTTAGGCATATTATTTTGGTACCGCGTTTTTCAGTAACACAGTGTTGTGAAAGGACGAATTAACCGTGTTGCCGAGAGCATGACTGTAATTTCAAACAATGTATCTTGACTTTATTCTTATGTGTTGACAGGTTCTTTTATTGATTGTCATTTTAGATACATGTTCTGCACTACATAACCATACTAACTTGCCTTGGGGAAAGTTAAATTAGTCTGGCCATAATAATTTTAATTTGAGTGTATGAAGTTTAATTAAGGATGGTATGTTACAAGGGAAGTGTACTATAGTCTATTCGCTGTAAGAAGGCGAGAAATCATGACCTCTATCCTCTGTAACTCAAAAAGGGCTTGAGCAAATTGGCTGTAAATTTCTACATCTGTTCGTTGACCGACTCTTACCAAATGGTAGAAATATTTGCTTGATTACTCTAGTTGTTTTTGAGTTACAGAGGTTAGAGGTTATGATTTTTTGCCTACTTACAGCGAACAGACTATAGCACGTCATGCCTACCATATATGCCCGGTGACCACGTTGTTAGGGTTGTTTCTTTATTTCATGTATTTGTTTGAACATACATTTTGTATTTTTCTTGTATTATTTTAATTATTTGTCTGCTGGTGTATTTTTGCAGTATTTTTCTTTACTATTAACATAATAATTACATGTTCTTTCAATAAATCATTATTCCTTAGTACAAATTACCTCTCTATGATTCACATACAGTATCTGAATTTCTTCTTTGATATTGATGAGAGCACTTTGGCCTTGATGTGGTTTCTGCCATGGGGAGCTTCCTGTAGAAGTTGTTGTTGTTGTTCCCTAAGCTGCCTGGCCGAACAGCCCCGATTCCCTGAGGAAGGCCATGGCCACGATCGGGCTTCCCCACAGAGCTCTCATTGAGTGTAGATTGTGTTGTTGGCGTAAGTGGTTGTGTGAAGTGCAGTCTTCTATGATGTGTTTGATGGTATGGCGTGCTGTGTTACATCCCGGGCAAGTGTCGACGACGGAGTCATCTAGTCTCTTCTGATAGCTCAGAAGAGCTGGATGGTGTCTGCATCTCAGCCTGGCCAGGTGGACTCTGTCCTCGCGAGGAAGGGAGGATTCGGAAGGATGGATTTCGGGAGGTCGTGCTTGCAGCTGCGTGTTGTCTATGAGTGAGTGGATGGATCGGCGAGAGATATAAGTATGGATGTGCTTCTGGAAGTTGGTTTGGGGTGGGCAGGGAGGGAGAGAGGACAGTATTTGTGTGTGATACCGTGTGCTGGGTGTTGTTTTGATATTTTTTGGTGTCTGTGGGTGTGTTGCCATGTAGTGTAGTGGGTGGTTTTGGTTCGTAGAGGCTGCTGCCAGGAATTGAGTGCCTCTCATGTCCAGATGGTCTTTGACTTTGAGGATTTTGGTTTCTTGATGTAGGTGATCTGTGGGTGTAGTAGCTGTGCAGCCTGTAATGATGTTGAGGGCTTTGTTTTGAATAGTCTGTAAGGTCTTATGATGTGTTTCAGCTAGGTTAGAAGCCCAGGCTGGGCTTGCGTATTCCATCTATCTATCTATCTATCTATTGCCTTATTCCCCTTACGAGGGTGGCCATACACAGAATGCCCCCAAGCGGACCTATTCCCTGTGAGAGGGACAACCCGAGCCAGTTTAGTGAAGGACTTACAGGATTGACCACTCAATTTAGGATCCGGCCGACTCCGAGGCCCTCTGTGTATCTTGTTAGCACTATTTTTCTACAGTGGTGTTCGGCTAATCCATCCACTAACCTGCCTTACCCTTAGGTAAGCAGTACGGATTTGTATCAGGTTTACTCCCCTAGACAGGTTGCCAACCAAGGCTGACGAGTCCCATCCACCCAGATTTGTATAAGGTTGTCTCCCCTAGATGAGTTGCCGACCAAGGCTAACGAGTCCCATCCACCATCGTATTCCATCACTGATCTTATGTATTGTTTATAAACTGTGGTGGTGGTTTCTTTGTTGTGTCCAAATTTTGTGTGAGGTCCTGATGTGGCGGTGTCTACGCCGTGGAATCACCTCCCGGAGCTGCCAACCGTGGATGGCTGCCGACCCTTCACGGCCGGAGACAAGATCAACGACCAGTGGAGGACAGCCGGCTGCCGACCGCGGGAGCAGTCTTCGGGAGCCAATCCGTCACACCTATCCCCTGCCCCCTCCTTGGGGGCACGGATCCTTGGAGCGGCTTCGGTCGCGCCGGGCAATTTTCCTGTAGAAGTAATGCATTAGAGTGTTTAAAATCTGTTTGTGGTAACCCAGGTTCGAATCCCGGTAGGTTCACATGCTTTCATTAATTTCGTTGGGAAATGTTTGGTGTGTGGAGTGAAATTAAGAAATAAGATTAGTGTTGTGTATGAATTGTACCAGTATTTTTTATGCAGTACTGTACAGTATAATGGTTTTCTTTCAGCCGCTGCTTCCTAAGCACTGCACCAAAGCCATCAACTTCTCTCCACATTACATAGACAGTACCACCTGTAACCTCCTTGGCCTTCACTCCCTGGCCAAACCCCCTCCGTCCATCATGGCATCCAGCAATCTTTATCTTCTGGAAGTCATCGCAAAGGAAGAAGCTCTGGACATCGACGGTCAGACGTGCTTGTATAGGATTTTGTCCGCTCAGATATGTAGTAGTAATGCCAGAGAGGTTCATAAGATGCCTGATGAGAGTGACAAGGAGATGACTTCTGCGGAAATAATGAGTAACTTCACCTTTAAGGTCAGATTTTTATGTTTTGTTTTGTTACATTATTACACTTAAAGAAAGGTAAATTATAATATATAGACAGACAACAGACCCCGTGACTGGGTGTACACTCAGAAGTGAAAGTCTCTGGCCAGAGATTAACCCTTACTACCCCTACCTCGGGCAGTAGGAACGGGGTAGTGCCTATCCATTACTCCTTCCTACCCCTTCCCTGTGAGTGGGGGGGCTGGTAGTTTAGTCTCTACATCCAAGGGAATGAGTAGGAAGGGGTAACAGACAGGCACTACCCCGTTCCTACTGCCTGGGGTAGGGATAGTAAGGGGTAACCCCTGGCCATGGCCTTCTAGGTGTACATAAATGACAGTAGAAATATACTGTACAGTATATTATAATGTAAGACTTGCAAAATAAACAAACCAAAACGTATACGAACACAGTAAAAAGACAAAATAACTAATCAAAATCACTATGTGGAAACAACGCTTAAGTAAAATAACAATTTATAAATAAAAGAACACAATCCACCACATAGGGTGTACATTACTACATGAGCAAGATTACAGTACCCTGCTGTGTGGTGAGAATTAAAAAAAGGAAAAAAAGGTATGTCTGATAAAATAAATAAAAACAAAACATTCAATATTATAGTATATGAATGGAATTTTTGGGGGGTTCTTCTGAATAGCCAATAATTCACAAATACTGTATGGTAATACTTTTATGTTGAGTGTATTTTGTTTTGTTAAGCCACAGTTGTTCAGATTTGAATTTGACCTTAATTAAAACAAAGGTGGGAATGAACTGTGACTCGGGGTTTTACATATATACAGTACATACATACTGTACATACATACTGTACATGACTCATTACAAATTCAATCAGTCAGGGATTTACATATGTACACGCCATGTATTTAAGTAAATAATCTACTCTTTAACAGCATAGGTATGATCCTGGCCACAAATGTAAGCTATTTATCTATGCAACATTTTAGTAATTTTAAAGGAAAGTTAGTTTGGTAAATACTTGGGTAAATCAGCCGTCAAGGAGAGATCACCATCCTTAGGTCACTGGCCAGTGGCCAAGGAGAACCATACCAGAACCAGCCGCAGGGACACACCCGTATATCTTCTCGGAACTGTACCTAATGATAGAGCAGCCTCTTGATGTGTTACCACCAGTTTCGGCCCTTGTATGGTACTTGTAGTACTGTAGTTTGATAATACTGTACAGTTGGGCCCCACATTATAGATTTATTTCACCGAACTTAGTACCTGGTCTTCAACAACGCATATTTGAGGCGTGGTGTGTTGAATGGAGAGTGCAGCCGTTAACTGGCCACCTACATAGTACATACAAGTT
Organism: Paralithodes platypus; assembly: GCA_032716605.1. NCBI lineage: Eukaryota > Metazoa > Arthropoda > Malacostraca > Decapoda > Lithodidae > Paralithodes > Paralithodes platypus. The sequence continues at coordinate 20,548,527 of CM064511.1, read as the reverse complement.
TAAAGACAGTTTTGTCCACAGAGAATGTGGTTACAGTCTCACGTCCTAAATGGCGGCTTTCCAAGCAGCCCTGTCAAGGCTGCATCTGTTTTCAAGTTCTTTATTTTGAGATCGGACCGGAGTACCCAAGCCCAATAGCCACCTCCGCTCGATCTAGGAGGACATTTACTTGTGGCCCTCCTCAGTTGACTTTTATGCAGAACAATCCCTCGTAACTCGATTATGGAATGGGCATACACGCCTCACCTATGGTTACTTAATGTGTTATCCCCGTGCCCAACCACCAGAATGCCAACATTGTCACATCATACTCAATGTACCATACAGATCTTTTATGTGACTGCCCAGCCTTTGACATTGAAAGACGAAAATTCCTGCAATTCAGATCTTTAGAAGACATCCTCTCTGACTGTGATTCATTCAATTCCGCCTCTATCTGTCAATTTCTGAAAACTATACGAGTGTATGATGACATATAACGTTGGCTACTACATGACTTGACTTAACCTTGCCAAGCAATTGTCTTATGAGGGCCTGTGGCCCAGAGACCTTGTATTAAATAAACGCATCATCTATTGCTGATATATTTCACCATTCTTAAGTCACTGTCCACTGCTCTCATGTATCGATTTGGACTCACGAAAATCAATACCGGTACTCAAGCATAAGTCAGCTGACCAGTGTTGCTAATTTAGCTACTTTCCCACTAGATCCAGAGGTATTTATTTTGATCTAGCAGCAAATTTATGGATCTAGCGACATGAATTCTAGTGTTTTCAAAGACTACTATGATCGCCAAATGTACAGTACACTTGTATCTCTTCCCCAGGTGAGAGATGAGGGACCCTTACCCGCTCGACCGCCCCAGTTGTTAAGTAGAGTTGAAGGTGGTATTAACAACACCACACTTACCAATCCCACGCTCAATCTCTACCTCAATTCGGTCGTCTATGAATGGCTTAATAAGGTACAGTAAATATTTATTACCGGTATACAGTACTATTTATCCCCCCCCCCCAAAAAAAAAGGTAAAGTGGAGATTGGGCTTGAGTATATAGAGTTGTTGTTGTTGTTCCCCAAGCTGCCTGGCCGAACAGCCCCAAGGCCCCGAGCAATTCCAAGGCCATAAACGAGTGCCCCCACAGAATATATATATAGATACTAATTTTTTTTCAATTAATTATCATTTCAAGAAGTATTATCATCATGAACAACATTAGCTATAAATTCAAAATATTTGATCAGCAACCAATGATGTTAATCCTTATATTTTCTTTCTGTAGGTAAAAGTTTTGGCTGCATGTTCAAAATGTCAACAAATCAACAAACGTAACTCAAGATCCACGACTGTCCAGCCCCGCCCCCACCACCACCGTCCCCCCCACAGCTCCTCCACGGACCCCCTCTATACCCATAATGCTCAGTCCAAGCCACCACCACCCCTCCTCCCCTCTATCACGCTCCCCCGTCTCATTCTCCAATCTCCCACGATCTCCTCTCTCGCTCCCCACTCTCCCGGTCCCCCCACACCGGTGGGCCCCTCGAGGCTGGCCCGGGGCCCCAGGACACCCCCCGGCACCACTTACTGTCTGCCATAGGGGCCACAGAATGGGACGTACCACTCTTGGAATTTTGGGCCAAGAATTTTAATCCTAACAGTTGACAGAAATATTTCTAAAGTAAAAATATGTACAGTCAGAGACAGAAATTCCTTTCTGATATTTACCAATGTTCCTCCCTACTCAGAGCTATCCAGAAGCTTTGAGTAGTAACTTATTTATTTTAAGAAGGAACTTTAGTACTGTATGCATACATATCTATTAGTCTATTTATTGCCGGAAGCCTTACTCCCCTTTATGAGGGCGGCCATACACAAAACGCTTCCAAGCGGACTTGTCCCTTGTGAGACGGACAACCTGTGCCAGTTTATGTAAGGACTTACAGGATTAACTACTCAACTTAAGGTCCGTTCGGATCCGAGGCCTTCTATGTACAGTATCTTTTTAGCACTATTTTTTATACAGTGGTGTGCGGCTAGTCCATCCACCAACCTGCTTCACCCTTAGGTAAGCAGTACGGATCTATTTAAATAAATAATTTATTCCCCAACAGTGTTTATACAATCCCAGCCACAAATACAATCCCCTCATTATCAAGTTCCAAGACATGAGACCCCCGGTGAAGTTAACCAGAAAAGGAAGGTTTGGTGTGGCGGCATCTTCGCCGTGGATATACCCCCTGGAGCTGCAAGTCGAAAGAAGAGTAGCAATGGGGGCCAAACCGCCATGACCAAGGGTTCAGTTGGTTCCTATTTTGGTTTGTTTTTCATGTTTTACTTATTAATTCTGGCAGGAACTGGACCCATATCACACGGAACACTACACTAGCACCTGGACCTGCACCCCATGTTTCCTACACCTTTCCTCAAACCCCCACCCCACCCCCTCCATACTGCCTCCTTCTAACCCACCAACCCATCCCACTCCCTCTTCTCCAATCTACTCCATCCTATTCAACCCTATGCCCCACCCCCTTTACCCCAATCCCCATGCCCACCACCACCACCACCACATCCTTCCCCCACCCCTTCTACCCTACCTTCACCCCCGTGCATACCTCACATATAACATCAACATCCTTAAGTTAAACATAGATGGCATAAACACCAACAAAACAAAAGCTCACACATTTCATCAATCAACACAATATACTGTACACATTGCAATCTTACAAGACACAAAACTACACAGAACAAAAAAAATACATACGTTTCATAACTTCACCACCATCAGACAAGACCGGGCCAGCGGTGGTGGACCTTGGTACATACATCAATAAATTTTCTAAGACCAGTGCTAATACAAAATCCATCCTCCCCCCACAACAATGCATATAATTGAAATATAATCAATTAAAATATGCACAGGCAAAAAAACACATAGCAATCATAGATATATACATATGGGATTACAGTACAGTGCACTTCCAGTATCCGCGCTCCACGCATTTGCAAAACTCATTATTCACAGGCACCCCTAAATATCCTATTACTCTTTATCCGTGCAATACCATCGCAAAATACCAGCCATTCACAGATTTGAATCATGCAGGTAGATGCGCATCTCGATTCTTGTTCTTTGTCCCAGTTTTGGTTTGTTTAGTTTGCAAGTTTTACATTTTAATTTGGTCGGCCATCATGCGTGACGTCAACACCACCCACCATTGTGTTGAAAAAACACCTGTTTACAAGGTTTTTTGTGCCCTAACCTCATATCTCCCGTTTATTAGGGCCTTCAGTGCATTCAGTGATAGGGACGGTGGGCCTGGTGGTAATGATGAAGGAATTTTATGCCCGGAACCATCAAAACAGACCAAAGATCAGTCAAGTGTGCCTACCGTGTCGGACGAAAGCGGCGGAATTATGACGAAGAGTTAGGCTAGGCTATAGCCTACAGTATATATGACTGATTTCAAATAAAGTCTGTGTGGTAAGTAATCTCCTCATGATTTGTATTTATAAGTAGACTATTCTTCTCATAATACAGTATGTATTTATTGGATGTACAGTATTTGGGGGGAAATGGGTACTTTAGGAGTCTATCTATCTATCTATTGCCTGACGCCGTGATCCCCGAAGGGGTGGCCACGAACGAACCGCCCCCATGCACCTCTGTCCCCAGTCAGTCGACGCCCCTCCCCCCAACCAGCACCGCCTTCGTTCATGTACCGGTACTTCCTCACTCCATCCTTCCACCTCTCATTCGGTCTACCTCTCCCTCTCTGTCCCTCCACCTCGCTCTCGTACACCCTCTTAGTCATTCTCTCGCTTTCCATACGTTCCATATGGCCGAACCATCTCAAGTTGTCCCTTTTCACACTTTCCAGCACATCTACCTCCACAACACACCTCCTTCTTACTTCCTCATTAGTCTGTCTATCCCTCCATGTAACTCCGCACGCACTCCTTAATTAATTCATTTCCACTGCTCTCACTCTTGGTCCGAGTCTCTCAACCAACGTCCGTGTTTCGCTTCCGTAAGTCAGTGTCGGGATTACCACACTGTCATGCAAGGACTTCTTCACTTCCATACTGACCACCCTATTTCTTGTTACTGCTTTTAGCGTTCCTACAACCCTCTTCCCCTGTTGTACCCTCTCCCGCACTTCTTCATCCATAGTCCCATCTTTACTCAACACACTGCCCAGATACTTAAAAGAGTTGACGATCTCCATAGCCTGACCGTTCAGCTTCACCTCACACTCTGTGACTTCACCCCTTTCGAAGACCATAACCTTGCTCTTCCCCGCATTTACCTTCAAATTCCGTTTTTCGCACACTGTTCCAAACTCATTTACCAGACCCTGCAACTCCCATTCATTATCACTCATCAGAACTGTATCATCCGCAAACAGCAGTATAGGTAGCTTCCACTCAATTCCCTCCCTTTTCAGCGATACACCAACATCCACTGCTCTTTATAGTATTTCTTTCATGACTCCATCCATATATACAGTAAACAACCACAGGGACATCACACACCCCTGTTTCAAACCAACATTCAGGTCAAAGAACTCGCTCTGCTCACTCTCCACACGTACTGCCGCCTTTGCACTCTCATATTATGCTCTTCACTGCTTTCAGCAACTTGCCCTCTACTCCGTATATTCTAAGTACTTTCCACAAACCTTCTCTATCCACTCTGTCATAGGCCTTCTCCAAGTCCATAAAGGCAACATACACCTTTTGTTTCTTCTCCAGATACTTCTCCACAACACAATTCAGGGTAAAAATCTGATCTACACATCCTCTTCCCTTCCTAAAACCTCCCTGCTCGTCGCCTATCCATTTCTCCGTTCTCACTCTCACTCTCTCAATCACTACCCTACTGTATACCTTCCCTACTACACTTAGAAGACATATTCCTCGGTGGTTACCACACACTCCTCTTTCCCCTTTGCCCTTATATAGGGGGACTATTATGCCATCTTCCAGTCACCGGGTGCACTCCCCTTCTCCCATGCTAGTTTGCACATTTTCCATACCCATTCTATCACTATCTCACCACCATACCTCAACATTTCCCCACACACTCCATCTGTTCCTGGTGCTTTCCCAACTTCACTCTTTTCATGGCTTCCCACACTTCTGACCTCCTGATCCCCACCTCCTCCTTTAGGAGTGACTGGACGAATTTAGAACCAATAGTGTGGTATCGTCACTGTATCCGTTTAATCATTTGGTACATCTTAATGTAATTTAATAGGTATGTCAAAACAATGATGTTTGAGGGTCCAAGATGGGTGAGCCTGGTACAACCTAAGTCTATTTACCATTGAATCCTATGGTAAAAAGCCCGTTCCGTATATGTGGACAGGCACCAGTACGAGTTGGGTGCAAATACGGGGAGTGCACTGTACAGTAAAACCTCGCCCATCCAGACTAATTGAGGGAGAACCCTGTCTGGAACTGCCAAAAGTCCAGATATATATCCAGACAAATCCGGATGGCTGAAACATGAGTCCGGATATCTAACTTAAACAACCAGACTTAAATTTCAGCCATCCAGACAAATCAGGATGGCTGACAAACAATTCTGGATATCAAACGCTAGATTTAAACAATATGTGCGGTAACTTGTATTCATCTTATTCGTTTCCGGATTGACTTTTTCCCAAGCCATCCAGACAAGTTTAATTGGCTTAAACTTGAGTCTGGATCAAAATACCTGTCCGGATCTGAGAGCACTGGATGGGCGGGGTTCTACTGTATATTGAAATTCGGGTGCCTCCCACTCGGTAGAAGGTATGCACTAAGAGAGCTCTGAAGAACACGGATTGTTGTAATAGCGAAAAAGGAGTGAAGATATGCAACATTGCGGCGTGTAGAAAGAGATTGTTTGGGAGTGGATAAGACGGAATGCATTTAACTCTACCAGTTTGAGGAGTGCGATATGGGGGATGTTTATTTACTCAATACTTTTTTACATATATTAATGACAGCCAAGTATTTTCTTTCCAAATGTCAACTCTTCGGATATAAATCGAGTACTGTATGTTATACATATAGGACTACTGTATAATAAACAATAATTTCTCTCTCACTCTCCCTCTATCAATCTATCAATCTCTCGCTCTCTCTCTCTCTATATATATATATATATATATATATATATATATATATATATATATATATATATATATATATATATATCTTGTAACAATCCGAAGTATTGCTCAACAGATATTGTAATCTTAAATTATTTGGCCTCAAGACTCTAGAGGTATGGGAACTTCAAACCGTACAAGAGACTGAATTTGATAGGTAGGTATTCAGTAGATATGGTATGGGTAGATTTCTTATAGGGATATTATTCTTATAGAGTTACTTCATTAATATTCCAGTTCTTAGCTAGTTTTATAGTATATGTTCAAGGGTCAACCAACCAAGCTTCATTAATGCCTATTCTAATAGGATTTCAAAACCAAGAAATAATTTCATTATTATTATTATTTATTAAAGTAAAGTAAAGTTAAAGATTAATATAATTACAAGAAATTTGAATTACTAATTGAATTATTTACAGAGAGATTAAATATAAAAGTAAAATATTAGTTATAACTCTTACAAATAAAAAACAAATAAATATAAATATATAAAAAATATTATAAACTAAAAACATGAAATTATGACATTGAAATATAGTCACGTGCTCAATCCCGGTTAATGAAGATTGTTAGCCTAGGCGTCACACTCTCTAGTTGGTAGGTTGAAGAGAAGGTAAGTAACAACCTGACTGTACTCCAGGTATTCACAGAGACACCACCCCGAGCTATAGTCCAAGTAACACTGAAGTTAGTCTAAAAATAAGATCACTCATAGACTCGGGAAAGAGCTGGTTACTAAGAAAAGAAACTCGCCCCCTAGTGGTTTGTGGAGAGTTAATGATCATTGCAGAGTATATACAAAGGTTCATGGCGCTGGTGTGGTGCTTTGAAGCTCCATGTAGAGGTAGAGTTGGTTGGATGAGGCTTCAGGAAGGGTTGAGCAGGCTCGGAGTTTCGAGGGACGTAACACCTCCCCCCTAAGTGCCTGAAAGGTGTTGTAGAGGACTGAAAGAAGAAGGAGGGAGAGACCCTGAGACTGTGGACGTACTCCTGGACAAAGTATCGGCAATTAGATTGTCCACACCTAATATGCCGAACAAGGAGTAGGGCCCACCGTAGAATCCTCTGATTATTGTTCCTCATTTTATGTATGAAAGTTAAAGGGTTGTGATCGGTGTAGATGAAAATGGGAGACTGTTGAGGCAGGTAACACTCAAACTTCGTGATTGAAGACACCAATGCGAGGCCTTCTTTTTCAACTGTAGAGTAACCCCGCTGGTGTGTCTTCAATTTGGCCGAGAAGTAGGAGACTGGATATAGGACACCATCTGCAAGGTTTTTCTGAAGAAGAACGGCCCCTACTCCTTGGTCACTTGCATCAACCTGGAGATGGTAAGGTATGGTGTGGTCAGGGGTTTGGAGCACAGGGTGCAAGGAGAGAAGTCGTTCGAGGTTGACGAAGGCTGCAGCACAGGCGGGACTCCAAACAAACCTAACTTTAGTACTAGTCAGGTCAGTTAATGGAGCAGAGATGGTGGCGAAGTTGCTGCAGAACCTCCTGTAAAAACCACACATCCCCAAAAACCGCATCAGGGACTTGCGGTCTGCTGGTTGGGGAAAGGTGGTGATGGCCACAATATTTGCATCCCTCGGGCGAGCGATACCCCGTCCCACCACATGGCCGAGGTAGGTGACAGTCCCTCGTCCAAAACACGACTTGGCTAGGTTGATTGTGAAGCCAGTATAGGCGAGACGAGACAGCAGTCCCTCCAGTCTGGCGAGATGGTCCATCCATGTACCTGGAGTAATCACAATGTCATCTAAGTAGGAATCAACACCCTCTAAATCTTGAATAGTATAGGAAATAATGCGTTGAAAAGTCGCAGGGGCATTGATCATTCCGAAAGGCATCACATTATACTGGAACAAACCATAAGGGGTTATGAATGCTGAAATAACCTTTGCTCTCTCGGTCATACCTATTTGATAGTATCCTTTTTGAAGGTCTATGGTGGATACATATTGACCGGTTCCTACTTTGTCAATTAGATCATCTATACGGGGAAGAGGATAAGCATCTGGCACAGTCACAGAATTTACCTTTCTATAATCTGTACAAAGTCTAGAAGTGCCATCTGGCTTAGGGACTAGCAAGGAGGGTGATGCCCAGGGTGAGTGACTGGGTTCTATAAGGTCGTGTTCCAGCATAAACTCAATTTCTTTCTTCATGATATTTTGCTTCTGAGGATTTAACCTATAAGCTGATTGTTTAATAGGTCTAACATCTGAGGAAAGTAGGACTACATCGTGAAGCTGGGAATTGCAAAAACCAGGGATATCTGAGGTGACCGAAGGGAACTTCAAAAGTACCGACTGAAGGTCATTTCTATGAGAAGGTGATATCTCATGCAAGTACCCATCTAAATGCTGCAACACTTCACTATTTTGGGGATTGCCACAAGGGGAAGGAAGATAAACCTCCTCAATCACTTCAGCATCACTCTCCTTAGGCAACTCCTCAGACTTCATTGCAGTATTTACAATTAGGCAAGGTGTATTCTCCTCAAGTAACCTTTCAACGTAAGGTTTGATTTGATTGACATGGACAAGCCGGCTATTTTTTCGACGATCTGGAGTGTTCACTACGTAATTGAGGTCAGACAACTTCTGAGTTATGATGTATGGTCCAGAATATTTACTTTTAAGAGGATGACCTGGAATGGGCAGAAAAAGGAGCACTTTTTCCCCAGAATTGAAAGTACGGTATTCAGATTTGAGATCATAACGAGTTTTCACATTTGACTGATTTTTATCCAAATTATCTAGGGCAAGAGTTCGCACTTTAGATATTTTAAGTTTCAAAGCATTTATGTACTCTGACAGAATGCGGGAGGGGTTATCAGAAACTGTATTGAACCACTGATCTTTCAGGACCTTCAAAGGGCCTCTGATCTGATGTCCATACAACAACTCAAAGGAGGAGTAACCTAGCGACTCCTGGGGGCATTCCCTGACAGCAAAAAGAAGAAAGTCAATGCTCTCATCCCACTCTTTCTCCGTCTCAAAACAGTACTTCTTTATCATACTCTTAAAACTCTGATGGAAACGTTCAAGGCAACCCTGTGTCCGAGGTCTGTACGCTGTGGACAAATGTTTTTGCACGTCTAACTCTGTCATTACTTGACACATCAGCCCACTGGTAAAGTTAGATCCCTGGTCACTTTGGATATCTTTTGGAATGCCTACTTTAGTGAAAAGATGCAATAAGTGAGAGGCAATGGTTTTGGCCTTAATGTTCTTCAAAGGGTATCGGGTAGCGGCACACATGACAGTCAAAAGATATTGGTTTCCTCTTTGTTTTGGGAAGGGGTCCTACACAATCTATGACTATTTTTGCAAAGGGCTCTGACGTGACAGGGATAGGCTTAAGAGGCGCTTTGGAGATTACTTCGTTTGGCTTACCCACCAGTTGGCAAGTGTGACAAGAACGGACAAAGTTAGACACATCTTTCTTCATTCCTGGCCAAAAAAAAATATTTAGTATTTTCCTGTAGGTGTTGTTTTGACCTAGGTGTCCTGCTAGTTTATCATGAGCTAGCTCCATGACAGAAGAACGGATGGATGAAGGGATGATGATTTGATGTGTATTAGACCATGTATCTGTGTCGGGCTTATCAGGTGTGTGGAAGCTACGCATGAGAACTCCCTCATGATAGTAAATGCTTTGATTCTTTCCATTCGCAGAAGTGTAATCAGCAACATGTCTAAATTTTGCAAGAGTTTCATCAGATTCTTGAGTTTTAATGAGATTCTCTTTAGACATGATCTGAGTGAACAATGTCTCCTGACTTGATGTAGAGGGAGAGTCATGGAATGCTAAGTTTTGAGAACGAGTAACTGCACATACAGGGAATATATGAGGAGTCTCTTTATCCATCCTCTCTGTAGGACTGGTAAGTAAGGGAGCTTCTCTCAACTTCAAGGCAGGAATCAGCCCATCTCCAGCCAAGTCATTTCCCAGAAGGAAGGAAACTCCAGGCACAGGAAGGTCCTGCTCAAGGATGGCTACTTTAATCGTTCCCCGGAGTAACCCACTGTTAAGCACTATTTCAGCCATGTTAACTACTTTATTTGAATTCAAGAAATTAAGCTGGCTAACTTCCCCTGTATATCCAGTCTCAACGAAGGGCAAAGCTTTCTTTACTAATATGCTCTGGGCCGAGCCTGTATCCCTCAGAATTGTGACTGGATATTCCCTGGAATGTTCAAGAGTGGAGACGGTTCCTGGAACCTTGAAAGCAGAGAAAAGATCAGATAACTTAATTGATTGAATGCATGTCACTGGTTTCCCAGTAGGTTTGACAGATGGTGAACGAGAAGTGGCAATAGTGAGTTTGTAGGCAGATGAAGTTTTACAGCTAGGGTGTTGACATTGAAGGATGTTATGCCCTGTCCTTTTACAATATGTACAAAATTCCTCATTTCTTTTTTGATCTTTTGGTGTGGGATTTGAAGAACTTTGCAGCGAGCTGACTTCAGACACTGGGTAATTACTAGAGGGGAATCTAACAGTTGGTGTCCTAGACTTGTCTCGGTTTGGAATGCCCCTGTGAATTAAAGCATAAGAATCTGACAACTTGGCACTCTTAGTGAAGTCACTTTCACCCTTCTCCTCAACGTACACCAGGATATTGAGTGGTAGTCTTCGCTTCCATTCTTCAAGAACCATCAGGTTAACTAAGTCTGTGAATGTGGTGGTACGGGAAGAGTCCAGCCACTTCTTAAACATTCGAAACTTTTCCATTGCAAACTCTAAGTATGTGTGCGTTTCAGGCTTGCAGTAGTTTCTAAACTGTATACGATAACTGTCAGGGGTTATAGAATATGCATCAAGAATGGCTTTCTTTACAAACTCATAATCATCAATGTTTTCAAGGTTAGAGAAAATAGTGGAAGCTTTTCCTACTAATTTAGGATGAAGTAGCCACGTCCACTCCTCCTTAGGCCATTTAAGGTGTGCAGCGGTCTTTTCAAAAGTCTGGGAAGAAGCTTCCGGATCTTTCTCATTGAAAGTTGGAACTAAGGAGATATTCTTAGCTAAGTTGAAAGACTTCTTCAGTTTCTCTAGCTCTAGCTTTTCTGCCTCGAGTTTTTTGGTTTCTTCTAGATTTTGGATTTTTGCTATTTCTAACTGTCTGTTTGCATTCTCAAACTCTTCCTGCTTTTGTAGCTCAAGAAGTTCCAACTGCCTATCTTTTTCCTTTTCCTGACATTCTAACTGTCTATCTTTTCCTTTTCCTGCTGAAGTATGGTTAACCGTTCCCTTTCAAAGGCTAGGCGCTCTCCTGACCATACATCCTGATTTGATCTATCAAGTCTCTCAGGTGTTTCACTTTGTGTATCCTCATCATCTATCATAGATTTATGCATATAAAGACTAGCTGGAGTAAACTCATCTACGGCTTCAGACGGTAAGAATTCTCTAGAAACTAATTCTTCTATGACTATGTTTTTGATAATTTCTTTAGTATGTGAACTCTCAAAAGGTATGTCAAAGTGAAAAGCAATATACTTCCATTCATCCTTAGAAATCATTTGATTTAAGAGTTTGTCAAGAGAAGGCTCATTACAAAACGCTTTTAATCTAAACTTGTCAGTCATTTTGAAAGATTTAATTAGGGTTGCGAAGGCTACCGCTCAACTAAACATAAGTGTGGCAAAATTAAAAACAAAAATCTCAAAACCTACACATGAATTAGATATGAGCAGCACAGACTGGTACATACTAGATACTCAACAGTTGCTACGAAAACTATGGATCAGAGGCAAGGATATTGGGCAAGTATATACCAGTAATGATTTTCATACTAATGTTTCAGGCAAAGACACTAATCTCGGTAAACCTGACTTTTTGGACCGACAGCGATTTCAGTAAGTTTTAGTTTGTATTTTTTAATTTTTCCTTCAGATATAGTGTTGTTTTATACTGAAGAGGAGCTGAAATGAGTATTTACCCATTATCCAACAATCTAAAAACACGCCCCCTACTAGTGGGGAGGGCTATGAAGTTCAGGAAAAATGAGGGGTTAAAAGCGTAAAAATACAATAATATAGCGTTTTGTATCAAAACTTGGCTCGGGTTTTCCCAAATTGCAAACCCATAAAACCCAATTTTGTGAATACCCGAACCAACTTTTGACGAAAGGTGGCTCGGATTTCTTTCACGGGGTGGAGTGGGTAGCCTAATATCTTATGTTATAAAAATAGTCAACTTTGGGATTGGGAAGACATTAGCCTAACCTAACAACCTTACCTAACCTATCCTAGTATTATGGGTGGGGGCTGCCGCCCCCACACCCCCGCTGGTTGGGTTAGTTTTTATTTTATTTTTTTTATTTTTTTTTCAATGTGCTAGGCTATTAGCCTAACTTAACAACCTTACCTAACTTAACCTAGTATATGGGTGGGGGCTGCCGCCCCCACACCCCCGCTGGTTGGGTACTGGCTGAATAACTTATTGTTTTACAGTATACTGTATAATTATGTATTTTAGCGTTTATTTTTCTCCCTTATAACACATTTCAGCTCTTAATGACATATATAGCAATGATGTATATGCTCTACCGGACCTATTAGGCCTAAAAAGATCGATGGGCTAACTGTCCGTCCAAAACATCAGTATAACCCTAATCTCCTCCAATCAAAGATAATTAATGTGAAAACCGACAGACAAGAACGCAAGAAAGTAAACTCTGAACTATCCCGCATTTCTTAAACAAAAGTATAAAAGTGATACACGATCCCAAAACAATAGAATAAGAGGAGTGGCATGAGAGAGCTATATGCAGCAAGATCCTACTTCTACTTATTCAAATTATTAGAAGATGGTGATCATGTTCGGTCTATCCATAGTTTCGTATTCTTATGGAAGACGAGTATGAGAAGTACATCCTACTCAGACATTAAATGGGGATTCAGGTGGATGACCGATGTGCGGTGGTTAACTACCGTCACATGAGGATACTCGGATATTCCCGCTACCGTCTGTCAAGGTATTTAAGATATAAACGGGTATGGATGAGTATGAGGGATTTGATGAGTGTCACTTTGAAACTACAAATGGTGAATAAATGATAGTCTCTTAAATTTCTACAATAATGTAATATTACCCAGCTACGTAAACCAACATAAAAGAAGGAATTATTTAAGCAGCGTGAACAATAAAACAAAAGGACTATAGCATAGTGATAAATTTCAATGTTAAAGTCTTAACGAAAATATTACAATTATATCAATTAAGACTTAATGAAACTTGATTAATTGATCAAATGAACAAGAGATCCCGGACAGGAACCCACTTGTAACAATCCGAAGTATTGCTCAACAGATATTGTAATCTTAAATTATTTGGCCTCAAGACCTATGGGAACTTCAAACCGTACAAGAGACTGAATTTGATAGGTAGGTATTCAGTAGATATGGTATGGGTAGATTTCTTATAGGGATATTATTCTTATAGAGTTACTTCATTAATATTCCAGTTCTTAGCTAGTTTTATAGTATAATGTTCAAGGGTCAACCAACCAAGCTTCATTAATGCCTATTCTAATAGGATTTCAAAACAAAGAAATAATTTAATTATTATTATTATTATTATTATTAAAGTAAAGTAAAGTTAAAGATTAATATAATTACAAGAAATTTGAATTACTAATTGAATTATTTACAGAGAGATTAAATATAAAACTAAAATATTAGTTATAACTGTTATGCCCTGTTTTCTACAGGATTATCTTGGGTAATGTGAGTTCTAACTGACTGGGTATAGAAGGCTGCATGCACAAAACAAGGTATGAGGAATAGAGAACACAAAATAAACACACGGTAACAAGACACACGATCACATTTATTGACGTACACGCTTCTGTAGTTTTCTTGATAATGATTAATATGAAACATAAGAAGGTATGAATACTCGTACTAGACAAATGATAGAATTGAACAACTAGCATTAAGTGGATCTGGATGGAGCCTAGTCTCCCACTTCCAACGTTCAGGTATTAATCTTCTGATCACTGGCTTTATTCACAAGTTGATATACTGGAGAACATCAATGTTACTTATAGATTCATATTCACTGTTAGATTTATTACTGGTAGCTCTGGTGCACAAGTAGTAGTTCACAGACTAGATTAGACACGCGTATTTTAGAGCACGGGAATTCTAGTAACCTCAGGGGGTACTGATCTAAGTTTTATATTCTTGTATCAGAAATACATAGAACGCAATTCAGTGGGCGAACATTCCGATATCACTAGGGTTTCACTTCTATGTAATAATATCTGGATATATGGGTAATTACGAGTAAATATCGCCTGTTAATTAATAAACACTGATACGCTTAGCACTTCCTAATGGAATGGTTATATATGAATTATACTGGGGCAAAAATATAGCCACTTCATAGAAATATTAATAAGTGAATCTCTAAATAGCACTGTAACACTGTAGTACTGATATAGTGAATCTTGGGTAGTATTTGATTGGTCTGGTCCTGGTTATCTTGCGTCCGTGATGTTGGGGGCTAACGACTGGTTCCGCGGCCGTCCAGATGGTCCATATGTAGGAAGTTCTCAAGTACGTGGACAGGTCATTCTATCCAAATCTGCCACGGAGTCTGCCGGCTCTGGAACTCAATTCTCAGCAACCAACAATGATAGAACTGGAGGTCAACTCTGGTGACCAACCACTGGTTGGTGTCTATCTTTCAACTGATTTTACTGGGGGCTGGAGCTTGATTTATAGGGGCGGTTTTGGACCCTGTAGGCCATAGGGATCTCGAGTTTTGATGGACTTATTTGAGCCCTCAATTGATATGGGAACTAGGTAAGGTGGTGATTACTGTTGTGGCACATGGCTATATGGAGCCTTCATATTGTGATATAACTGAGCCTTAGTAAGAGGTACTATTTTGGCTATACTGGAAGTATTTAGGGGAGAGAGACTGGATCTACTTTGCGAGGAGGATTGGGACAGCTGTGATAGGAGTCTCTCTTAGATTGTTCAGTCTTCATTCTATGGTATAGCTGAGGTGCTAATTTGGTTATTGGAGTGTGCAAGAAAGGTTAATGGGTTATTGTGGGTTAATAGAGGTTAGTCAGGGTGTTAGTTATACATGGTTAGTTCAGTGATAGGAAGAATTCCTGGGCTACCTGACAATGACCCGGAAGTTAAAACAGGGGTCAGGTATACCTCCGCAGGGGTCGGGGTCTCCCTCCTCGGGTGGGTGAAAAGGGGGAGGTGCGCGTCCTCTCTCTGTGATGGTCGTCCGGGCGGCTGTGGCTGGGGGCTTGCCATATTACAAGTGTTTGTAGTAACCCTCTGTTTATGAGACAGATGTGGGTGTTCGTAATACTAAAACCGAAGGTGCCTTGACCAGCTGGTTTAATTGGTTGGGTTGTTAATTGCATGGTTTGTTGGATGAGGGGGAGACTGAGTTGCTAACTCTGCCACATTTATCTGGAAGTATGGCAATAGAAGTTAGTTACTGGCGAGGCGGCTAGCCTCGCACTGACGATCATTTGGTACAGGGTTGTGAAGGGGTTGTGAGGGAATAGATGGCATGCAAAGGGTTAGTAAAGTTCTAATGGTGTGCCTTCCTACTGGGGAAAGGTAGGCTGGATAGGAGTATATATACAAAAGGTTTGAGAATGTTAGTAACGGAAAAGTTAAGGATATTCAGGGGGTATGCTGGAGAGGCTAGGTCGGAAAGGAGTCGAGGAGCGTGGGGGGGGTAACGAGAGGGAGAGGGTTAAGGGGGGCTACGTGGAAGTTTGACCCTAAGGTCTCTGGGCGTAGGGGTGGCATTAGACTACAGTTGGTATCGTAGCCTGGGGGTTAATGACAGGGAAGGTATGTTAGCCAAACGCTACCGGGGGATGAGCAATATGTGGTGGTATATGAGTCTCGAAAGGATAGAATCATGTGGACTGTGGGGTTGTGGGGAAGAGGAGGTTAACTGTAGGTGTGTGCTTGACTGTGGATAAAAGTAGAGAAAAACATGGTGTATTATTACTCGTCAATACGAGGGGTTATGGACACGATTATTTGACACGATTTCTTCTGATCTAGTTGTCCCTGGAAACTGCGTTTTCTATGAAATATAGACCAAAGAAAGCGGCAGTTTGTAGGGTACTTCGTTATTGTTTCGTGGTAGATATGTGTCGAGACAATGGTAAAAAAAGGTTATCTATACAATCTCTGGTTGGGGTAAGAATTAGAGTTACTGCATGGTGGCTAACATCTTCAGTCATTATCTCTGTCTAGGTCTTACAGGAATAATGGTTATATATACAATGGTGTACCCGTGGGTATCATAGTTTCTTATCAATTATGACATGGGGGTTAACATATTACTTCTCGGATGGAAGAACATACATAGATTTATGGGGGCGGTTGGTCTTCAGAAACTTAGTCTGGCAAGACAAGGTATTTTAGGGGGTTAACATATTACTTCTCGGATGGAAGAACATACATAGATTTATGGGGGCGGTTGGTCTTCAGAAACTTAGTCTGGCAAGACAGGGGTTAACATATTACTTCTCGGATGGAAGACATACATAGATTTATGGGGCGGTTGGTCTTCAGAAACTTAGTCTGGCAAGACAAGGTGTAGGACACGAGGGGTAGTGGATACGCGAGGTGGGGGAAGGGTCAGCGGTTAAAAGTGATAGGCAGGTGTGGTTTGGAGCTGCTTAGCCCTGCGGGCTTCGGCCTGTCTGAACTGGTTGGCTTGGTCACCCGTTCCTTCGGGCTTCTTGTTCTGGGGCATTTTACTTCCCTCTCCTACGTTGTAGGCTCGTCCTCGAGCCTCAAGGGTGAAGTAAAGAGAAGTATAGTCATGGTGGGTCATTTGGAGGGTGTGTAGAAGGTCCCACCAGGCAAGAGAGCGAGGGTCAGGTTTCTTGTGCAGGTCTATGTAGACCTGTAGGACTGTGTCTTCGGTGTTGTGGAGGGCGGCTGCCCGGGCTTGATGTGGCCGTTGTAGACGGGCTGAGCGTCCTGTGGACGTTTTTTATTTAATATGTCTTATGAACGGTGTGTATTCGTCCTCAGTGGGGGTAGGGACGGGAGCGACGAATGGTGTGGATGTGTTCATGGTGGAGGTCAGGTATTGAGTGAGGTGTGTGGGACTGACAGGAGGCCTCTTCAGTGTGGTGAAGGGGTTAACAACTGAAGGGGAGGGACTAACGCGTGAAGGCGGAGCTGGGGGTGAAGAGGGGATATGAGTCTGGGGTTTTTGGGGTTGTCTTGGGTGGTGTTGCAGGCTGGGAAAATATATGGAGGCAATGTGCAATATTGGTTTAGGTAAGGTGCGTGATGGAGGTGTGTGAGAAAGAGGGGTGTGTGTGTTGTGTGGCTTGGGCTTTTAGTGGAAGAAAGGGGTTTTGTTTTTACATAGCTGTCTTCAAATCTGATGGGTCTGTTGATGATTCTACCTTTGGAGGTTCTGGTGGGAAGGTAGATTTTTGTAGTGGGACTTGAGTCGCTCGACGATGTTTTATATTGAGGGGAAGAACGCTTTACAGGTGGAGGGCATTTAGTGGGGGTGATGTAGGGGGTTATGCGAGAGGTAGATGCGTGGGGAGGTTTTTGTAGAGTGAGGGTGGTAGGAGAAATGGGAGAGGATTGGGTGGGGGTATTGATGGGGCTTCTCGGAGGGATGACTTTGTGGGGGGATTTAAGTGGGGGTGTGGAGGTCGGGTACGTCATTTTGGAGGGTCTTTGGTTGGGAGTTACTTGTGTGGTAGACGTGGGGTGAGGAGGGGTTGGTCGTTGGCCTAGGGTAGTCTTAGGGGGAGGTTGGTTGGGAGTTTTATGAGATGATGAGGTTGGTTGATGCGTGCGTGGGGTCGCAGGGATAGTGGAGGGGAAAGGGGTAGATGCGGGGGGGGCTAGACGGGTGGGTAGGGAGTGGAGGTTTAATTGGGAGGGTTGGGGGTAGGAAAGTGTGTTGGGTGCGTTCTTTGGTGGGGTTGGTGATTTGATGGTGGTGGAAATAGGTGGTTTTGTGGGATTTTGGTGGGGGGGCAGATCTAGAAGTTCATTCGGGGTGATGAGGTGGGGGTTGAGGGGGGGATGAGGTTGAAGGGGAAGGTGTTTGCTCCCGGGGGAGGGTGGGGGTGGTTATTTTTGGAATATAGTTAGAGGGGTGATGGTGTTTGCTTGTGATTATTCGTCTTCTTTCCCTTTGTGGAGGAGAATTCGACGAAGAAGAAGAGGAGGAGGAGGATAGTGGTCTGGCAGCTCTATGGAACTTTGTTATCAGGGTGTGTTTTCTGGAGGTTTTAAAGGATTTCAGTCGTGGGCGTAAGTTGTAGCGTGAGGTGACTGGGGTAGGTTGTGTGGTGCGGTTGGGTGTGTACTTGGTTTTAGGTGGGGGTGAAGGTTTTCTTACTGTGGTGCCTGGTGGAGGTACTTCAGGGCTAGACGGGAGGGTTTCTGTTGTGGTCGGGGTTGTGGGTGGAGGTTTTCGTACTTGGATAAGTTGGGGAGGTACTTGACTATCAGAAGTGAAGGAATGGGTCATGGGGGAGGAAGGTGTGATAGTGGGGGCTTGGGGTTTGTGGAGGTTAGTTTGGGGGGTATGTTGAGGAATGATCGGTCTGTTCGGTGCTGGAGTGTTTAGGCCCTTAGGGGTTTGTAGGGGGACAAATTCATAGCCTGAGTGGGAGGTGTAGTAGGGGTGTTTCAATTCAGGTTCGGACGTGTGGGGTGGGGTAATGTCTTGTGGTTTTAGAGGTTTAAAAGCTCGGACGAATCTAGTTCGGAACGTGCGAGTCACGCCGTGATAATCATGGGGACTTGATAGGCATTTGGGACTTGTATGATGGTGTAGGGCCCGACATAGCGGGGGCCTAACTTGTTGGTGAAAGGGAGGTTGGCTACCATTACGGTGTCATGGATGGCGAAAGGGTTTTTGTCATCGGTGTTATCAGTTTTGGTGTCCTGACAGGTTTGGGCGGTATGGAGGGTGTTTTGCAGATGTTGCAATGGGTCAATTGTGGAGGTGGTGGAGGGAAGGTGAGCGTGGTGGTGGAACGGCAGTAACAGGGGGGGTACGCCGTAAACACGTTCATGAGGGGAAATACCGTCTTCTCGGGGACAGGTGTTCATGCCCCATTGTATCATTTTTAGTTGTGATGGCCAGTCTGGGGTGTTAAAAGCAATCATATTTGTTCGCAACTGATTGTTGATTGTGCGGTGGCTGCGGTCGCCTATAGCATTTCCTTTAGGCCAGTACGGGGATGAGTGTTTAATCTTAATACCGCATTGTTGGGTGAACTGTTGCCAAACGTGTCCACTAAACTCGGGGGCATTGTCGGATAGAAGAGCAAGGGGAAGGCCGAATATAGGGAATACTTCTGTGGCAAGCAGTGTGGCGACTGTGGTGGCTGTGTGGTCTTTAACTGGGCAGGCTATTAACATTTTTTAATATACGTCCACAAATGTGACGATATAGCGGTTGCCAGCGTAAGGAGGAAATGGGCCCATGATGTCGAGGGATAGAACTTGGAACGGTTTGCTAGCCGACAAGTTACCAGCTGGGCCTGGGGTGCGTGATCTATCCTTTCCCAATAAACACGGTTTGCAGGATTCTGTCACTCGTTGTGCAATTTTGGAGGGGTTGGGGGTCCAGTACTGGTCCGCGAAGATTTTTAACATCTTCTTTTGTCCAAGGTGTATGCCGTTTCCCTCGTGGATGGCAATCATGTAGTCGTGGGCAATGGTGGGGTCCAAGGACTATGTGACCAGAGTCTGTGGCAAGTTGATCTCCCCAGCGAGTCAGTCCCCTGAAGATATTTAACGGTATCCAGGGTGGTCTGATCCTTGCTTCCCAAGATTGAATTAGTGAGGGGGCTGAGGGGGAATTATGTTGGGGGGTGGGGGTAGATAGCAACTCAGTGTTTTGTAAGCCGGCTAGGTTGGTGGGGTTTTTTTTTGGTACTGGCAAACGTGAAAGGGCGTCTGCATTGGTATGAAGTTTACCTGGACGATATTGTATTGTAAAGTCGTAGTCCTCTAGTGTCTCCCTCCAACGTACCAAAATGGCTTAGTTGGTTTCGCACCTACGCAACCATTGTAAAGATTGATGGTCGGTTATTATGTCGAGTTTTGCGCCCAACACAAATGACCGGAAGTGTTTGAGTGCCCAAATGATCCCTAAGCACTCTCTCTTGGTGGCTCTGCATAATTCTGTTGTGCTTGGTTGAGGGTGGAGCTGGCATACGCTATCACATGTTCCTCCATCAGTCTCTTACTTGAGCTAAAACTGCACCCATGGCGTACAGAGATACGTCGGTATAAAGACGGAAAGGTTTATGGTAGTCAGGGAAAGCGACAATAGGGGCTTGGATCAGCTTTTGCTTCAAAGTGTTAAACGCGAGGTCTCTTTCAGGTGTCCAGGTGAACGGGGTGTCTTTGGGGGTGAGTTGGTGGAGGGGTCCTGGGCTATTGCGGCAAGTTGTGGGACGACAACGTCTGTAGTATGTGGCTAAACCTAGAAAAGAACGTACTCCTTTAACAGTGGTGGGTGGGGGTTTGGTTTTGTATGGCTTGAAGTTTCTTTGGTTCTCGCGCAATACCATGTTCAGATATCACGTGTCCGAGGAAATCTACCTTATTTCGGGCAATCTCGCACTTTGAGGGTTTCAATTTCAACCCGGCGGCTCGGATTCTTTGAAGGACTTGTCTCAACCTGAGGAGGTGTTCTTCCCAGGTTGGTGAGTACACAATAATATCGTCCAGATAGGCTAGGCAGGTTTCCCAGGTTAGGCCATGTAATACCGCTTCCATCAAACGGGAGAAAGTGGCGGGTCCGTTACAGAGGCCAAAAGGTAGGACGTTAAATTCATAGTGATGGCCACCACTAGTGGAAAATGCTGTTTTCTTTTGGTCCTCGGCCTTGATAGGCACCTGCCAATACCCTGCTTGGAAGTCGAGGGTAGTGAACCATTTGGATCCATGTAGGGAGTCAAGGGAATCGTCTATTCGGGGTAAGGGCGTAGCGTCTTTAATGGTTACGTCATTTAACCTCCTGTAATCGACGCAAAAACGGGTTGTCCCATCTTTCTTTTTTACTAGGACAACAGGGGAAGACCAATGGACGGGGTGGCAATCCCGGCCTCTAACATTTCCTGGACTTGGCGTTCCTCTTCCTGACGTATGGGGTTCTTTCTACGGGATGGTTGTCGTATGGGGGGGCCTGTGGTGTTAATGATGTGTTGTTCTACATCAGTCTGTCCGATTTCGGTGGGTTGTTGGGCAAACACGTCGCTGAATTCCAGCAGTAGTACGTACATGCCGTGCTTTTGGAGGACAGATAATGTCTCAGGGAGAGGGGGCAATTGGAGACTGGTAGGGGTTTCGTTAAAATCTATGGGGAGGTCATCGAAAGTTTCGAGGTCTCCTATAATGAGACCTTTTGGTAATGTCAGGGATTCCTCTGAGATATTTGCCACGAGAATGTGGTTGATGCGAGCGGAAAATGATGGGGGGTTGTAAGAAGCAACGATGGGGGTTGGGGGACGTGGTAGTGGGGGAAAATATCATGTGAGTTTGGGGTATGGGCTGCAGGTTCACCCATTTTTGATGGTGGGGGGGAATTTGGCATTTTTCCTGAACTACAGCTGGGCTAATGATGGTGGGGGATTGACCGGAGAGTAGCGGCTCGGTACTTATCAGGGGGGCAAGGTCACTTTGGTGGGGGTCACGCGTGAGGGGGGATTAACGGCGTGTGTGGGAGGATCAGTGGGGCGCGGTGTGAGGGGGTTAGAAAACGGGATTTGTTGGAGGGACTGCGAAGGTTGGTGGGGGAAGCATGAGGTATAGAAGATGGGTTATTGGTGGAGGACTGATGTAAGGATTTGTGGTTGTTAGAAGGGACGAAGTTGGGGAGCGTTGTCGGTGGCAGTGACGGTTTGTTTGGAGTTTATATGGATTTGGTGGTTTTGTTTGTCATGAGAGGGCGAGTCACGTGTGGGGTTGTGAAGTTTTCTAGGGGTGTGAATTGTGTGGGGGTGGAAGGGAGCTACTGACGGAAAACTGTCACAAGGGGGATTGGGGTGGGTGTGGAATAGCTGGGCATTTTTGAGGGCATGGTGGGAACATGGTTGTGTCCCTCGGTCGGCACGCGTGAGGGGGCGAATTAAACGGCGCGTGCGGGCGGTTCAGAGTGGTGAGAGGTGAGCCGAGTTAGAAAACGGGATTTGTTGGGGGACTGTGTAGGGTTGGTGGGGAAAAAGTTAGGTGTAGAACATGGGTTATTGGTGGAGGACTGGTGTATTGATTTGAGGTTGTTAATAGGACGAACGTGGGGAACTTTCTTGGTCGCAGTCAAAGTCTGGTCAAAAGTGATGGGGTGGGTGGGTTTGTTTGTCATGAGAGGGTGAGTCAAGTGTGGAGTTGTGAATTTTTCTAGGGGTGTGAATTGTGTGTGGGGTGGGGGGGGGGGGGGGGGAAGGGAGCTACTGACGGAAAATTGTCACAAGGGAATTGTTGGGGGTTATGGGATAGCTGAACATTTCTGGGGGCATGGGGGAAACATTGTTGGGTACATTGATCGGCATTTTCCCTGGAAATATGTGTACATAAATATTTGATGGAATTATGGTTACATATATTAGAGTCTGTCCTGAAAACATGGGAGGATTTATCCGGGACAGAATTACGAGAATGGAGGGGATTACCGAGAGGGAGTTGCTTGGACTTGTCTTCTTTCGTTTGTTGAGGCCTTTGGTTACTGAATGGGGTGAAATTTTGAGGGGACTCAGGGCAAGGGGGGGGGGGGGGGGGGGGGGGGGGGATTTAGGAGTCACCTTAGTGCTAGCTGCAATTTGGTAACCCTGACTCAGGGTTTGTTGAGGGGGAAGGTGTATTGTTTTTTTTTTTTTTTTATGAAGGGGTTTCTGCGTGATGGGTTTGTCAGAGGCTTTGGGTTGGAATTTTTTGAATGATATCAGCCTTTGGCCGCAGTCGACCTGGGCCTGGAGTTTTTGAAGGAGGTCAAGTCCAAGGAAACCATCGTAATGTTTACAGTTGGAGGAAAATACTGTGAATGTGTGATAACAACGAGCATGGGGGGCAGGAGTCGTTACTGATAGGGGCAAAGTGTCTCCTAGGAGATTTAAGTAAGTATCAGCAGCTGAGATTAGTTCTGCTTTGGTGGTTAACAACGGGCCAAATAGTCGGTGGTGTAGATCATAGTAATTTTTGAACAAACATGACTTGGCAGCTCCCGTGTCAATTAACAAGCGGACAGGAATGTCCTTGATTTTGGCCATGTAATAAATAGGGGCAGTGCGGTCAGTTATGGCGTCCCCCGCCGCGGCCCTCTTGGGCGGGGGGGACTTTAAAAATCCTGGGAATCGGTATCTACCTCCTCCAGGGTTTCCTCGGTATCCTCTGAGGTCATGTTAGGGGCTATTTCTCCAGTGTGTCTTTCTTCCATCTCTTCCTCTTGTCCCAACTCCTCTTCATTTACAGAAATGCGAGGAGTAAAGGGGCGAGGTTTGGCAGAGTCACGAATTTGATGGAAAGCACACTGAGCATTACAGGCAGGGAAATCATAGGGGTTGATAATTACTAAGGTAGGGTTTTTACTTTGGTAGGTGTTGTAGTTCCTGTTCCGGTTGAAGATTCTGCGTGGCTGGGTAGGTTGGAACCGGGGTCTAATGGGTTGGGGCTTTCCGGAAGGGTAGGCGGGTCTGTTGTGGAAGGATGAGGCTGGATAGGCATTCTTGAGTTTTGGTGGTCGGGTTGCTGCGGGTGCGTGGGAAACCTCTTGATTGCAGCGATTTGGGTGGGTGCTTCTGTGCGCACGGCCAAAATACGTCGGATCATGATGAGATCTTTTTGGTATCCGACGAAATCGTGCACACGGAAATGGTCTTTTACTGCTGAGGGCAATATAGGCACAAGGTTGACCAGAATTTGCTGTTCTTGTTGGATTCTGGTCAACGTTGGGAAAGAAACTTTTATGTGTTGGGCAATCTTATTCACTGTGGCATCTAAATCGCCTTCGAATTTAGTGTCTTGGATATGGGTGTGGGCCACGAAAACGCTCAACGAAGGCTTAATGGCTTCTATCACTATTGGGCGAAATTCGTCCCAGGTAAGAGCAGGGTGCACTTGATAGGCAACCAGGGAAACTGCTTTTCCCAGGTGCGTTAATGTTACGGCTATTTTTTCTGCGTCCGTGGTATAAACTAGGTCAAGTACGGGTTTCACTATGTCCATGAATGTTTCGATTTCATAAGTTTCTCCATCATAATGGGGGATGGGAATGTGAGAACGGTTCGCCATGATGTTATCGTGTTCTGGCTGTTCCAAACTTGCAATGTAATGCAACCTTTTATCCGAATCAAGAACCACCGCTGCCGCCAATGTTATGCCCTGTTTTTCTACAGGATTAACTTGGGTAATGTGGGCTCTATCTGACTGGGTATATAAGGCTGCATGCACAATACAAGGTATGAGGAATAGAAAACACAAAATAAACACACGGTAACACGACACACGATCACGTTTATTTAAGCATGTGAATAAAGAGCATAGAAATATAGTAATACTCGTACAAAACAAATAATAGAAGGGAACTGCTAGCATTAGCAGATCTGGATGGAGCCTAGTCTCCCACTTCCAACGTTCAGGTATACTCTTCTGATCACGGGTTTAGTTAGCAAGGTTTATTATACTGGAAGACCTCAATGTAGTTATGTATTCAATTTCACTAATTAGATTTTTTACTGGCAGGTCGCGTGCCCAAATAGCAGCTCACAGTTAGAATTAGATATGCGTCTATTTCTGAACATGGAAAATTCTAGTAACCTCAAGGGGGTACTGATCTAAGATTTATATTCTTATGACAGAAATACGTAGAACACAAATCAGTGGGCGAACGTTAGATATCACTAGGGTTTAGTTATCTGAATAAGGTAATTACGAGAGTCAATGTCACCTGTTAATTAATGAACACTGATACGCTTAGTACGTCCCAAATGGAATGGTTAAATATGAGTTACACTGGGCAAGTTATAGCCACTTCATAGAAAAGTTAATAAGTGAATGTCGAACTGGTACTATAACACTTAGTACTAGTAACGTGAATCTTGAACAGTATTTGTTGGTCTGGTCCTGGTTATCTTGCTTCCGGTGATGTTGGGGGCTAACGACTGGTTCCTCGGCCGTCCAGGTGGTCCAAAATGTAGGAAGTTCTCAAGTCGGATCTCTTGACGATCGGTGCTGGCTACACACTTATATACCCACTAATTTGTGTGAAGGTTAGAAGGTGCACGTTGGTACTTGTACATGGACAGCTCTTCTATTTAACTTCTGCCATGGAGTCTGCCGGCTTGGGAATCTCTCAACTCAGGAACAACACAAGGGCAGAGCTAGAGGTTAACTTCAGGGTGGTGACCACTGGTTGGTGTCTAACTTTCAACTGATTTGACTGGGGGCGGGAGCTAGGTTTATAGGCTCGGTTCTGGACCCTGTAGGCAATAGGGATCTCGAGTCTTATGGACTTATTTGAGCTCTCAATAAATATGGGGACTAGGTAAGATGGTGATTACTGTTGTGGCACATGGCTATGGAAGCCTTCATTTTGTGATATAACTGAGCCTTAGTAAAAGGTACTATTTTGGCTATACTGGAAGTAGTTATGGGAGGGAGACTGGATCTACTTTGCGGGGAGGACTGGGACAGCTGTGATAGGGGCGTCTTTCTTATTTTACTCAGTCTTCGTTTTATTGTATAGCTGAGGTGCTAATTTGACTATCCAAGTATGCAAAATAGGTGAATGGGTTATTGTGGGTAAAGAGAGGTGACATGCATGGTTAGTTCATTGATAGGAAGAATTCCTAGGCTACCTGGCAATGACCCGGAAGTCAAAACAGGGGTCAGGTATACCTCCGCGGGGGTGGGGGTCTCCCTCCTCGGGTGGGTAAAAAGGGGTAGCCGGGCGCTCTCTCTCGGGGATGGTCGTCCGGCGGCTGTGGCTAGGGGCTTGCCATATCACCAGTGTTTGTCATAACCCTCTATTTATGAGACAGATGTGGGTGTTTTTAATATCAAAACCGAAGGTGCCTTGGCTAGCTGGTTGTAATCGGTTGGTTGTTAATTTCATAGTTTGCTTGATGTGGTGGAGACTGGTTGCTAACTCTGCCACATTTATCTGGAAGTATGGCAATAGAAGTTAGTTACTGGCGAGGCGGCGAGCCTCGCACCGACGACCATTGGGTGCAGGGTTGTGAATGGGTTGTAAGAGAATAGATGGCATGCAAGGGGTTAGTAAAGTTCTAATGTTGTTCTGGCCTACTAAGTGAAGGCAGGCTGGATAGGAGTATATATATAAAAGGTTGGAGAGCGTTAGCAACGGAAAAATCAAGGATCTTCAAGAGGAATGAGAGAGAGGCTAGGTCGGACAAGAGTCGAGAAGCGCGGGGTATTTTAATGAGAGGGAGGAAGCTCAGGGGGGCTACAGGAAAATTTGACCCTAAGGTCTCTGGGTGTGAGGATGGCATTAGGCTGCAGTTGATATTGGAGTTTTGAAAGGACAGTGAAAGTACGTTAGCCAAATGCTACCGGGGGATGCAAATACGGGGTGGTATATGAGTCTGGAAAAGATAGAATCATGTGGAGTGTGGGGCGGTGGGGGAGAAGGAGGTTAACTGGAGGTGTGTGCTTAACTGTGGATAAAGTAGGGAAAAACATGGTGTATCATTACTCGTCAATACGAGGGGTTATGGACCTAGTATATGACACGATTTCTTGTACGTCTAGGTGTCCCTGGGAACTGCATTTTCTATGAAATATAGACCAAAGAAAGTGGCAGTTCATAGGGGTACTTCGTTATTGTTTCGGAATACTATGATAGATACTGGTAACAAAGGTTATCTATACAATCTCTGGTTGGGGTAGGAATTGGAGTTACAGCATGGTGGCTAACACCTGTATTCATGGCTTGTCTAAGTCTTATGGGGGCAATGGTTCTATATCCTGGTGTACCCGTGGGTATCTTAATTTCTTATGAGTTTGGACATGTGGTTTTTAACATCTACTTCTCGGATGTAAGAACATACATAGATATGTGGCTGTCGGATTTGTTGGCGTTGGCTCAACTTCGAGACAGGGCATGGGTGTTTTTAATATGAATGTATATTCTTGTTCATCATCGTGTAGGTAGAATCGGGCGGGTAAGAGGTGTAGGACACGAAGTAAAATGGCGTAGTGTGGACTGTGGATACGAAGGAGGTAAGTGGAAGACGTATGACAATTGTGGAAAAGTAAATGGAAAAAGGTGAACACAAGGGCGGATAAAGATACTTAACCTAGGATTTGAATACATAGATTTTATGGGCGATGAGTCTTCAGAAACTTAGTCTGGCAAGACAAGATATGTTAGGGAATGTTAATATTAATACTTAAACTAAGGATTGAATACATAGATTTATGGGGGCGATGGGTCTTCAGAAACTTAGTCTGGCAAGACAAGATATGTTAGGGAATGTTAATATTAAAGAGACAGTTACTAGAGGA
Organism: Paralithodes platypus; assembly: GCA_032716605.1. NCBI lineage: Eukaryota > Metazoa > Arthropoda > Malacostraca > Decapoda > Lithodidae > Paralithodes > Paralithodes platypus. The sequence continues at coordinate 20,520,825 of CM064511.1, read as the reverse complement.
ACAATGCAAGGGGGCGACTGAGCACGGGATACATATATCTATACTCGTCATGGGAATTGATATACGAGGTCTAGGGACAGGCGTGGGTGTTTTAACTTCTAAGATATATAACATCTACCTCTCGGATGCAAGAACATACATAGATATATGGCTGTCTGATTGGTTGGCATTGGCTCAACCTAGGGACAGGGCATGGGTGTTTTTAATATGAATGTATATTCCTGTTCATCATCATTGTAGTTAGAAGTGTAGGACACGAGGGGGTAGTGTACGTGAGGTGTGGAAAATGGTCAGTTTAGAAGGGGTAGGTAGGTGCGGCCTGGAGCTGCTTAGCCCTACGGGCTTGGGCCTGTCTGAATTGGCTGGCTCGGTCAGCTGGTCCTTTCGTTCTGTGGACCTTTCTTTCAGGTGTTTCTGTGTGGTGTTCGCTCGTGGCTTCTGTGGTGGGCTTCTCGTTCTGGGGCATTTTATTGGCTATCCACAGCCTCCTCCCTACACATACATCCACAAGTGCACTACCATTCCCATTCACCTCTGATGGTACCCCACACCCTCCCACCACTCCATCAACTTTCCTATCACCCACCTTACCATTCATATCCCCAATCAGAAATATTCTTTCGTTCTTGTCAAATTTATTCAGGCACGCCTCCACATTCACCCAGAACTCCTCTTTCTCTCTTACAAGTTTGTCCTCTGTCGGAGCATACACACACACAATCACCCACGTTTGTATTCCTACTTTCATTCTCACCCACACAATCCTTGAACCCACAGACCCATACTCTCTTACACGCTCCTTCCATTTGTTACTTACAAACATGCACCTTCTCTCGCTGTTCCCTCACTCCAGCACACACACCCATTCCACACTCCCACTCTCTCACATCTGTACCCCTCCATTTGGTCTCTGTCATTCCACATACTGTACATCCAGCCTGGCATTCACTAACACTTCCAAAACCTCTCTTTTGTGCCATCATTCATGCCACTCACGTTCCATGTAACTATTCTAAGATTGTCCGTCAGATTGTCCATAGTCGGTCGGGGTTCGTCAACACATTGTCCGTCCGCATCTGAGGCTGATTGTTCGTTTTTCGTTGCTTCATTATTTTTCACGGGTGGGATTCGCAAGCCCACCGACCCAACCTCTTTAGTCGCCTCTTACGACACGCAGAAGGCATGTGGGGTATATTCTAATACCTTACCCCCAGGGGGAAGTCAATAGATCCAAAGCATAAAAAAAAACATAGAAAACACCCCATTGGCACTCAAAACAAAGCAATTTGTGATTAGGTGAGATAATTCCCCTCCATTACTTGCTACCACTCCTACATATGTGTTCCCTTCCCCCCTTTTCCCACCCTCCTCAATTATCATCTATTTTTCCTCTTATTCCCCCTTTAATCAGGTAATTTTTGGTGCGAATTTCCTCCTCCCGGTCTCTATAACACGGGTGAGTCAACTAGAGAGACTTCTACTCAGACCCGTCAGTGCCGCTCTACAGCTCAGAGGGGGTGGTTATACATCCCCCCAACTCTCGCCTCATGATACTACCTTACGGCAATAATACGTCTTTTTCACCCTCCAAATGCTATTCCCACTTCTTTTATTGCTCTTAAATGTTCATATGAACCCCTTAACCCGGGAACTGCTGGAAGATTCTTAAGAGTTCCCAAGGCGGACTGCGGGAAGACTCTTAAGAGTCAGAGAAAAAAAAATCAATTTTAAACATCGAAATTTTTTTTTTTTTTTTTTTTTTTTGCCCTTGGGCCATGCAAAATATCAGTCCTCTACCTCCCCTCCTTCCCCACTTTCCTCCCCTCCTTCAGTTATCACCTATTTTCCGTTATTCCCTTATTCTGAGGTATATTTTCGTGCTAACATTAGCGAGTTGCAAGCAGGGCATTGTCATCACTGTTAGCAAGCGAGTGCAAGAGAGAGAGAGAGAGTATCGATCGACAGTGTCTCAGTGGCCTTGGGGGAAATTGGCGGGAAAGGAGGTTGCCTCACCCATACATTATGTAACTCGCGGCCTGTATCGCCGATTTTGACCATCCAAACGCTGTTTTCACTCGTTTTATTGTTGTAACAGGTTAATACCTTTATAATAAACCTATAATAGGTGCATATGGATAAGTATTAATGCTATTTATGGTAAAATTAATATTTTAGTGATGGAAACAGCTCAAATACATGCGCACAGGCAGACGTTTCTAATTACCCCCATGCGCAGTTCAGAGGTTAAAGGCGAGCTGTGTGTAATGGACACCCTACCGCCAGGCGACGATATTAGGCCCCATTCCCACCTAAAATCGTTTTTACGATAAATATCGTTATTACTTATTCATATGCGTCTATTTTACGTTTAATATGAAGATAGTAATATGTAACAACGATAAAACAAGTGGGAATAGTGTTTGGATGGTCAAAAACGCGAATTATTGCCGACCGGTCATTCATGAAATGTGAGGCAGCCGCGACGTGTATCCTCCCTTCTCGGTGCCTGGAGAGAGACTGAGGCTGTGAGGGTTGTTTCTTTCTCTCTCTCTCTGTCTTTCCCACGCATAGACACACGCAACACCACACACTAGGATCGGCTTGGAGATATTGGCACCATAAATACACCAATAAATATGGTAATAAGATGAAAAATAGGTGATAATTGAAGGGGGGGGGAAGGAGGGGATTTTGACACATTTGGAGGAGTGATAGGAGGTATGGAGGGGAATTATCTCGCTTAATCACCATTTCACTTGTTTTAAGTGCTACTGGGGCCTTTTAACCTCTCAGCTGTGCAGCCCCTGTAGTATATACCATACCCCTGTGCGTAGGTATTTAGATACATTCCTCACTAAAATCGTTAATTTACCATAAATATAATTAATACTTATCCATATGCGCCTGTTTTACTTTTAATATGAAGATAGTAACATGTTACAACAATATAACAAGTGGGAATAGTGTTTAGATGGTCAAAATCGCGAATAAATACGGAGCAGTCCAGTCATGAAATGTGGAGCAGAGTACAAAGGAGTACAAAGGAAATCAAGCAACAACAGGTCTAGTGACCCTTCTAGGCTGCTTGTCCTCCAAAACACTGAGGATCAAGTGTCCAAACAGTGGTTTAGAGTGGGTAAGGGAACATTGGAAAGGGAACTACTGCCCTGGAACTAATGTCCGTGGCAGGATTAGGAAGTTAGTAGGGGACAGATGGGTTAGTAACTGAGGGGGGGATAAAATAAAGTTATTCATTTACAAATGAAATGCTGGGTGTGAAGGGAATTCATGGTCTCCTGAAAACTCCCCAGGCCCACTTAGGGTCAACCTTTCCTGGTGCCTGGCGCGGGGCTCGAACCTCTGAAGGGAGTTTAACCCTCCTAAAAACCCACTGTTTTGAGATGCCTTGGCTGGGGTTCGAACCCTGGTTAGTGACCATGGCCCCTAGGTCAACCAGGCCCGCGCGCTAACCCACTGTACTACCACGGACGTACAAAAGTATAGTAACCTTAGTCCGATTTGTAAGAACCAGGTGATAGTCTCGTGGTGTTTCACGTGATGAGTTTATTGGACTTCCCATCAACGACTATTTTACACTATACCTGACGTCAACTCGGGTAGTACATTATTGGGGTTGCGGGATATTTTCGAGGGCATTACATTACATCCATCTTTAACTAGGCTAGTCCCTAGCCTCTATAAGGTCGTAAGGTATCGTAGCTGTATCACCTCAGCAATCTCAATATTGTTAGGGTCCGCGTGATGGGTGCTCTATGTAGCTACCAGATCACGTTCCGTGACTGCCACCAATGAAATGCTGGGTGTGAAGGGAATTCATGGTCTCCTGAAAACTACCCAGGCCCACTTAGGGTCAACCTTTCCTGGGGCCTGGCGCGGGGCTCGAACCTCTGAAGGGAGTTTAACCCTCCTAAAAACCCACAGGTTTCCTGTCAGTCCCACACACCTCACTCAATACCTGACCTCCACCATGAACACATCCACACCATTCGTCGCTCCCGTCCCTACCCCCACTGAGGACGAATACACACCGTTCATAACACATATTAAATTAAAAACGTCCACAGGACGCTTAGCCCGTCTACAACGGCCACATCAAGCCCGGGTAGCCACCCTCCACAACACCGAAGACACATTCCTACAGGTCTACATAGACCTGCACAAGAAACCTGACCCTCGCTCTCTTGCCTGGTGGGACCTTCTACACACCCTCCAAATGACCCACCATGACTATACTTCTCTTTACTTCACCCTTGAGGCTCAAGGACGAGCCTACAACGAAGGAGAGGGAAGTAAAATGCCCCAGAATGAGAAGCTCACCACAGAAGCCACGAGCGAGAACAACAAAGAAACGGGAACAGAAACACCCGAAGGCAAGGCCCACAGAACGAAAGGACCAGGTGACCAAGCCAACCAGTTCAGACAGGCCGAAGCCCGCAGGGATAAGCAGCTCCAAACCACACCTGCCTATCGCTTCTAACCACTGACCCTTCCCCCACCTCGCGTATCCACTACCCCTCGTGTCCTACACCTCTTACCCGTCAGACTCTACCTACATGATGATGAACATGAATACACCTTAATTTAATACACCCATGCCCTGTCCCTAAGTTAACACCTTAAGAGCGGCCTATGCGGTTTATTTATATGTACCGCCCAGCGGGGTGTTTTTAGCCAAAATAGGGCTGTTTACGTGATAATTTTCATGCCTAAATAAGACCCAGAACGTAAAACAAGTATCTATCCCTGAAAGGGCATAAACAGAGCTTTCGAATGACACCATAACGATCCTTTTATGATGGCTAGTTTTCTTGCAATAACCGTGCAACGCGAGTGCAAAAAGCATGTAATTAGGCACTTTCCCCATACAATTCCGTATATAGCGAGTGAGAGAGGGAGGAGGGAGGTGGGATTCGTGTCAGTAGGTTCGCCGCGGTGGTCTGGAGCAGTCATACGCTCGCTACTCTCCTGCCACCACTTGTCTCTCTCTCTCAGCAACATTACGTGCTGAAATTGCCACTCGACCTATGTCGAGCGCCGCCACATAGTCCAGCTTTATTTAACTCGACTTATGTTGCTCGCCGACAGTTAGGGGTTAAGATATCAATATCAACATACCCTAAAATACCTTGTCTTGCCAGACTAAGTTTCTGAAGACCAACCGCCCCCATAAATCTATGTATGTTCTTCCATCCGAGAAGTAATATGTTAACCCCTGCCTTGCCAGACTAAGTTTCTGAAGACCAACCGCCCCCATAAATCTATGTATGTTCTTCCATCCGAGAAGTAATATGTTAACCCCCTAAAATACATTGTCTTGCCAGACTAAGTTTCTGAAGACCAACCGCCCCCATAAATCTATGTATGTTCTTCCATCCGAGAAGTAATATGTTAACCCCCATGTCATAATTGATAAGAAACAATGATACCCACGGGTACACCATTGTATATATAACCATTATTCCTGTAAGGCCTAGACAGAGATAATGACTGAAGATGTTAGCAACCATGCAGTAACTCTAATTCTTACCCCAACCAGAGATTGTATAGATAACCCTCTTTTACCATTGTCTCGACGCATATCTACCACGAAACAATAACGAAGCTACCCCTACGAACTGCCGCTTTCTTTGGTATATATTTCATAGAAAACGCAGTTCCCAGGGACAACTAGATCAGCAAGAAATCGTGTCGACTAATAGTGTCCATAACCCCTCGTATTGACGAGTAATAGTACACTATGTTTTTCTCTACTTTTATCCACAGTCAAGCACACACCTACAGCTAACCTCATCTTCCCCACAGTCCACATGATTCTATAATTTCCAGACTCATATACCACCACCTATTGCTCATCCCCCGGTAGCGTTTGGTTACCCTACCTTCCCTGTCGGTAACCCCCAGTCTAAGATACCAACTGTAGCCTAATGCCACCCTACGCCCAGAGACCTTAGGGTCAAACTTCCACGTAGCCCCCCTTATCCCTCTCCCTCTCGTTAACCCCCCACGCTCCTCAACTCCCTCCTAACCTAGCCTCTCCACCATACCCCCTGAATATCCTTAACTTTTCTGTTACTAACATTCTCAAACCTTTTGTATATATACTCCTATCCAGCCTACCTTCCCCCAGTAGGAAGGAACACCATTAGAACTTTACTAACCCTTTGCATGCCATCAATTCCCTCACAACCCATTCACAACCCTGTACCAAATGATCGTCAGTGCGAGGCTAGCCGCCTCGCCAGTGACTAACTTCTATTGCCATATACTTCCAGATAAATGTGGCAGAGTTAGCAACCCAGTCTCCACCACATCCAACAAATCATGCAATTAACAACCCAACCAATTAAACCAGCTGATCAAGGCACCTTCGGTTTTGGTATTACGAACACCCACATCTGTCTCATAAACAGAGGGTTATTACAAACACTTGTAATATGGCAAGCCCCCAGCCACAACCGCCCAGACGACCATCACAGAGAGAGGACGCGCACCTACCCCTTTCACCCACCCGAGGAGGGAGACCCCTACCCCTGCGGAGGTATACCTGACCCCTGTTTTGACTTCCGGGTCATTGCCAGGTAGCACAGGAATTCTTCCTATCAATGAACTAGCCATGTATGACTAACACCCTTACTAACCTCTATTAACCCACAATAACCCATTAACCTTTATTGCATACTCCGATAACCAAATTAGCACCTCAGCTATACCATAGAATGAAGACTGAGCCATCTAAGAGAGACGCTCCTATCAAAGATGTCCCAAACCTCCTCGCAAAGTAGATCCAGTCTCTCTCCCCTAAATACTTCCAGTATAGCCAAAATAGTACCTCTTACTAAGGCTCAGTTATATCACATTATGAAGGCTCCATACAGCCATGTACCACAACAGTAATCACCACCTTACCTAGTTCCCGTATCAATTGAGAGCTCAAATAAGTCCATCAAAACTCGAGATCCCTATTGCCTACAGGGTCCAAAACCGAACCTATAAACCAAGCTCCAGCCCCCAGTAAAATCAGTTGAAAGATAGACACCAACCAGTGGTTGGTCCTTTGAGTTGACCTCTAGCTCTATCATTGTTTGTTCCTGAGAATTGAGTTCCAGAGCCGGCAGACTCCGTGGCAGATTTAGATAGCAGGATCTGTCCACGTAAAAGGAATCTACGTGCACCTTATAACCTTCATACCGACCGGGAAGCTGAGCGATCGACGTGAGATGCGCTTGGCGTTAATTCCGATCCAGATTGACAGGAAGATCCTAATATCTGTGATTCAGGTCTAGAAACCAGAGGGTATATAAGAGTGTAACCAGCAACGATCGCCAAGAGATCCGTCTTGAGAACTTTCTACATATGGACCATCTGGACGGCCGCGGAACCAGTCGTTAGCCCCCAACACCACGGACGCAAGAGAACCAGGACCAGACCAATCAAATACTACCCAAGATTCACTATCAGTGCTACAGTGTTACAGTGCTATTTAGAGACTCACTTATTAATATTTCTATGAAGTGGCTATATCTTTGCCCCAGTATAATTCATATATAACCATTCCATTAGGAAGTGCTAAGCGTATCAGTGTTTATTAATTAACAGGCGATATTAACTCTCGTAATTACTCATATATCCAGATATTATTAGATAGCAGGGAAACCCTAGTGATATCTGATGTTCGCCCACTGATTTGCGTTCTATGTGTTTCTGATACAAGAATATAAAACTTAGATCAGTACCCCCCTGAGGTTACTAGAATTTCCGTGCTCTAAAATACGCGTGTCTAATCTAGTCTGTGAACTACTACTTGTGCACCAGAGCTACCAGTGATAAATCTAATAGTGAATATGAATCTATAAGTAACATTTATGGTCTCCAGTATATAAACTTGTGAATAAAGCCAGTGATCAGAAGATTAATACCTGAACGTTGGAAGTGGGAGACTAGGCTCCATCCAGATCCACTTAATGCTAGTGTTGTTCAATTCTATCATTTGTCTTGTACGAGTATTCATATCTTCTTATGCTTCATATTAATCATCATCAATAAAACTACAGAAGTGTGTACATCAATAAACGTGATCGTGTGTCTTGTTACCGTGTGTTTATTTTGTGTTCTCTATTCCTCATACCTTGTTTGTGCATGCAGCCTTCTATACCCAGTCAGTTAGAACTCACATTACCCAAGTTAATCCTGTAGAAAAACAGGGCATAACATTGGTGACAGCGGTGGTTCTTGATTCGGATAAAAGGTTGCATTACATTGCAAGTTTGGAACAGCCAGAACACGATAACATCATGGCGCACCGTTCTCACATCCCCATCCCACATTATGATGGGGAGACTTACGAGATCGAAACGTTCATGAACATAGTGAAACCCGTACTTGACCTAGTTTATACCACGGACGCAGAAAAGATAGCCATGACATTAACGCACCTGGGAAAAGCCGTTTCCCTGGTTGCCTACCAAGTGCACCCTGCTCTCACATGGGACGAATTTCGCCCAATAGTGATAGAGGCCATTAAGTCTTCGTTGGGCGTTTTCGTGGCCCACACCCGTCTCCAAGACACTAAATTCGGAGGCGATCTAGATGCCACAGTGAATAAGATCGCCCAACATATCAAAGTGTCTTTCCCCACATTGACCAGAATCCAGCAAGAACAGCAGATTTTGGTCAACCTTGTATCAATATTGCCCTCAGCAGTAAAGGATCATTTGCGTGTGCACGATTTCGTCGGATATCAAAAAGATCTCATCACGATCCGACGTATTTTGGCCGTGCACACAGAAACACCCACCCAAATCGATGTAATCAAGAGGTTCCCCACACACCCGCAGCACCTCGACAACCAAAACCCCAAGGCTCAAACCTTCAACTCCAAGAATGCCTACCCATCCTCATCCTTCCACAACAAACCTACCTACCCTTCCGGCAAGCCCCAACCCAGTAGGCCCCGGTTCCAACCTACCCAGCCACGCAGAATCTTCAACCGGAACAAAACCTACAACACCTACCAAAGTAAGAACCCTACATTAGTGATTATCAACCCCTATGATTTCCCTGCCTGTAGTGCTAAGTGTGCCCTCCATCAAATTTGTGACTCTGCCAAACCTCGCCCCTTTACTCCTCGCATTTCTGTAAATGAAGAGGAGTGGGGACAAGAGGAAGAAATGGAGGAAATGCACACCGAAGACATTGCCCATATCATGACCTCAGACGATACCGAGGAAACCCTGGAGGAGGTAGATACCGACCCCCAGGATTTTTAAAGTATCCCCCGCCCACGATGGCCTCGGCGGGGGACGCCATAACTGATCGCACTGCCCCCATTTACTACATGGCCAAAATCAAGGGCATTCCTGTCCGCTTGTTAATCGACACGGGAGCTGCTAAGTCATGTTTGGTCAAGTCTTATTATGATCAACACCACCGACTATTTGGCCCCTTGTTACCTACCAAAGCAGAACTAATCTCAGCTGCTGATACCTACTTAAATCTCCTAGGAGACACTTTGCCCCTGTCAGTAACTACTCCTGCCCCCCATGCCCGTTGTTATCACCCGTTCACAGTATTTTCCTCCCACTGTAAACATTACGATGGTTTCCTTGGACTTGACCTCCTTCAAAAACTCCAGGCCCAGGTTGACTGCGGCCAGAGGCTGATCTCATTCAAAAAAAAGATCCAACCCAAAGCCTCTGACAAACCCATCACGCAGAAACCAGTTCACTAAAAGAAAAAAACACCTCCACCCTCAACAAACTCTGAGTCAAGATTACCAAGTTGCAGCTAGCACTAAGGTAACTCCTAACCCCCCCCCCCCCCCTTGCCCCGAGTTCTCTCAAAATATCACTCATTCCGTTGAAAAAATGCCTCAGCAAACGAAAGAAGACAAGTCCAAGCAACTCAATGATGTAAACCCCCCCCATTTCTCCTAACTCTGTCCAGGATCAATCCTCCCATGTTTCCAGGACAGACTCTTATGTATGTAAAAACCATTCTACCAAATATTTATGTACACATGTTTCCAGGGAAAATGCCGACCTATGTACCCAACAATGTTTTCCCCATGCCCCCAGAAATGCTCAGCTATTCCACCACCAACAAAATTTCCCTTGTGACAGCTTTCCGTCAGTAGCTCCCTTCCACCCCCACACAATTCACACCCCTAAAAATCTTCAAAACCCCACATTTGACTCACCCCCTCATGACAGACAAACCCACCAATCCCATATAACCTCTAAACAAACCGTCACTGCCACCGATAAAACTCCCCAAATTCGTCCTTTTAACAACCACAAATCAGTACATCAGTCCTCCACCAATAACCCATGTTCTATGCCTAACTCTTCCCCCACCAACCCTCCACAGTCCCACCAACAAATTCCGTTTTCTAAATCACTCACACCTCACCACTCTGATCCTCCCACACGCGCCGTTAATCCCCCCCTCTCGCGTGACCCCCACCAAAGTGATTCCCCCCCCCCCCCCCCCCCTCATGCGTACCGAGCACCTGCTCACCAGTCGGTCCCCCACCATCATTAGCCCAGCTGTAGTTCAAGATAAATGTCAAATTCCCCCCCGCCATCAAAAATGGGTTAACCTTCGACCCATACCCCAAACTCACATGATATTTTCCCCCACTACCACGTCCACCGACCCCAATCGTTGCCTCCTACAACCCGCCATCATTTCCGCTCGCATAAACCACATTCTAGTGGCCAATATCTCTGAAGAATCCCTGACATTACCAAAAGGCCTCATCATAGGAGACCTCGAAACATTTGATGACCTCCCCATAGATTCCAATGAAACCCCTACCAGTCTCAAATTACCCCCTCTCCCTGACACATTATCCGATCACCAAAAACACAGCATGTACGAACTATTGCTAGAGTTCAGTGACGTATTTGCCCAACAACCCACTGAAATAGGACAGACCGATGTTGAACAACACATCATTAACACCACAGTAGCTCCCATTAAGACATAAGACAACCATCCCGTAACCATCCCGTAGAAAAAATCCCATACAACGCCAGGAAGAGGAACGCCAAGTCCAAGAGATGTTAGAGGCCGGAATTGCTACCCCGTCCATCAGCCCCTGGTCTTCCCCTGTTGTCCTAGTAAAAAAGAAAGATGGGTCAACCCGTTTTTGCATAGATTACAGGAGATTGAATGAAGTAACCATTAAGGACGCTACGCCATTACCCAGGATAGACGATTCCCTTGACTCCCTATACGGATCCAGATGGTTCACTACCCTCGACTTGCAAGCAGGGTATTGGCAAGTGCCCATCAAGGCAGAGGACCAAGAAAAAACAGCATTCTCCACTAGTGGTGGCCACCACTACGAATTTAACGTCCTACCTTTTGGCCTCTGCAACGGACCCGCCACTTTCTCCCATTTGATGGAAGCGGTATTACATGGCCTTACCTGGGAAACCTGCCTAGCGTATCTAGACGATATCATTGTATACTCACAAACCTGGGAAGAACACCTCCTCAGGTTGAAACAAGTTCTTCAAAGAATCCGAGCCGCCGGGCTGAAATTGAAACCCTCAAAATGCGAGATTGCACGAAATAAGGTAGATTTCCTCGGCCACGTAATATCTGAACATGGCATTGCACCAGACCCCAAGAAACTTCAAGCCATACAAAACTAACCCCCACCCACCACCGTTAAAGGAGTACGTTCTTTTCTAGGTTTAGCCACATACTACAGACGTTTCGTCCCACACTTTGCCGCAATAGCCAGACCCCTCCACCAACTCACCCACAAGGACACCACATTCACCTGGACACCTGAAAGAGACTTCACTTTTAAAACTTTGAAACAAAAGCTGATCCAATCCCCTATTGTCGCTTTCCCTGATTTAAACCTTTCCGTCTTTATACCGACATATCTCTGTACGCCATTGGTGCAGTTTTAGCTCAAGTAAGAGACGGAGAGGAACATGTGATAGCGTATGCCAGCTCCACACTCAACCAAGCCCAACAGAATTATGCAGCCACCAAGAGAGAGTGCCTAGGGATCATTTGGGCACTCAACCACTTCAGGTCATTTGTGTTGGGCGCGAAACTAGATATAATAACCGACCATCAATCTTTGCAATGGTTGCGTAGGTGCGAAACCAACTCAGCCATCTTGGTACGCTGGAGAGAGACACTAGAGGACTACGATTTTACAATACAGTATCGTCCAGGTAAACTTCACACCAATGCAGACGCCCTGTCATGTTTGCCAGTACCGAAAGACCCCCCCACCAACCTAGCCGCCTTACAAAACACTGAGCTCTTACATACCCCCATCAACCAACATAATCCCCCCCCCCCCCCTCACTAATTCAATCTTGGGAAACAAGGATCAGACCACCCTGGATACCGTTAAATATCTTCAAGAAACTGACTCGCTGGGGAGATCAACTTGCCACAGACTCCGGTCACATAGTCCTAGACCCCACCATTGCCCACGACTACATGATTGCCATCCACGAGGGAAACGGCATACACCTTGGACAAAAGAAGATGTTAAAAATCTTCGCGGATCAGTACTGGACCCCCAACCCCTCCAAGATTGCACAATGCGTGACAGAATCCTGCAAACCTTGTTTATTGGGGAAGGATAGATCACGCACCCCAGGACCAGCTGGTACCATTTCTGCCAACAAACCGTTCCAAGTCCTATCCCTCGACATCATGGGCCCGTTTCCTTCTTACGCTGGCAACCGCTATATCGTCACATTTGTTGACGTATATTCAAATTTTTTAATAGCCTGCCCAGTTAAAGACCACACAGCCACCACCGTCGCCGCACTGCTTGCCACAGAAGTGTTCCCTATATTCGGCCTTCCCCTTGCTCTTCTATCCGACAATGCCCCCGAATTTAGTGGACACGTTTGGCACCAGTTCACCCAACAATGCGGTATTAAGATCAAACACTCATCCCCGTACTGGCCTCAAGGAAATGCTATATGCGAACGCAGCCATCGCACCATCAACAACCAGTTACGTACCAAAATTATTGCTCTTAACACCTCAGACTGGCCATCACAGATAAAAATGATACAATGGGGCATGAACACTTGTCCCCGAGAAGACGGTATTTCACCTCATGAACGTGTTTACGGCGTACCCCCCCTGTTACTACCGTTCCACCATCACGCTCACCTCCCCTCCAACACCTCCACAATTGACCCATTTCAAAATCTGCAAAACACCCTCCATACCGCCCAAACCTGTCAAGACACCAAAAATGATAACCCCGATGATAAAAACCCTTTCGCCATCCATGACACCGTAATGGTAGCCAACCTCCCTGTCACCAACAAATTAGGCCCTCGCTATGTCGGACCCTACACCATCATCAAAGTCCCAAATGCCTATCAAGTCATCATTGATTATCACGGCGTGACTCGCACGTTCAGAAATAGATTCGTCCGAGCATTTAAACCTCTAAAACCACAAGACATTACCCCACCCCACACGTCCGACCCTGAATTGAACACCCCTACTACCCCTCCCACTCAGGCTATGAATGTTCCCCTACAAACCCCTAAAGGCCTAAACCCTCCAGCACAGAACCTGCCGATCATTCCTCAACATACCCCCCAAACTAACATCCACAAACCCCAAGCCCCCACTATCACACCTTCCTCCACCATGACCAATTCGTTCACTTCTGATAGTCAAGTACCTCCCCAAAATATCAAAGTACGAAAACCTCCACCCACAACCCCGACCACAACAGAAACCCTCCCGTCTAGCCCTGAAGTACCTCCACCAGGCACCACAGTAAGAAAACCACCACCCCCGCCTAAAACCAAGTACACATCCCACCGCTGCCACCAATGAAATGCTGGGTGTGAAGGGAATTCATGGTCTCCTGAAAACTCCCCAGGCCCACTTAGGGTCAACCTTTCCTGGTGCCTGGCGCGGGGCTCGAACCTCTGAAGGGAGTTTAACCCTCCTAAAAACCCACAGGTTTTGAGATGCCTTGGGTGGGGTTCGAACCCTGGTTAGTGACCATGGCCCCTAGGTCAATCAGGCCCGCGCGCTAACCCACTGTACTACCACGGACGTACAAAAGTATAGTAACCTTAGTCCGATTTGTAAGAACCAGGTGATAGTCTCGTGGTGTTTCACGTGATGAGTTTATTGGACTTCCCATCAACGACTATTTTACACTATACCTGACGTCAACTCGGGTAGTACATTATTGAGGTTGCGGGATATTTTCGAGGGCATTACAACAAACGCAGTCAGTCGCGGGTTTGATGCGAGATATTTGTCCAAGCGGAGTTTAAATGAATCAACGGTGCTGCAGTCTATAACGTCTCGGGGAAGCCCATTCCACAAGTTGACAACTCGATTGAAGAAGAAATTCTTAGATTCGTGTGAGTTAAAAGATTTACCAATAATTTTGCAACCGTTTCCCCGCGTGTAATTAGATTGGTCGATAGTGAAGTACTTACTACAGTTCATATTGTCGATGCCTTTGATGATTTTGAACACTTGAATTAAGTCACCTCTTAATCTGCGCTGGGTTAAAGGAAATAGATTTAATTCTCTAAGACGCTCTTCGTATGGTTTGTTCTTTAGGCTAGGTATCATTTTGGTAACTCTACGTTGAACTCGTTCTAGCTTGTTTATATATTTTTGGTAATAAGGGCACCAGGATTGAACGCAGTATTCCAGAAGAGGGCGGACTAAGGAATTGTAAAGGATTAGGATAACTTCTTTGGATTTATGCTCAAATGGCCTGCCTATAAAGCCAATTATTTTGTTTGCCTTCTTAACAACTTCTGAACATTGTTGACTCGGTTTTAGGTTACTCGATATTGTTACTCCCAGATCGGTTTCTCTGTTTACATTCTTAAGCTGAGTGCCATTCATCGAATAGTTTGCTTTCTCATTTAGGTATCCGATATGTAGTACTTTACATTTATCCGCATTGAAACTCATTTGCCAAATTTGGGCCCAACATGACAATTTATCTAGATTGTGTTGCATATTGTCAACTTGTTCTTTTGAGAGTAAGCTATTTGCAATTTTTGTATCGTCAGCAAATTTTGAGATTGTACAGGTGAGACCCTCATCTATGTCGTTGATGTAAATTAGAAAGAGAATTGGTCCTAGTACCGATCCCTGGGGTACCCCGCTACTTACATTGGTCCATTTAGATGCCTTACCGTTTATGACTACTCTTTGCTTTCTGTCGCTGAGCCAATTTTCTATCCATTTCAACACATCGTCTTGTATTCCATGCGCTTTTAGTTTTAGCAGTAAACGTTTGTGGGGAACTTTGTCAAAGGCCTTTTGAAAATCAAGGTATATAATCAGCTTTACTCATCGTAGAGGTTGAGGATATCGTGGAAGAAGCCTAAGAGGTTTGTTAAACAGGAACGTTTTTTACGAAAGACGTGTTGAGTATCTTTAAGTATGTTATTTTCCTCTAAGTGATTTACGAGTCTGTCTCTTATGACCATTTCTAGCATTTTACATACAACTGAGGTTAAGCTAATTGGACGATAGTTACTGGGTAGGGATTTGTTGCCTTTTTTTAATATCGGTGTTACGTTGGCTATCTTCCACTGATCAGGCTTAGTTCCAGACTGCAAGGATTTATTGAATAGTAATATCAGTGGTTTGGAGAGCTCATCCTTAGCTTCCTTTAGAACTCTAGGCGAGATTGTTTCAGGTCCAGGCGTTTTATTTACCTTGAGTTTATCTAAACAATTCAATACTTCTCTCTCTGTAACGGTGATATTGCAAAGAACATCTGAATTATCAATCTGAATCCGCGATGGTGTAGGGATATCACTGAGGTCTTCTGTTGTAAAAACTGATGTAAAGAAGGTATTGAGGGCATTACTCATTTGTACTTCGTCTTTGGTGTATTCTCCATTTTCATCGACTAACGGTCCAACAGTTGAAGTAACTACTTTTTTCTTTCTGATATAACTATAGAATTCTTTCGGGTTTGTTTTACTTTGATTCGCAATATGTAACTCTAGGATCTTTTTACTCTGCTTAATTAACTTTTTTGGCTTTGCGTCGTAGCTCTACAAATTTCACCCGTTCTTCGTCATTTTGTGAGGATTTTAATCTATCATTAGCAAATTTTTTAGAAAGCAGGCAGTTTGAAATATCTTTATTCCACCATTTGGGCTTATTTTTATGGCCTGGACGCCGTATTTTCGATGGTATGCAGTCTTGCACTGCTTTTAGGTAAGTGGTTTCGAATAACTTCCAAGATGTATTTATGTCGTTATTGTTAATTAAAAAGCTCCAGTCAGTTTCTTTAAGCTTTGATTTAAGTTTATGAAAATTTGCTTTCTTGAAATTAGGGACTTTCTCAATGCTGCTATTTGATTTGTTACTAGTAAACTTTAAAGTGAAAGTTATCGTACGATGGTCGCTGTTACTGAATTCATCACCAACATTCAAATTCTCTATTAATTCTTCTTTTGTTGCGAGTACAAGGTCAAGCACATTATTACCACGGGTTGGAGATTGTACAAATTGAAAAAGTGAACTCTCTTGCAAGTTAGCATAGAGGTCGTGTCCAGAGTGTGAAGTAAGAATATCGCCCCATTTAGTCACGGGTAAGTTGAAATCGCCAAGAATTACGGTATCTTGTATGTTAGTTATTTCTGCAATTTGTTCATAAATTTCACTGTCAGTTTGCACTGATTGAGCTGGGGGTCTGTATAATAAAGCTAGTGTTATTTTAGTTCCTCGTTTATTATTTAATAGTACGTAAGATATGTCTATATTCGCAATTTGAGGTTTTTACATTAAGACGGGATTAAGACTTTCCTTTATAAAAAACAGAACTCCTCCTCCATTTCTATTGATCCGACTTTTCTCAAACATTGCATAACCAGGAAGCGTATATTCGGCTAAAAAGTCTCTGTCTTCCGTATTTAACCAAGATTCTGTAATGCCGATTATATCATAATGTTCTGTAAACACGATTTCCTCTAGATCTGAAAATTTATTGCGTATGCTACGAGCATTTACATAAAACACCTTAAGAGTATTTGAGTTGGATGTTACTGATTGTGCATTGTCTGATTTTTCAGTTCGTATTTGACTTACACTACCCCCGGATACCCCCGGTTGACACCGTTTTTTGAACGGAAATCCTTGACTGCATCATTCAGCAGACGACCAAGATGTGCAGCTCCTACTTCATTGAGATGTACACCATCTCCTGAAAACAAAGATTTATCATAGTAAAAATTATCCCACGTGTCGACAAAGAGCGAGGCAACCCCACCTCTCGCGAGGTCTGGTGAGAGACTTGAGGTAGCTGGGCTGAGGTAAGGGGGATTTTCGTAGTCTTTACTTTTCTTTTCTAATGTTCCTGGAACTTGGCTGTTACCCCCTCCTTATTTATTATTTCCTTGTTCATTCCATTATTGTGTTTCTTCCTTACTTGATGATTGGTCCAACTTATTACTCTGGTAGCTTAATGGCCGTTGCATGCAAGGAAATACAGGTGAATAAATGCAAATGGTCTAAATGACACGGGATAAATAAAAACACAATATACCGTTTGGTATTCTTAACTATGTTAAAACACTGTAAAGAGAAATACACTTTTCACTGTGATACACAAATCAATACGATTATTACTTTAGTCAACCACGGAATATATCGGTATTATTGGCGCAATGAACTACTTCTTATCACCACATCAAAGTTAACTAAAACCCTTCAACAGGTGACCCCAAGGCCACTACCCTAGTAAACACACACTCGGTCACTAGGTTCATAAGGCGTACAACAGCTCACAATGAGGTGAAGGTTAGCTCAAGGCTCAATAACACCAACAGCATCCTGTCTCAGTACAGCCACTAGGTCATGCCCACTGGGGTGGACACAGGACTCTGCACCTGGTACTTCTCCCTGGACTTCGCTCCTGACCTGGGACCTGGTATTAACATTACCATTAATAAAACTGACAAAATTCTGTATCTTAATTCATATCAACATTACAAAAGTGGTCAAATGTATCAATTAAGAGACAACAAAAGGAGGATGTAAATTATTGGGTTACAGATAAAATTTACTTAGTTGACCCTCAAAAATATATAAAGAAAAATGGTCCAAATAGAAAACGGAGGGTTGGAGATAGATATAATTTACTTAGTTGACCCTCAAAAATAAAATGGTTTAAAATAGAAAACTGAGTGTATACACACACACACACACACACACACGACTCAGGAATGTGGGCTTACATTAAGTTAGTTACATACATGATATTGAACTCGACATACGGGATCTTATTGCTGTGATAATACTACACTAACATTATACAATTAACATATTATCTTAATACATAATAAGGTTGGCAGGAAAAATAATATGGAATTTGAAATCTAAATGAGTAACTATCAGACGGAGTGAATAATTTCACCTTCGACCAAGACAAAGGATGTTGTATAATTTCGTAGTTACATATATTATAAGAAACTGGGCATAAAAAATGGTCTCAAACTTATCTTAAGTACTTCACAATTCATTTCAACTCACCTTCAACTGAAGGTTTTATCTAAACACAACACAAAGGGAAATGTATACTGAGTTAAGCCAAATATTTCCCCTTAGTCCGCCCGAGGCTGGCGACTGGGAGGGAATGACGCTGGCACTCTCGGCTCTAGGCTCTGTAGGACTCGGGGTCAGCGTCCTTTGTCACAACAATAACCATACCTTGATTAAATGAGCTGCTCAACTTACTTAAAGTCTAATAAAACTTTCAAAGGATAATTGAATTACTTTTATATAATGTAAACGAATTTCAGGCACACACATGTTAACTATTACTTACGATATCCTAGGTAAGACTATAGTTTTTAAGTTGGAGGTAGGACTCATAAATTTCCACCTGTCAAACCCCCTTGAGGTGGGCACTTGTCGCTAAGGCCTCAGAATCAGGGTGTCACACTAGAGACTCGGTACAAACAATTATTAGACCAAATATCAGCATTATACTAGATTTACAAAGTTAAAGTTATGCTTTGCAATTAACTTTATACACCTGGAAGTGATTAAATGGCCAAAACAAGTAAATTTCATTCTAATTCCAAAACAACATTGCTTCGATTGTGACACCCCTTTTCTAAACTTAATATAACAATACCAAACAATTATATTTAATACGTAAAGTTAGAATAATGACCCTCGTACCTATGAGACAGCATTAGGCCTATTTAATTATTTCTTTCTAGTCATTACAATTTAATATATGTCAATTGATATCTTAATCACGATAATAACATAATACCGAACATTTCACCTAATCTCAACACTGACTGGGTCATTATTGGGCTTAAAGTGAGTGAACAGAAAAAGTCTTGGTGTAAATATTGCCAAAATCAAGCCTAGTCAATTTAGACCCCTTACACTACTACTCTCTCTCTTTCCTCCTTCCACACCGCTCCCTTTCCAGCTTGGAACCGGGTGGGGATTTTTGGCGCCATAAATAAACCGATAATTGCAGGAATAAGAGAAAAATAGGTGATAATTGAAGGGAGGAGGGGGGAAGGAGAGGACTTTGACAGATGTGGAGAAGTGATAGGTATGGAGGGGAAATTTTTTTTGCAAGTGCTACTGGGGCCTTTTAAAAGTTTTTTAGGCCTAGGATCTTAACCCTCTTCGTCACATATGACGCGATCGCGTCATATGGCGGTTTCGCCCAAAGGTATCATATGACGCGATCGCGTCATATGAACTTAGTGAAATAGCTCAATAATAAGTTTATGACGCAATTTGTGTCATATTCAGCTCAGTAAGTTAGGTAAGTTAGATCATAATCTGTCGGTTGATGGCAACCCCAAATTCCTCCGACTTCTAACGGTCCCTCAGTGTGAGAAAGACTGTTGTGGGGGAAATACCGGGCGCTCAGGCAACCCCTAACTTTCGTAAGTTAATATGTCTGGGGGGGTTAAGAGTCTCCCCGCAGTCGCCCAGTAAAACCTCCTAAGAGTCTCCCTGTAGCTGCCGGGTTAATATATTATTTATAAGCCTTAATCTTAAGATTGTTCTCGCCTTTGCCCACCATAACCTCTTAACCCAGAAAGTGCGGGAAGACTCTTAAGATCCTGGGCCTAAAAAAATCCATTTAAAACACCCCAAAAAAACTTGAAACTTTTTTTTTTTTTTTTTTTTTGCGCCCCTGGGCCATGCCAAATATGACTCCTCCACATCCCCTCCTTCCCCACTTCCCTCCCCTCCTTCAGTTATCACCTATTTTCCCTGTTATTCCCTTATTCTGTGGTCTATTTTCGTGCTAACATTAGCGAGTTGGTAGCAGGGCGTTCTCATCACTGTTACCAAGTGTGGGAAAGAGCGAGAGAGAGACTATTGCGTAACAGTGTCTCTCCAGACAAGGGGAGGGGAGGGAGGTTGCCTCAGCCATACATTATGTAACTCCCGGCCTGTATCGCCGATTTTGACCATCCAAATGCTGTTTCCACTTGTTTTATTGCTGTAACAGGTTAATACCTTTATAATCAACCTAAAATAGGCGCATATGGATAAGTATTAATGCTATTTCTGGTAAAATAACGATGTTAGTGATGGAAACAGCTAAAATACGTGCGCACAGGCGTGTGGTGTCTCATACGGCTTACTGACTATTCCGCTGTCAGACCATTCCGACTAGAAGATCCCGCCCGCTTAGCTAGGTCCTTCCCACCCGAATGTTGTGGGCGGGAAGAGCCAAACATCAATCCTTCCTTGGCTGATTCCGCCTTCTAAGATTAGACCGTCCCGCCCGTTTGTAAGGTTCGCGTATACCTTAAACTGTGCTTGCCTAAATGTGCAATGAAAAAGCCTGTAGCCTTAAAATTTGTGATTGTATCTAACCTTGTGTATATATATATGGCGATCAGACTAAAACACGCCCATTAATAGGAAAAATCACAACCAATTAATTTGCCAATTGTCCATTTTCAGCCGATGGTGATTAGCATATTTCCCATGTTTATAGAAATCAGTTACTTTGCAAATAGAGTAGCGAATAATGGAGTGATCATGAAAACGTGACATTACCCCTTTAAGTTTATGTCACCTTTTTATTAATTCCGGCTGTCATTAGACGATCTCATACAGCTTAGGAAGGATCTGTGATAGTTGAAATGCTTAAGACTGTCTCGAATAACCTTCCTAATCTGAATAAAATTGCCTCATAATAGACAAAATATATAATGCAATCACGAATTTCAAGGTTACAGGCTTTTGCATCGCACATTTAGGCAAGATCAGCTGAGGTTGTGTGAACCATACAAATGGGCGGGACGGTCTAATCTTGGAGGGCGGAATCAGCCAAGGAAAGATTGATTGCTTGGCTCTTCCCGCCCACAACATTCGGGTGGGGAGGACCTAGCTAAGCAGGCGGGATCTTCTAGTCGGAATGGTCTGAGGGCGGGAAAGACCTGCTCCCCCCCCATACCCCCCATGCGCACGTCTTAGGTTAAGAGTACATGTTCTCGTCGTTCCCGGGTAGCAAAATAGGCGCATATGGATAAGTAATAATTGTATATATGTTACATATGACGATTTTCGTCAGAATAGAACCAAATACCTTCGCTTGGCGGGAGGGTTTGAACTACCATAGGTTCGCAGTTTATAAGTTACTTGATTGTTGTTGTTTTTTTTTGGTTTTTTTGTGAATGAGGGAGACAAAAGGCATAACTGCCTGCAGCGAGTGCCTCCCCCAGATTTGAAAGAGTGACAGGGCCAAAATCAAGGGACGTTCGAGCTAAAATGCCTGGACACACGGAGTTTGAAGCAATTTAAGTCATAGGAAGAGGGAAAGACTGATTCTGGGAGAGAGTTCCAGAGCTCAGCAGTTGAATTGAAGAAAGTCTGAGAATAGCGTTTCACTCTTGGGTTGGAGAGTTGCACTGAGTAGGGGTGGGATTGTGTTGCAAGGCGGGTACTACGTACCCTACGTAGAGGAGATGGTATACACTTGGAAAGCTCCGAGGAACACTGATTATTGTAGTAGCGATAGAATAGCGAGAGAGATGCAACATTGCGGCGAAGAGAGAGAGATTGCAGAGAGTTGGTGAGGGAATGGGAGTTGATACAAAAGGCTTTCCTTTCTACTTTGTCTAGGAGTGCGGTGTGAGAGGATCCTCCCCACTGTCAGGAATATTGTGTCATATTGCTTTGATAGGTGTGAATAATCTGGTTAGGCTGTCTGATCATAGATGGCATCGTTCATGAGAGTGAGTGTTGTGTGTATGCGTTGCTGAGTTTCAATTTTGGATTCGATGCGTTACGAGACTATGTGATACTGTACAGGTATGCGCGCTAGTGTAGATTGATTCATTTGAGTTTCAGATGATTTGTTAGTGTAAGTGATAGTTGTATAATTCATTTCTTATTTTCTTTGAGGTGGGTGTTCGGGGTATCGAATGTTGATTCAGTATGTGTTTTGACTTTTATGAATTATTGAGAGGTGATTTGGTAGAGGACTTATTTCAGTCAGTCAGTACATTCCCAGCACACGAGGATTACAGTCTCTTCAGCTACTAGTGAGTGTTGGTGCTACATATAGTGAATTGCTTAAGAGTGAAGTATTAGTGATGGTGTCTGACAGTGATGATTTTCTTCTGTGATTGTATTTGTCAGTATCATAATACTTTACGTCTTTACGGTGTAAATTCCTAAGTGTTTTCTTTCTTTGCTTCCTAGCGGTGTAGCGAGTGTGTGCTGGGGGTCTGCCACCAGAGCTCTTACTTATGAATTTTGACCAGGATCTTGCCCATGATATATGCCAAGAATCTAACCTTAGTCCGGTCCTGATGTGGCCGTTTCGGTCTACCTGGTGCTTTGACCGAGTGGACCCATCCATGTGCGAGTGTGGGCTGGTTCTGTTTGGCCTGAGGCGAGTGTAGGACTTGGATGAGGGAGAGCGTTGGTTACACTTTGAGCCCTGCAGCTGTTGACGGGTCCAGGATCGGCATACAAGTACAGTGTGGTGACGCCAGATTGCCTTGTGAGAGCCCTCACGTATAGTTCTCGGGGCTGTACTGCAGTTTCTCAGCCTGTGTGTGCCCGGACAGCCAGGAGTTCAAGTCAACCAGTGAAGAGGAGGGGGACTTCTATATTCATCATTCCCTTGCTGCATTCCCTCTGGAGACCTAAGCCGTATTAGCCTACCTTAGGACAGCCAGGAGTTCAAGTCAACCAGTGAAGAGGGGGGGGGACTTCTATATTCATCATTACCTTGCATTCCTTTTTGAGACCTTAGCAGTAATGGCCTACTTTAGGACCCTCTCGTAGTCTACTTAAAGTTGTCATTCAAGTTGTCATTCAAGTTGTCATTCATGTGTCATTCAAGTTGTCATTCATGTAGTCATACTTATTTGAAAGTTAATTAATTGACCACAAACTAATTAACCCTAAGATATTCACCACTGCACCCTTCTTTATAATGCGAATGTCTTGTAGTGTGAATTTGGGTGAAAGGTGTGAATGTGTGTAAATGTTATGGGTTTCTTTTTCATTACTTGTAATATATATATTTTATAATATACTTTTGAGGTTATGTATTTTCTATCACTAATCCTTATCTTATGTAGGCTAAGAGAATGAGTTGTTAATTTATCGAGTGTATATCAAGTTACTCTGAAATCACGGAACCTACCTAGAATATCATAAGTTATTTCCTTTACACCCACACATGTGAACAATACTCAATACAAGGACATACTGTACCCCTGTACAGAGCAAGTAGCTGCGCAGGGGTAAAGAACCCCTTAAGGCGATTGACCAAACCCAGCTTCTGGGAGGCTGCCTTAGCGAGACTGGTAATATGGTCCTTCCAAGTGAGAGCAGAAGAAAAAGAGACACCGAGAACATTGAGAGAGGATGAAGGGTTGATATTTGTATTGTTGAAGAATAAGGATCGTTAGTCCTCTGGAGGTTCCTGACGGGTAGTAAGATGGATAAATTGAGTCTTGAAAGCATTAAATGCAACAAGGTTTTTATTACCCCAACTGGAAATAGTAGCTAGATCAGAAGATAAGTGTTTTATGGCTTCATTACGTTTGCTTTTGAGGGACTGCTGGCTGGGGCGTTCTGGAAAATTAATTGAGTGGTGTAAGGTAGAGTCGTCTGCATATGAATGGATGGGACTGGATGTAGCCTACAGTTGAGAAGATCATATATGAAAATTAGAAAGAGAATAGGAGATAGGACAGAACCCTGAGGAACACCGGAGTTGATAGGATGAGGAAATGCGATGGTCGTCCACAACCGCAGCTATGGAACGGCCGGAAAGGAAATTAGAGACAAAGGCACAGATGGAGGGACAGAAACCGAAGGAGGGCAGTTTGGAAATTAAAGATTTGTGCCAGACTATCGAAGGCCTTCGATATGTCTAGTGCAACAGAAAAAGTCTCACCGAAGTCCCTAAAGTTGGATGACCAAGAGTTAGTAAGATATGAAAGAAGATCACCAGTAGAGCGATCTTTAACCTAAGAAGTGCGCATGGGGGGTATGAGACACCACACTCCTGTGCTGACGTATTTGAGCTGTTCCCATCACTAACATCGTTATTTTACCATAAATAGCATTAATACTTATCCATATGCGCCTATTATAGGTTGATTATAAAGGTATTAACCTGTTAAACAATAAAACAAGTGGAAACAGTGTTTGGATGGTCAAAATCGGCGATACAGGCCGGCAGTTACATAATGTATGGCTGAGGCAACCTCCCTGCCCTCCTCCCCTCCCCTTGTCTGGAGAGACACTGTTACGCAATAGTCTCTCTCTCGCTCTTTCCCACGCTTGGTAACAGTGATGACAACGCCCTGCTACCAACTCGCTAATGTTAGCACGAAAATAGACCACAGAATAAGGGAATAACAGGGAAAATAGGTGATAACTGAAGGAGGGGAGGTGGAGGAGTGATATTTGGCATGGCCCAGGGGCAAAAAAAAATAAAAAAAAATAAAAACAAAACAAAAAAATTTTTTGGGTGTTTTAAATGGATTTTTTTTTCCCCCTTACTCTTAAGACTCTTCCCGCAGTCCGCCGGGGGAACTCTTAAGAGTCTCCCTTTTGGAAGCAAAAATAGTTTTAAAAACTTTAGAGATACAAGAGATGAGAGCAATTGGACGATAGTTGGAGGGTTGAGAGCGGTCACCCTTCTTTGGGACAGGTTGAATGAGAGCAAACTTCCAGCAAGAAGGGAAGACGTTAGAGGAGAGACAGAGACGAAAGAGTTTGCCTAGGCAGGGGGTCAGCACGGAAGCACAGTTTTTTAGTACAACAGGAGGAACACCGTCCGGACCGTACGCCTTCTTAGTATTAAGCCCAGAGAAGGTAGAAAGTACATCTTTAGAAGAGATTAGGATATTAGGCATAAGTAGGAGAGAGGGGGGTGGAAAGGGAGGAATAGCACTGGAATCATCCAAGGTAGAGTTTCTAGCTAAAGTTTGAGCGAAGAGTTCAGCTTTATCAGAGGAAGAATTGATGGTTGTGCCATCAGAGTGGAAAAGGGGAGGGAAAGACGAGGAAGAAAAGTTGTTGGAGAGGTTATTGGCTAGATGCCAGAAAGCTTGGGAAGAGCTAGAGTTGGATAGTTCAGTGTGTTTATTATTGATGAAAGAGTGCTTGGCAAGTCGAAGAACAGATTTGGCTTGATTCCGGGCAGAAACATAGGAAGAATGAGATTCTTGAGTTTTAAGGCGTCGGTACTGTTTGAATGCTTCCTCCTTGTGGACAGCAGTAGAAAACCAAGACTTTTTTGCATTAGACTGAGAGAAAGAAAATGGAATTTACGCTTCCTTGCCCGAGAGGATTACTTCGGTAATGCGTTCAGCACTCTCCGAGGGTCCTCAGCCACAGAAGCAGAAGTAATTCCATGGGAAATCAAAGAAGTACTGCCGGAGAGCCTCCCAGTCGGCAGTGCCAAAGTGCCACAAGCGCCGCCGGTCGGGAGGATCGGGTGGCCGTACTGAAGAGATAGGCCAGGTGACGGAGATAAGTTTATGGTCGAAGGAGCCCAAAGGAGAGAAAAGATTGACAGTATAAGAAGAAAGGTTAGAAGTCAGAAATAAGTCAAGAATGTTGGGCCGATGTCCGAAGCGATCCGGGATACGGGTGGGTTGCTGGACCAGCTGCTCTAAGTCATTTATGATAGAAAAGACGTAGGCTTGTTCACCAGGTTGGTCAGTAGAGTGCGAGGAGAGCCATTGGCGGTGATGAACGTTGAAATCTCCCGAGATGGAGATATCAGAGAAGGGATATATAGGCTACCTGCGCAGCTGCCGAGTTAAGGAATAAAACCTGTTAAAACCTTTCATGTGTATTTTGTGTCCATTGCTTATTACTAGAGTGTTGCTTTATAGAGTTAAGGTTAGTCTTTACCCAGCGGAGAGGTATCTCAGTTGATGATTAGCGCTGATTCCTAAGGTGGAAATCGCAATCAGATTATCTCACGTTTTCTTATAAACGTGGCATAACAAGAATAGCGGCTGGACGTATGGTGTTTATGGTGTCTTTCCTTTCCACCTTATCATTTCTGCTGGGCTTCGAGATTGTCAATGGTTATGAATAAGTTCTTTCCGGGTGTTGAAGGACGTGTCACCTCTATGATAGCGACTTTCACATCTCGCCGGACTGGGGGTTGTTTCCTTGTGGCTTGGAGGTGTGGTGGGCAGTGCAGGAAAATCACTTGATGGTGGTGAAGGTGAAGTGGTGAGATGCGTTTCTATTATTTTAATGGAGATAAATTATAGTTGCTAAGAGATTTGACTCCACGAAATAGCAAGTTAAACCCAGTAATAATCCTTGTAGCCTATATATGTAATTTAATTGTGTTTGTTATCTATAAGCGTCATTCATACACACAATGGTATTTCAAGGCTACAGGCTTTTGTTTTGCACATTTTGGCAAAATAAGCTGAGGTTATGTGAACGGTGAACCTTACAAATAGGCGGGACGGTCTAATCTAAGAGAGCGGTATCATTCAAGGATGGGTTGAATGTTTGGCTCTTCCCGCCAGAAAATATTCGGCGGAAATATCCTAGCTGAGCGGGCGGGATCATCTTATCGGAAAGGTCTAAGGGCGGGAAATCCCTGCTCCCAGGTCAGGTCAGGTGAGGTGAAGGGGCTTACCAACTATTCCGCCCTCAGACCATTCCGACTAGAAAATCCCGCCCGCTTAGCTAGGTCCTTCCCGCTCGAATGTTGTGGGCGGGAAGAGCCAAACATCAATCCTTCCTTGGCTGATTCCGCCTTCTAAGATTAGACCGTCCCGCCCGCTTGGATGGTGGGGGGAAGGTAGAAGCGTAATTGACTCGTGTTACTGTAATGCCCTCGAAAATGTCCCGCAACCACAATAATGTACTACCCGAGTTGACGTCAGGTATAGCGTAAAATAGTCGTGGATAGTAAGTCCAATAAACTCATCACGTGATAACACCACGAGACTATCACCTGGTTCTTAAAAATCGGACTAAGGTTGCTATACTTTTAGTACGTCCGTGGTAGTACAGTGGGTTAGCGCGCAGGCCTGGTGGTGATGGTGGTGCGTCACTAACCAGGGTTCGAACCCCACCCAAGGCATCTCAAAACCTGTGGGTTTTTAGGAGGGTTAAATTCCCTTCAGAGGTTCGTACCCCGCACCAGGTACCAGGAAAGGTTGATCCTAAAGTGGGCCTGGGGATATTTCATTCCTATTTAACCTGGAAAAACCTAGCATTTCATTGGTGGCAGTAAGGGAACGTGACCTGGTAGCTAGTAGGAGCACCCGTCACGCGAACCCTATACCAAGAGAATTGAGATTGCTAAGGTAAAAAGGCTACGATACCTTACGACCTTACGAGGCTAGGGCCTAACTAAAAAGGAATGTGGTGTAATGCCCTCGAAAATGTCCCGCAACCACAATAATGTACTACCCGAGTTGACGTCAGGTATTAAAATGCCCCAGAACGAGAAGCCCACCACAGAAGCCACGAACGAACACCACACAGAAACACCCAAAGGAAAGGTCCACAGAACGAAAGGGCCAGCTGACCGAACCAGCCATTTCAGACAGGCCCAAGCCCGCAGGGCTAAGCAGCTCCAGGCCGCACCCATTTACCTTTTCTAAACTGACCATTTTCCACACCTCACGTACACTACCCCTCGTGTCCTACACTCCTAACTACAAAGATGATGAACAGGAATATACATTCATATTAAAAACACCCATGCCCTGTCCCTATGTTGAGCCAATGCCAACACATCAGACAGCCATAATTATTTCTATGTATGTTCTTACATCCGAGAAGTAGATGTTATA
The DNA here is from genome assembly GCA_032716605.1 of Paralithodes platypus. Classification (NCBI taxonomy): domain Eukaryota; kingdom Metazoa; phylum Arthropoda; class Malacostraca; order Decapoda; family Lithodidae; genus Paralithodes; species Paralithodes platypus. Next base: position 20,492,488 of record CM064511.1, on the reverse strand, counting down.
TATCTTAGAAGTTAAAACACCCACGCTTGTCCCTAGACCTCGTATATCATTTCCCATGACGAGTATAGATATATGTAACCCGTGCTCAGTCGCCCCTTGCATTGTTCCTCTAGTAACTAAGTCTATAATATTAACTTCCACCAGCATTGATACAACATAGCGGCACTGTCCTTGTGTCGTATTGTGCCAAGTACAGATCAACCAGGTTTCATCACCTTATTAGGACGACGACTATAATGTCATCGTTCATCGATGTATGCAATCCTTAGTTTAAGTATTAATATTAACATTCCCTAACATCTTGTCTTGCCAGACTAAGCTTCTGAAGACCCATCGCCCCATAAATCTATGTATTCAATCCTTAGGTTAAGTACTTTTTATCCGCCATTGTGTTCACCTTTTTCCATTTACTTTTCCACAATTGTCATACGTCTTCCCCTTGCCTCCTTCGTATCCACAGTCCACACTACGCCAATTTACTTCGTGTCATACACCTCTTACCCCAACCAGAGATTGTATAAGATAACCTGGTTACCAGTATCTGTCATAAGTACCCCGAAACAATAACTAAGTACCCCTACGAACTGCCGCTGTTGTTGGTATTTATATTTAATAGAAAACGCAGTTCCCAGGGCCAACTAATAGTATCCATAACCCCTCGGACTGATCACATAACTCTATCTTTTCCAGACTCATATACCACCCCATAGTTGCATTCCCCGGTAGCATTTGGCTAACGTATTCTACTGCCTTTTCAAACTTCCATATCAACTGCAGCCTAATGCCACCCCCATGCCCAGAGACCTTAGGGTCAAATTCCCCTATAGCCCCCCTGCACTCCCCCCCTCTCATTATAAGACCCCGCACTTCTCTACTCTTGTCCGACCTAGCCTCTCTCTCATACCTCTTGAAGATCCTTGAATTGTCCGTTGCTAATGCTCTCCAACCTTTTATATATATACTCCTATCCAGCCTACCTTCACTTAGTAGGCCAGAACAACATTAGAACTTTACTAGCCCCTTGCATGCCATCTATTCTCTTACAACCCATTCACAACCCTGCACCCAATGGTCGTCGGTGCGAGGCTAGCCGCCTCGCCAGTAACTAACTTCTATTGCCATACTTCCAGATAAATGTGGCAGAGTTAGCAACCCAGTCTCCACCACATCCAGCAAACCCTACAATTAACCCGGGAGCTGCGGGGAGACTCTTAAGAGTTCCCCCGGCGCACTGCGGGGAGACTCTTAAGAGTCAGAGAAAACAAAAATCAACTTTTGACATCGAAAAAAAAAAAAAAAATTATATTTTTTTTTTTTTATTTTATTTTTTTTTTTTGGCCCCTGGGCCATGCAAAATCTCAGTCCTCTACCTCCCCTCCTTCCCCACTTTCCTCCTCTCCTTCAGTTATCACCTATTTTCCCTGTTATTCCCTTATTCTGAGGTATATTTTCGTGCTAACATTAGAAATCCGATTGGAGGGTGTGGTCATCACTGATAGCAAGCGAGTGCAAGAGAGAGAGAGAGAGTATCGATCGACTGTGTATCAGTGGCCTTGGGGGAAATTGGCGGGAAAGCAGATTGCCTCACCCATACATTATACAACTCGCGGGCTATATCTCCGATTTTGACCATCCAAACGCTGTTTTCACTCGTTTTATTGTTGTTTCAGGTTAATACCTTTATAATCAACCCATAATAGGCGCATATGGATAAGTATTAATGCTATTAATGGCACAATGAATATTTTAGTGACGGAAACACCTCAAATACGTCAGCACAGGGGGACGTTTCCAATTACCCCCATGCGCACTTCAGAGGTTAACAACCAGCCGAGTAAAACCAGCTAGCTAAGGCACCTTCGGTTTTGGTATTAAGGACACCCACATCTGTCTCATACACAGAGGGTTATTACGAACACTGGTGATATGGCAAGCCCCTAGCCACAGCCGCCGGACGACTATCACAGAGAGAGGGTGCCCAGCTCCCCCTTTTTGCCCACCCGAGGAGGGAGACCCCCACCCCCGCGGAGGTATACCTGGCCCCTGTTTTGACTAACGAGTCATTGCCAGGTAGCACAGGAATTCTTCCTATCAATGAACTAACCATGCATGACTAACACCTTTACTAACCTCTATTAACTCACAATAAACCATTTACCTTTCTTGCATGCTCTGATCACTAAATTAGCACCTCAGCTATACAATAGAATGAAGATTGAACAATCTAAGAGAGACGCTCCTATCACAGCTATCCCCATCCTCCTCGCAAAGTAGATCCAGTCTCTCTCCCCTAAATACTTCCAGTATAGCCAAAATAGTACCTCTTACTAAGGCTCAGTTATATGAAAATATAAAGGCTTCCTATAGCCATGTGCCACAACAGTAAATACCATCTTACCTAGTCCCCATATCTATTGAGAGCTCAAATAAGTCCATAAGACTCGAGATCCCTACTGTCTACAGGGTCCAGAACCGCGCCTATAAATCTAGCTCCCGCCCCCAGTCAAATCAGTTGAAAGCTAGACACCAACCAGGGGTCACTACCCTGCAGTTAACTTCTAGCTCTGCCCTTGTGTTGTTCCGGAGTGAGATTCCAGAGCCGGCAGACTCCGTGGCAGATTTGGATAGAAGGACCTGCCCACGTATTTGAGAACTTCACACATATGGGCCCCCTGGACGGCCGCGGAACCAGTCGTTAGCCCCCAACATCATGGACGCAAGATAACCAGGACCAGACCCATCAGATACTACCCAAGATTCCCTTTAGCAGTACTACATATTACTGTGCTGTTTAGAGATTCACTAATTAATATTTCTACGAAGTGGCTATAACTTTGCCCCAGTATAATTCATATAACCATTCAATTAGGAAGTGCTAAGCGTATCAGCGTTCAATAATTAACAGGCGATACTAACTCTCGTAATCAACCATGTATCCAGATATTATTACCTAGGAAACCCTAGTAATATCTGAATGTTCGCCCACTGATTTGCGTTCTATGTATTTCTGAGACAAGAATATAAAACTTAGATCAGTACCCCCTGAGGTTACTAGAATTCCCGTACTCTAAAATACGCGTGTCTAATCTAGTCTGTGAACTACGACTTGTGCACCAGAGCTACCAGTAAGAAATCTAACAGTGAATATGATTCTATAAGTAACATTGATGGTCTTCGGTATATAAACCTGTTAAATTAAAGCCAGTGATCAGAAGATTAATACCTGAACGTTGGAAGTGGGAGACTAGGCTCCATCCAGATCCACTTATGCTAGTGTTGTTCGATTCTATTATATTGTCTTACACAAGTATTCTGCAGTGGTATATCAATAAACGTGATTGTGTAACTTGCTACCATGTGTTTCTTTGTGTTCTCTATTCCTCATATCTTGTAGTGTGCATGCAGCCTTATATACCCAGTCAATTAGAACTCACATTACCCAAGTTAAACCTGTAGAAAAACAGGGCATAACAGGTATAGCGTAAAATAGTCGTGGATGGTAAGTCCAATAAACTCATCACGTGATAACACCACAAGACTATCACCTGGTTCTTAAAAATCGGACTAAGGTTGCTATACTTTTAGTACGTCCGTGGTAGTACAGTGGGTTAGCGCGCGGGCCTGGTGGTGATGGTGGTGCATCACTAACCAGGGTTCGAACCCCACCCAAGGCATCTCAAAACCTGTGGGTTTTTAGGAGGGTTAAACTCCGAGACTATCACCTGGTTCTTAAAAATCGGACTAAGGTTGCTATACTTTTGTACGTCCGTGGTAGTACAGTGGGTTAGCGCGTGGGCCTGGTGGTGATGGTGGTGCGTCACTAACCAGGGTTCGAACCCCACCCAAGGCATCTCAAAACCTGTGGGTTTTTAGGAGGGTTAAATTCCCTTCAGAGGTTCGTACCCCGCACCAGGTACCAGGAAAGGTTGATCCTAAAGTGGGCCTGGGGATATTTCATTTCTATTTAACCTGGAAAAACCTAGCATTTCATTGGTGGCAGTAAGGGAACGTGACCTGGTAGCTAGTAGGAGCACCCGTCACGCGAACCCTATACCAAGAGAATTGAGATTGCTAAGGTAAAAAGGCTACGATACCTTACGACCTTACGAGGCTAGGGCCTAACTAAAAAGGAATGTGGTGTAATGCCCTCGAAAATGTCCCGCAACCACAATAATGTACTACCCGAGTTGACGTCAGGTATAGCGTAAAATAGTCGTGGATGGTAAGTCCAATAAACTCATCATGTGATAACACCACGAGACTATCACCTGGTTCTTAAAAATCGGACTAAGGTTGCTATACTTTTAGTACGTCCGTGGTAGTACAGTGGGTTAGCGCGCGGGCCTGGTGGTGATAGTGGTACATCACTAACCAGGGTTCGAACCCCACCCAAGGCATCTCAAAACCTGTGGGTTTTTAGGAGGGTTAAACTCCGAGACTATCACCTGGTTCTTAAAAATCGGACTAAGGTTGCTATACTTTTGTACGTCCATGGTAGTACAGTGGGTTAGCGCGTGGGCCTGGTGGTGATGGTGGTGCGTCACTAACCAGGGTTCGAACCCCACCCAAGGCATCTCAAAACCTGTGGGTTTTTAGGAGGGTTAAATTCCCTTCAGAGGTTTGTACCCCGCGCCAGGTACCAGGAAAGGTTGATCCTAAAGTGGGCCTGGGGATATTTCATTCCTATTTAACCTGGAAAAACCTAGCATTTCAGTTACAAATATGAAGCCGATTGGTGAGGTAGTTTTGCCACCACGGATTTTCCTTTTTTCCTTTTCTTCGTACGGATACGCTGGAAGTGGGTGGTGGGAGGCGGTTGGGGGTGTGGTAGGGGGAAGGCAGAAGGGTAAGGGACTTGTCACACAAATATGGAACCGATTGGTGCAGTCGTTTCGCCGCCACAGATTTTCCTTTTTTTTTCCTTGTGAGGCGACCGATAGTCAGCGAGTGGGTGGGGGGAGGGGGTTGTGTTGGAGGTGACAAGAAGCCAGAAGGGTATGGTACATGTGGTAGAAATATGAAAGCCATAGGTGCAGTCGTTGGCTTACTGACTATTCCGCCCTCAGACCATTCCGACTAGAAGATCCCGCCCACTTAGCTAGGTCCTTCCCGCCCGAATGTTGTGGGCGGGAAGAGCCAAACATCAATCCTTCCTTGGCTGATTCCACCTTCTAAGATTAGACCGTCCCGCCCGTTTGTAAGGTTCGCGTATAGGCCTACCTTAAACTGTGCTTGTCTAAATGTGCAATGAAAAAGCCTGTAGCCTTAAAATTTGTGATTGTATCAAGGCTAACCTTGTGTATATATATAGGCTATGACGATCAGACTAAAACACGCCCATTAACCCGGCAAGCACGATAGGCCTCACGGAAGGCTTCCTATAGGGAACGCGATAGGCCTCACGGAAGCAAGACCATAAAAAAAGCCTTCCAAAAAAAAAAAGGGCCTATCAAAACAAAGGATTTTGTCTCTAGGTGAGATAATTCCCCTCTAGTACTCATCCATGTGTTTCTCACCCCTCCCCCTCCCCTCCTTATTCCCCCCTCCCCCCCTTCCTCAATTATCACCTATTTATCCTCTTATTATCATCATTTATCGGTTATTTTTCTCTCCCGCGATAATGTAGCACAAGTGGGTTGCATAAAAGATCGTTATGCAACACCCAGACACCGGCACACACCGCCCCGCTCGTCTCAGTTGACTCCCAGACAGCGAGAGGGGAGGGCTGCCTGTGGCTCTCTCTCGCCTGAGATTATGACCGGGTGGCCAATATCTTCGTTTTTCACCACCCAAATGCTTTTCCCACTTATTTTAGCACTCTTGAAGGTTCATATATACATCATATATGTAAAATAAAAGCATACCGAAAACAAACAATGCTTTATATTGTAAATATAACGAATTCTGTCAGAATCCAGGGCTAGAAATGCACAAATAACTACCCTAGCACCTAGGTCTATATCGGGCTTGTCAGGTTAATAGGAAAAATCACAACCAATTAATTTGCCAATTGTCCATTTTCAGCCGATGGTGATTAGCATATTTCCCATGTTTATAGAAATCAGTTACTTTGCAAATAGAGTAGCGAATAATGAAGTGATCATGAAAACGTGACATTACCCCTTGAGGTTTATGTCACCTTTTTATTAATTCCGGCTGTCATTAGACGATCTCATACAGCTTAGGAAGGATCTGTGATAGTTGAAATGCTTAAGACTGTCTCGAATAACCTTCCTAATCTGAATAAAATTGCCTCATAATAGACAAAATATATAATGCAATCACGAATTTCAAGGTTACAGGCTTTTGCATCGCACATTTAGGCAAGATCAGCTGAGGTTATGTGAACCATACAAATGGGCGGGACGGTCTAATCTTGGAGGGCGGAATCAGCCAAGGAAAGATTGATTGCTTGGCTCTTCCCGCCCACAACATTCGGGCGGGAAGGACCTAGCTAAGCGGGCGGGATCGTCTAGTCGGAATGGTCTGAGGGCGGGAAAGACCTGCTCCCAGGTGAAGGTATTGAGGGATAGGCCTGTACAACCGTAGCTACTTGATGCTTTTCCTATTTTCTAAAGTGTTACAGAAAATGTTCCCTGAAATTTGCGTCAGTCTCCTGCAGAAATATCACATAGAATATATGGTCCAGATTTTATAACCAATGTAATTAACAGACATGATTGGTAATAATTAGTTGGAGTTCATGTTAAAAATATATTAGTTAACGTGATAAAAATTAGTTTTCTTTTATGACGCCCGTGTGACGTCATGATGTAAACACTTCTGTGACCAATCCACCCACACATTATTCAGGAAAATACAATAGTTTTGGATTCTTCAATGATAAATTGCTATTTTTGTATGACTAATAATCATATCAATTCTTACAAGTCTGTGAACTCATTCTTATGCCATTAAATTATTGTAACCAAAGGCCTAGTAATAATTTACTAAAGAAATAGTTTGTTGATAAGGCCAGCTGAGCTGCGAGTGCCTGGTTGTGACTCACGGTCACTTACTTTTTGTACCGAGTAACGTCATCTGTGACGCTTTTCCTTTTTCATCATTAGGCTAGTGTTCAACTGACTCCTGTACCTCGCCCATTACTGACAGTCTTCTTTATTGGTGGATTCATTCTGTAACAAGGTGCGTAGCCAAGGATATACAACATTTTGTATGAAACTTTCCCAGTAGCCTAGCTTGGGTAGGCTACTAGGCTAGTAGGCCCCCTATTCCAAACTTTTCCATAGTTAAACAGGCTAGGCCTAGCCTAGGTGTTTCGGATTTTTTTTATTTTAATAGACCTAGCCTAGGCCTACCACGAATTTTCAGTGTTTTTTATAAAAGAAATTGTGGTTAATTTGCATCAATAGGCCTAGCCGGAAAAACTAAATAAGATGGTCACCAATTTTCCCATGGATGTTTTTATTTTTCCCTGTTAATTTTCATCAATATATAGTGTTTGGAAATAATTGCAACCCTCGGCGAAACCGTTTTCCCCATTATACAACGATCTTAAGACACGCCGCCCGATAGTGGGGAGGGCTATGAAGTACAGGGAAAATGAGGGGTTAAATGCGTAAAACGGCGATTAAAACGTATTTAGCAAAACTTGGCTCGGGTTTTAAGGTATTTCTAAGGCCTAAAACCCAATATTTCGAAAACCCGAGCCAAGTTTTGGCCAAAGCTGGCTCGGATTTTGAGAGTTTGTAGACAACAAAATGACAGTAACTTCATTTAGAAATTTGGCTCAGGTTTCCCGAAATTGCAAAGGCATAGGCCTAAAACCCGAATTTTGGAAAACCCGAGCCAAGTTTTGGCAAAACTTGGCTCGGATTTTGCGAATTTTAAGAGTAAACAAATTACAGTAACCTAATTTAGAATTTTGGCTCATGTTTCCCTAAATTGCAAACCCCAAAAAGCATAATTTTGGAAAACCCGAGGCAATTTTTGGCAAAACTTTGATCGTATTTTGAGAATCGAAAAAGACTAACTACATGTCGGAAATCGGCTCATGATTTCCCTAATTGCAAAGCCATATAACCAGATTTATCGAAAACGTAGCACTTATTTAAATCATAAATATCCAGTAACATAGACCTAGTACATTGGATACAAGCCTAATCCACACCTAACGCCTACGTGGGATACAACATGGCAGTTGGGCCGGCGCCCATTTAGTAGCCTACCGGTATTCGGCCGTATCTGTAAATACGAATGCGAGGAACTTCGAGCGAATTCCTGATCGAGCGGATGCACAATCCAATCTAATTAACCTAACCTAACCTAACCTAACCTAACTTAACCTATCCTAACTTAACCTATCCTAACTTAACTTAACCTATCCTAACTTAACCTAACCTAACCTAACCTAACTTAACCTAACCTAACCTAAATGCGCCTCCACTCGAATATGAATTCGCTCGAAGTGTCCAGATACCGTAAATACTACCGCAACTACGAATCTTGTTTCTGAGACCTAATATATTAACCCGTACAGCCCCAGCGACGCGCCTGACGCGTCGGCGATGTATGTAACGCACAGCCCCAGAGACGCGCCTGGCGCGTCACCCTAATTGCGCCGACCGTAACCTCAGGTGTAGCCACTCAAGAGGGCTCAGATTTGTATGGGAACTGTGTACGTATCCCACGCAACCGTGCCGATGGTTGAAAACTCTCAAAGTCCACGTGCGTGCGCGCGAGCGCGCAATAACCTGTTTTTTTGGGATAATTGCCTTCAATTTTTTACTCTTGTAAAATCCGTTTTCGGGGGCTCTGTAGGACCATTTTTTAAGCTTTTTGAGCGGTTTTTCGTGGTTTTTCCTTCATTCCTAACCCATTCGCTATTGTTTCTGGAATAAAACCATTTTTTGAAAACCGGCCGGGTTCTGGTGCGCAAACATTACAAAACTAGCCGGGGCTCCACGGGTTAACCTAACCAAACAACCCAACCTATCGACAGAGATGGGCAGGTGGAGTGGACTAAAAAGCTGGTGGACAGACCTCGGGAGACAGGTGAAAATGGCGTATGTACGAATCGGTGCCGTCTATAGGAAGCTATTGACAACAATGTTTCAACAAAATTCCATTTTAGTACCATATATTTTTATTAGGTTTTGCCGAGGCTTAAAACACATTTTCATATTATGTTTAGAGCATATAAAATCCATATGTGTGTTCAAATATTGCAAAATAATTGGTGACCAACTTATTTAGTTATACTGCCTAGCCTATAGGCCTAGTGTTTGTAATTAGGTTAAAGGTAATTGTTTACATCAGTAAAGGCAAGAACGTCGACGTGATATAGCCTACCTGGATTTCGCCAAGGCATTTGACAAAGTTGATCACGGCCTCGTTCTCCACAAGCTGAAAAAGCTACTAGGACTAGCTAGGTATAGGAGGAAATCTCGGCAAGTGGCTGCACAGCTTCCTAACACATAGGGAACAGAGAGTATCGGTCCAAGGACACCTTTCAGACCCAATCGAGGTAATAAGTGGCGGTCCGCAGGGGTCTGTACTGGGACCACTTCTGTTCCTTATCATGATAGGGGATATTGATCATGATCTCCAGCACTCCACGAGTCCACGGCCACCTCATTTGCAGATGACACAAGAGTAATGAGGAGGGTAGAGTCAGCTGACGATGTGGCCCTGCTACAAGAAGATCTGAATCGCCTACTGGACTGGGCAGATTCCAACAACATGAGGATGAACGGCGAGAAATTCGAATTGCTAAGGTACGGCCCTCTGCAAACCATCAAAGAGAATACCAGCTACCAGGCAAATCAAGAAACTATCACTCCAAAAGAACATGTGCGGGATCTGGGAGACTGGGAGTAACAATGAGTACAGATGGAACTTTTTCTCGCCACATCAACCAAACCACCGAGACCGTCGAGACGGCTAGGAGACTCGCAGGATGGATACTCAGGACCTTCCAAACTAGAGAGAGGGCCTGTATGCTGACACTCTGGAAGGCTCTGGTCCTCCCAAAGGTGGAATACTGCTGCCAGCTATGGACTCCCCACAAGATAGGTGACATCGGCAAACTGGAGTCTCTACAGAGGACCTTCACCAGCAGGATCTGGGGTCTCCAACACATGAACTACTGGGAACGCCTGAAGGAGTTCCGGCTCTACTCCCTTCAGAGACGACGAGAACGTTACCTAGTGATTTATGTGTGGAAGACCCTAGAAGGGCTGGTACCTGACGTGGGACTAGTCATCAACAATCACGTTAGAAAAGGGCGACTGTGCTACATCAAGAGGACTGAGGCTACCTCTCAGAAAATAGCAACAGTCGCCCACAACAACTTCAGCAAAAATGGGGCTCGCCTCTTCAATACTGTACCAAAGGCCGTCCGGGAACTGACGGGAGTCACGACAGACTCCTTCAAGTGTCAGCTGGACCGATGGCTGGCTACAGTACCAGACGAGCCCCCAATACCAGGATATCCCAGCACCGCACCCAACTCGTTAGTAAATAGACGGAACGAGGGAGTTGCGGAGCTGCCTGGCTGCAGCGGAAGTCCACTTTAGCTGCGTCCACAGAGGACGGAATTCTACCAAGTATGACCAAGTAAGTAAGTGTATGGCCTCCTCCTAAAGAAAATGGATTTTTGAGCACAGACTGAACCAAATGTTCACTACTGTATTTACATAGCTGGTCATTAACCTAACCTAAGGTAACCTGGGCATCCTGGGGGCTGCTGCCCCCAGACCCCCACTGGTCTTGGGTTGAAAAGTGATAAAAAACACATAGGCCTAGGCCTATCTCTTACCTCATTATTCAAAGTTTTGTATTTGGTTTAATATACACTTCCCAGGTCATTTGAACAGTTCTATTACTTCTATATATCATATAATAGACCATAGAATACGTTTTTAATAACTAGAAAAAGAGGACTTCGATTAAACAATTACGTAATTAAAAATCTCTGGAAAACCTATTTTCCCCATTAGCCTAGGGCGGAAGGTGAAAGAAAGTCGATGAAGTCTAGGCCTACGGTGTTTAGGCCTACTCTGCAATCTTCAGCTTTGATTGTACATTGATAATGGGAAAGTACCGTATTGACAACCTTGTTACGAAAATTAAATTTTAATAGGCCTACTTTTATATTAGGCCTAGGTTTTTCCGAGGGTTTAACACATTTTCATATGATCTTTAGAGCTATCGATAACTGGAAGTACCGTATTGACAACCTTGTTACGAAAAAGACATTTTAGTAGGCCTACCATACTTTTTTATTAGGTTTTGCCAAGGGTTAAAACAAAGGTAAATCTACAGTTATACTATTACTACCCCTACCCCCCACCACCTCCCCCCTTCAAAACACGTCTTTTAGCGTGTTTTTGGATGGTTCAGCAGACGTGGAAACTGGAAAAACACTTATTGGTAACATTCAAGGAGACTACATCAGGACTCTTCTTCTTACCTCTGACCAGGTATAGGCTATCCTAGTGTTTACTAGCCTATACCCCTTCGAAAGGACATTAGCCTAACCTATCCAGTGGGGCCCCCACTGGGCCCCACACCCCCGCTATTTGACATCTTTGACAGATTTTTGGTGTATTTTTTCTGTGAAATAGGGTTTTTTCAAGTGTCGATAACCGTATAGGCCTAACGAAATTCCTCCATGCGGACTATGAGAAAAATATGGCGAGTCTATTGGTCCCTATTTTCCCTAATAAATTGTTTCTAATAAGGCGGATGTAGTGTCCTTGAACATTATCCACTTAGGCTATTTTGATAACAATTTATCACCAACCAGATACGAGTTTTTCAGGTAATTTGTTGTTGTTTTTTATTTTTTATTTGATATAGGCCTACAGTGTTGTTTAATACCGAGGACCGTCGCATTTTAGTATCTTTAACATTAGCCTAACCTAACCTAACCTAACCTAACCTAACCTAACCTAACCTAACCTAACCTAACCTAACCTAACCTAACCTAACCTAACCTAACCTAACCTAACCTAACCTAACCGAACCGAACCGAACCGAACCGAACCGAAAACTAACCTGTCTCGTGACCGGTCTAAACCCAGCTCACATTCCCTGTTTATGGGTGCGCAATGGTCTAAACCCAGCTCACGTTCCCTGTTTATGGGTTTGCGAAGGTTTGTAATACCCCAATGTATCTATTTCAAGTCAAATATACATTTCCGCACATCATCAAACCATACTAAGTCTAGGCCCTACTACTAATAATATTAACCCATTAGTACCAACAGAATAGCTAAAAAATAGGGGTAGTATAACTGTAGATTTATCAAAACCAATTTTCTTATGATCTTTAGAGCATATAGGCCTAGATTCAATATTTATCTTCAAATATATGTGTTTGTAATATTTCATTAATCGATTTTAGGAGTAGAGTTGGTTGTTGGATAGAACATAATAATATAAAAAAAAATTGTGGTATTAAAATAACATTGAACTGGTGTTTCTCGCCTACGAAATTGGGGTCATAGGTATTAGTTTATGACCAACCAGTTACGGGCCCCATCGATGATTGTTATTGTGTTATCACTTTCATGAAAGATACTTTGTTGGTGTACATGTAATTACCGTCGCAAAATCACTTTAAGTGAAATACGAGAAACTGTTGGATTGTTCACCCATAACACGGGGAACGTGAGCTGGGTTTAGACCGTCGCAAACCCATAAACAGGGAACGTGAGCTGGGTTTAGACCGTCGCGACTCGCGCACCCAACCCAAGCCACACACCAAGTAATGAAATAAATGGTGAGCCGGGTCTCATAGGCTGAACAACCCCCTACCCGGGTATCTTCTGTGAGTATAAACAGGGAACGTGAGCTGGGTTTAGACCGGCAGGGAGACGGGTTAGTTTTCGGTTAGGTTAGGCTAGGCTAGTATTGAAAATACTAAAATGCGACGGTCCTCGGTATAAAACAACACTGTACAGTATATCTAAGAAAAAAAAACAAAAAACAAAAAACAATAACCTGAAAAACTCGTAACTGGTTGGTGATAAACTTTTACCGGGTCATATTTCCCTATAGCCTACCTCACTTCACTCACTCACCCCCGTAATTTACCGGAGGATAACAGGTTTTTCACAATAGCCCACGTTGACGGAGGTCTTTAACCCTTAACTGGCGGCGCCCGGCTCCGGGCAAGAGAACCAAGGACTATGTGGCGGGGCCCGGCTATAGTTGCATGCAATTATGAGCACGTAATGTGCTCTGAGAGAGAGCAGAGCGGTGGGAGGAGCGTAGGTTACCTCATGACCGCTCGCCACGGTGGCCGTGGAGCTACTGAGATGTACTCCGCCCTACTCCACCCTCCCTCACTCGTTTCACACGTAATAATGTAAGGAAATTACCGTATTTTACCAATTTTGCCCTTCGGTTGCACGATCGTTGCAAGACAACCAGTGATCGTAGAAGGATGGTTCTGGTGTCATTGGAAAGCTCATTTAACGCCCTTTCAGGGATACATACAGTACTTGTATTATGCTCTGGCTCTTGTTTATGCATGAAAACGAGCACGGAAACCAGCTCGTTTATGGTAAAAAAAACCCGCTGGGCGGCACAGTCAAATATACTCCACCACCTGCTCTTTGAGTGTTAACAAAAAAAAAAAAAAAAAAAATCTGCTTGCACCAATTTTCGTAATAGGCCTACTTTACCTAGCCTATACGGCTGCCGTACTTCTCCTTTTAAAAACCTTACTAGCCTAGGCCTAAGCCTACGTTACTAGATTGTCTGATAATTATGAGATAAGGAACCCATACAATATAGCCGCATTAGCGGCTATATTGTATGGGTACTTAAGATGATTTGTGGCGCACTATTAGGCTAGGCTAGAAACAATTTATTAGGGACAATAGGTATGTATAGACTCGCAATAATATTCTCAATATTGTCCCCATGGAGGATTTGCGATAACAACAACTTTGAAAACCCTGATATAATATTAAACATACAGAGTCCTGCACTTAAACAAACCCAACAGTGGGGTTGGCAGTCCCCAGGGCCCCACCCATAATACTAGGATAGGTTAGGTAAGGTTGTTAGGTTAGGCTAATGTCTTTTTAAAGTTACCATATAGCCTACTTAATTTTATGTCGGTGAATCATAGTTTACCAGATAGAAGATTTTAATTAGGCTAAGCCTAGCCTATTGTCCGTGAAAGCAGAGAGAGAGAGACTGCAAGCGATGGTTTTTGGGCTGACCGGCCCCGCCCCCATATACTGATAATTACTATAAGTCATGGAGGGGGTAAGGCTCCCCCCCCAACCTATCCTGTATCCATTTTCCGTAATTGTTCAGTCCAACACCTTCCGCTTTAGTGAATAAAAACATTCTATGTTGTATTTTATGATACTGTATTTAGAACCTCCAGGACTTAAAATAACACCGGAAATGTTTATTTTACCAGATATCCTACTGTAGAACATTTTGATTATCGAGCGTGATATCTCTGCCTGGCTGTTATATACAGTATAGGCCTAGCCTATAATTTTGGGGGATGGATATAGATTCCGATGTGTACGGTGACTACGTCGTCATGTTAAAATGTTTACGTAGGGCGATCGCCGCGGTTAACTTCGCGTCTACTTTTACGGCGATTTTTTTTGGTTATTTGTCCCCTGGCCCCTGCTGGCAATATATGTACTTACTCTAGTTGTACTTACTCTAGTTGTATTGCGGGAGTGAGCATGCTCGTTATTTCCCGCCTCCTATATGTGTAGGTGTTATATGTATCGTTGAAATGGCTGTGGATGTGTGTGTAGTCTGTATTTTTAGCCAATTGGCGACATCGGAAACGAAGGCTTAGGGTGGATCTGTATGGTACCATTCTCACTATAGACGGTACCGTCTCGCCCGAAGGCTTAGGTAGCCATCAGCTTTGGTGAACCATATGATACCCATCTCGCCTTGTACCATTTTTGCCAACCCCAGATGGGACGTCACAACGTCGTCCACTTATTCCAGGTACCTATTTACAGCTAGGTGAACTGAGGCTAACACATGAAAGGAGACAAGCCCAATTTGTCTCCGCCCGGCCGGGGGATTGAACCCCCGACCCCTCGTGTGTGAGACGAGAGCGCTACCTACTAGGCTACGGGCTGTGTGATGATGACAATATGTCATAAGGGGGTGAAGGGGGGCAAAGCCCCCCCTTAACATATTATTGTATCCAAAGGCAGTCAAAATAGACAGGAACGTGATGGCAAGCGTCCGACGTCGCCCCCGCCGCCGTCATGTTTACATTTGTAGATCGCTGTGGTTAAGTTCGCATCTATTTTGATGGCGATTTTTGTTTTGGTTATTTGCCCCCTACTGGCAATATACTGTATATGATGATGACAATATGGCATGGGGGGGGGGGGTATCCAAAGGCAGTCAAAATAGACGGGAACATGATCGCTCCATCTGTGCCTTTGTCTCTAATTTCCTTTCCGGCCGTTCCATAGCCGCGGTTGTGGACGGCCATTGTTCACTTCCTCACCCTATAAACTCCGATGTTCCTCAGGGCTCTGTCCTATCTCCTATTCTCTTTCTAATTTTTATAAATGATCTCCTTAACTGTACCTTAATTCCCATCCATTCTTACGCAGACGACTCAACCTTACACTACTCCATTAGTTTTTCAGAACGCCCCAGCCAGCAATCCCTCAACGACAAACGTAATGAAGCCATAGAACTCTTAAATTCTGATCTAAATACTATTTCCAATTGGGGCAGAGAAAACCTTGTTAACTTTAATGCTTCCAAAACCCAATTTCTCCATCTATCTACCCGTCAGGATCTCCCAGCGGACTATCCCTTATTCTTCAGCAATACAAAAATCAACCCTTCATCTTCTCTCAATATTCTTGGTGTCTCTTTTTCTTCTGCTCTCATTTGGAAGGACCATATTACCAGTCTTGCTAAGGCAGCCTCCCAGAAGCTGGGTGTGCTCAACCGCCTTAGGGGGTTCTTTTCCCCTGCACAGCTTCTTGCTCTGTACAGGGGCATAGTGCGCCCTTGTATTGAGTATTGTTCACATGTGTGGGGAGGTTCCTCTCACACCGCTCTCCTAGACAAAGTTGAAAGGAAGGCCTTTCGTATCATTAACTCCCGTCCACTCACCAACTCTCTGCAATCTCTCTCTCTCCGCCGCAATGTTGCATCTCTCTCGCTATTCTATCGCTACTATAATAATCAGTGTTCCTCAGAGCTATCCCAGTGCATACCACCTCCTTTACGTAGGGCACGTGGTACCCGTCTTGCAACTCAATCCCACCCCTACTCTGTGCAACTCTCCAACCCAAGAGTGAAACGTTACTCTCAAACTTTCTTCTACTCAACAGCTGAGCTCTGGAACTCTCTCCCAGAATCAGTCTTTCCCTCTTCCTATGACTTAAATTGCTTCAAACTCCGTGTGTCCAGGCATTTTGGCTCGAACGTCCCTTGATTTTGGCCCTGTCACTCTTTCAACTATGGGGGAGGCACTCGCTATAGGCAGTTATGCCTTTTGCCTCCCTCAATCACATAGAAAAAAAAAAAAAAAAAAAAAAAAAAAAGTGTCCGACGCCGCTCCGCGTAGTGTAAACAAGGCTGGCGGTACGCCCGAATTCTGCATTCTACCCATTTTTTTTTTGGGTCAATATACAGGAGATGCAACAATATAGGTAGCACATTTCTAATGGTAGTTTTGGGTTCCTATCATCATATGCTTCATTTCTATATACTTTTTATCCCCGGGGAAAAAAAATCTTGGTATTTTTCATTTTTTGTCATTAACCTAATCTAATAGCCCCCAAATACATTTAGGTTAGGTTAGGTTAGGTTTTTTGGTTAGGTTAATGAAACAAAAAAATCCCAAGACAAATTTGAAAAATAGAACAAATGCTACTGCAGTCACACAAAGAACAGAGAAGCAAAGAGTAATGGAAAGCAGTAAAACACAGAAGGGACAACATAAAGTTCTTCTTTTCATATGCCAACAAGAGGTTGAAAAACTTCAGTTCAATAGGCCCCCTAGTAAAGGAGGATGGGGAGTAAAAAGACAACCCAAAAGAAATGGCCAATCTCCTATGTCAACAATATGAGTGTTTTCAATCAGCTCAATAATAACAAGAAAGTATCTGACCCTGCTGCATTCTTCAGAGAGCCGGTGGCTGGTGATCATCTGATGCACATTGAGGTAACGACTGAAGACGTAATTGCAGCTATCGACACGATCAAACCAAACTCAGCTGCAGGACCAGATGGTTTTCATGCCAAGCTACTCAAGAACTGCAAATACGAGCTGGCAAAGCCATTAAAACTGCTTTGGTCACAGTCCCTAAATTCCGGAAAGATTCCATCACTACTCAAAGTGGGTGTAATAATGCATTAACACCTATTCACAAAGGTGGCAGTAAAGGCCTAGCAAAAAATTATAGGCCCGTAACCCTCACATCACATCTGATTAAAATTGTTGAGAAAGTTGTGAAAATTAAGCTCCTCACCCATTTAGAAGGAGCAAACACTTTTAACGAAGGCCAACATGGTTTCAGACAAGGTAGTTCATGTCTCCTGCAGCTGCTGTGCCACTATGAAACTATATTGGAGGACTTACAACATGGCATCAATACAGATGTTATCTACCTCGATTTTGCCAAAGCCTTTGATAAGGTATTGTCCTCCACAAACTAAGGGAACATAGCATCTGCGGAAGGTTGGGAGAATGGCTGCACAGTTTTCTCTCGGATCAGACCCAGCAAGTAACTGTGCACGGAAGCCATGTTATCAGCGGTGTCCCTCAAGGCTCGGTACTGGGCCCCCTACTGTTCCTGATAATGATAGAGGACATCAACTAGGATCTACAGCACTCGCACAACATCCTTTGACGATGATACCAATCATACCAGAATCACCAGGAAAATCCAAGCAGAAGAGGAGGTAGCCCTATTACAAGAGGACCCTAAACAGTGTGTGCTTGGGCAGAAGAAAATAACATTTTGCTAAATGGCGACAAGTTTGAGTTGCTCAGGTAGGCTATGGCCATCTACAAAATATAAAGCAAATAACTGAGTGTCGATAGCGTCACTGCCTCCAATCTTGCAGTCTCGCGTTCAATCTCCCTTCAGATTGAAAAGTTTTTCTGAGATAAAACCGGTGGTTACAGTCTCCCCATGAGCAAGGGGGAAGTGTCAAGCGCTTGAGAATCCTCGTAGGAGGAGATACGGGCGCTATATAAGTAACCAGACAATTATTATTATTATATACTGTATATATAACCCCCTGGGGGTTAGGGAATAGAATATGCCCCACGTGCCTTCTGCGTATCGTAAGAGGCGACTAAAGAGGTTGGGTCGGTGGGCTTGCGACCCCCACCCGGAAAAAATATCTAAGCAAAGAAAAACGAACGAACAGCCTCGGATGCGGACGGAACCAACGTTGACGAACCACGACCGACTAAGGACATGCCTTCGGACATTCTGAGAATGGCTACGTGGAATGTTAGTGGCATGAATGATGGCACAAAAGAGAGAGAGGTTCTGGAAGTGTTAGTGAATGCCAGGCTGGATGTATGTGGAATGACAGAGACCAAATGGAAAGGTTCAGATGTGAGAGAGTGGGAGTGTGGAATGGGTGTGTGTGCTGGAGTGAGTGAAGGAACAGCGAGAGAAGGTGCATGTTTGTTTGTAAGTAGCAAATGGAAGGAATGTGTAAGAGAGTATGGGTCTGTGGGTTCAAGGATTGTGTGGGTGAGAATGAAAGTAGGAATACAAACGTGGGTGATTGTATGCGTGTATGCCCCGACAGAGGATATACTTGAAAGAAAGAAAGAGGAGTTCTGGATGAATGTGGAGGCGTGCCTGGAGAAGTTTGACAAGAACGAAAGAATATTTCTGATTGGGGATATGAATGGTAAGGTGGGTGATCGGAAAGTTGAGGGAGTGGTGGGAGGGTGGGGGGTACACGTGGAAACGGATGTTGACGATGAAGGATAAGACAGTGGTGGAACGAAAGTCATTGATTGATTATGTATGTGTGGATGAACGAATGAAGAAATCTGTGATGGATGCTAGGGTGTATAGGGGTATTGGAGGGGGTCTGTCTGATCATTATGTAGTGGTACCTAAGGTTAGGATACAAAAGAAGTGGGTGAGGAGAGCGGGAGGGAGGCGAGAGGAGGGTGGAATGGTGAGGAGGGTGGAGAGGTTGCAGGAGGAGGAAGTCAGGGAGGAGTACAGGAGAGCAGTGGAAAGACGACTAGGTGGGTTCGACCTGGAAGTTATGGAGGAAGTGGAGGAGATGAGCAAGGTGTTTAAGGATGAGATCTGTGCAGCATGTGAGGAGGTGTGTGGAGTGAGGAGAAGAGGGAGGGGAGTGAAAGGTACAGCATGGTGGACAGAAGAGGTAAGAATAGCTGTGGAAGAAAAGAAGAAAGCATATAGAGAGTGGTTGGGTAGTAGAGGGAATGAAGATTCCGAGAGACAGAAACGAGCGAGGTACGTGGAGAGTAAGAGGGTGGTGAAGAGAGTAGTGAAGGAAAGTAAGAGAAGAGTAGATGAGGAATTTGGAAGGAATCTGAGTGTAAAATGGAGGGAGAGTAAGAAACTGTTCTGGAAAGAAGTCAAGAAAGTTGTTGTTGTTGTTGTTCCCCAAGCTGCCTGGCCGAACAGCCCCAAGGCCCCGAGCAAGGCCAAGGCCATAACCAAGCGCCCCACCGAACCCTCCCTGCCGACCACAATAAAGCCTGGGTGACCGAAGCCACTCCATGGCGGGGAGCTGAAGAGGGTGCGGAAACGCCCGGGAAACCAAAGCCCCACCCAGGGCCCTGTGCCCCTCAGCAATTATGAAGAGAAAGCTGAGGGGCAAAGGAAAAATGTGACGCTTTGGCTTCCAATCTTGGTAGATTGGGAGGTCAATCCACGGAAGAGACGCCGTCACTTGAGATCTAGAAAATATATAAGGAAATGGAACAGTCAGAGTAAGCTATGGGTATGGCGGAGATCGCTCAGTTTTTAGGGAAGGTAGCAAGGGAAACAGTAAGGGTGTGAAAGATAAGAATGGGAGAATGCTAGCCGAGAAGCAAGAGAGAGTCGAAAGATGGAGGGAGTACTTCAGTGAGTTGCTAGTGGAGGTGGGGATCAGGAGGTCAGAAGTGTGGGAAGCCATGAAAAGAGTGAAGTTGGGGAAAGCACCAGGAACAGATGGAATGTGTGGGGAAATGTTGAGGTATGGTGGTGAGATAGTGATAGAATGGGTATGGAAAATGTGCAAACTAGCATGGGAGAAGGGGAGTGCACCCGATGACTGGAAGACTGGCATAATAGTCCCCCTATATAAGGGCAAAGGGGAAAGAGGAGTGTGTGGTAACCACCGAGGAATATGTCTTCTAAGCGTAGTAGGGAAGGTATACAGTAGGGTAGTGATTGAGAGAGTGAGAACGGAGAAATGGATAGGCGACGAGCAGGGAGGGTTTAGGAAGGGAAGAGGATGTGTAGATCAGATTTTTACCCTGAATTGTGTTGTGGAGAAGTATCTGGAGAAGAAACAAAAGGTGTATGTTGCCTTTATTGACTTGGAGAAGGCCTATGACAGAGTGGATAGAGAAGGTTTGTGGAAAGTACTTAGAATATACGGAGTAGAGGGCAAGTTGCTGAAAGCAGTGAAGAGCATGTATGAGGGTGCAAAGGCGGCAGTACGTGTGGAGAGTGAGCAGAGCGAGTTCTTTGACCTGAATGTTGGTTTGAAACAGGGGTGTGTGATGTCCCCGTGGTTGTTTACTGTATATATGGATGGAGTCATGAAAGAAATACTATCAAGAGCAGTGGATGTTGGTGTATCGCTGAAAAGGGAGGGAATTGAGTGGAAGCTACCTATACTGCTGTTTGCGGATGATACAGTTCTGATGAGTGATAATGAATGGGAGTTGCAGGGTCTGGTAAATGAGTTTGGAACAGTGTGCGAAAAACGGAATTTGAAGGTAAATACGGGGAAGAGCAAGGTTATGGTCTTCGAAAGGGGTGAAGTCACAGAGTGTGAGGTTGTGAGGTGAAGCTGAACGGTCAGGCTATGGAGATCGTCAACTCTTTTAAGTATCTGGGCAGTGTGTTGAGTAAAGATGGGACTATGGATGAAGAGGTGCGGGAGAGGGTACAACAGGGGTTGTAGGAACGCTAAAAGCAGTAACAAGAAATAGGGTGGTCAGTATGGAAGTGAAGAAGTCCTTGCATGACAGTGTGGTAATCCCGACACTGACTTACGGAAGCGAAGCATGGACGTTGGTTGAGAGACTCAGACCAAGAGTGAGAGCAGTGGAAATTAATTACTTAAGGAGTGCGTGCTGAGTTACATGGAGGGATAGACAGACTAATGAGGAAGTAAGAAGGAGGTGTGGTGTGGAGGTAGATGTGCTGGAAAGTGTGAAAAGGAACAACTTGAGATGGTTCGGCCATATGGAACGTATGGAGAGCGAGAGAATGACTAAAAGGGTGTACGAGAGCGAGGTGGAGGGACAGAGGGGGAGAGGTAGACCGAATATGAGGTGGAAGGATGGAGTGAGGAACTACATGAACGAAGGCGGTGCTGGTTGGGGGGAGGGGCGTCGACTGACTGGGGACAGAGGTGCATGGGGGCGGTTCGTTCGTGGCCACCCCTTCGGGGATCACGGCGTCAGGCAATAGATAGATATATAGATATTCTTTACGACGTACGAGGTTAAATGAAGAAGCTAGTTCGGGTGGATGGGACTTGTTAGCCTTGGTCTAGGGGAGACAACCTTATATTAATCCGGGTAGATGGGACTCGTCAGCCTTGGGCGGCAACTTGTCTGGAGGACTAAGCCTCATACAAATCCGCACTGCTTACTTAAGGGTGAAGCAGGTTAGTGGATGGATTAGCCACACACCACTGTAGAAAAATAGGGCTAAAAAGATACATAGAAGGTCTCAAAGTCAGATGGACCCTAAATTGAGTGGTCAAACCTGTAAGTCCTTCAGTAAACTGGCATGGGTTGTCCCTCTTACAGGGCCGAGGTCCATTTGGGGGCATTCTGTGTATGGCCACCCTCATTAACCCTTGGGATCCGGGAGGCCTCATATGAGGCAAAATGGTCAAAAAAATATTGCCGCTATAATCATTAGAACTCGGCAACCACGCGTTGTAGCGACGTCATCTCTACGGAATTTTACAGACAACAAAAAGTTCTTCAATTTGCAAAAACATTGACTGCTCTAGGTGGTCTCAATCAGTAGCTACTGAATTATGAAGTTGATTTTACCAAAATTCATATGAGGCCCCCCGGATCCCATGGGTTAAGGGGAGTAAGGCGTCCGGCAATAGATAGATAGATAGATAGTTCAGCATTCATTAATTTATTGTTGATACTTTCAATGTTTTTGACCTGTCTTTGTTGTGGTTCAGTAAGGAGGAGGGTATCGAAGTTCATGATTATTTACCAACGTTTCGCTAGACACAGCTAGCATCATCAGGGTAATGCTAAATGGGGCATATTATGGGGTATGCAGTACAGTACAGTATAGTATATACATTTTACGGCGATCACAGGCGGGAGGAGCTACCGCGTGCTCAGGCGGCCGCTATTGGGGGTGGGTAGCTTCCTCGCAAGACGCTGGCTGGTTATCGTTGGTGGTTGGCTGGGAGTAGCACGGTACTCGTCGGTGATTGGCTAGGGGTGGTGGTGGTGGCATTTTTCAGGTGCGCAGGAGTGGGGGAACGTAAGGGGAGGCTGGCGGAGGTTGTTTGTCAGGGCTGTAGGGGTATGGCATTTTGCTGAGGGCAACACCTGGAGGTCCTGGGTTTGATTGTTGATGTTGGGGTGGAGGGCTTGGATGTATACCGGTAGTGCTTCGAGGATGGGAAGTCGTCGGGGTTCGTTCTCTTTGTCGAGTATGGTCGTATGTTTGGTTAAGTCAGGGCAAGTTAGGGCTTGATGGTATGGGGCTTGGTAGTGTTCCTTTATGGCTCCTGATTGAAGGTGGAGGGTGAGCCGACGGGACAGGTGTGGGGCCTCCAGCACTTCCCCGGTCTCTGACTTCCTGGAGAGGTTCCGGTCTCAACAGGCAGACACGCAGCGGAACCATACCACAATGCCCGTCCACCTCACATCCAAGCATGACCCTTCATATACACTGGCTCCCCGGGCCAGGCACCTGACGGACTATTATCTAGTCCAACTGACGCCCGGCTCCCTCTCCCAATGACCGCGTTATTACTCATCTATTCACAAGCATTCTCCATTCATTCCTATTCATTACCACTTCTATTGCCTGTTCTACAGTCATCCCTCTATCTTCCAACGCTTGTATTATACCGTCTCTCCAGCTCAACCGAGATGTTCCTCAATCTGTCCTTGTATCTGATTCATATGCTCTCTTTGTAAGCCTTTCATCTCCCATTCGCTCAACATGTCCATACCAGCACAGCACCCTTCTGACCACTCTGGCCGATAAGGGCTCCTGCTGTCCCACTCTCCTACATACCTTTTCTTTCCTCAATCTGTCTCTATGTGTCACTCTACAAATACCAGTTAATCTCCATCACATCTAACTTTCATCTCTCTTGTGACTTCAGAGCCTTCATCTCAGCCCCATACATCACTGTTGGTACAACTATCCCTTGATACATTGCACTTTTGGCTTTCATTCCAAGAGTTTTCACCTTCCACACACTTCCCATTGTTCCAAAAAAATATAATTCCTTCAGATACTCTCACTCTCGCTCTCTCTTTATAATCTGTTTATATACAGTATGCAGTAAGCTACTATATATATACAGTATATATACAGTATATACAGTATATATATATATATATAGGGTAAGACGGGGTAATTTCGCCGAAAATCACGGTTTTTGACGAATAGAAACTGCCACAAATGGAATTTTTTATTTTTGTATCTATACATTCAACCTTTCTGCTATAGATGCCCAAAAAACAAAAACAAATATATATATAATGTTTTGGTCATGCTGCTGATTTAAAAAAAAAAAAATTAAGGGGTAATTTCGCCGTGACCTATTTTACGCATCATCTACAGTGCATTCATTCGACATATATCGACAGGCCCCGCCCACTTCCCCAACCGTTATCATACGGCTGGCATGACTGCGAGGTATGGGTGTCCAACAGGGTTACCAAATCAGCACAAAAATATTATTTAATCTGTTTGCAGAAGTAACTAGAAGAATACAAACTAGTAAATGCCTACCTAATATTGCTAGAATATTACTCCAATATTGATAACATGTGCTAAAAGATTCGGAGTATAGCCAGCATTCTTATTGCTAGGTGTAAAATATTGCCGCTAGATCAAGTCAATATTTATTTATCAATTTAAATTATTAAAAATGGCCTACAAAGCCATCTACCTTTCTACATCAACGAGTGAGAAAGAAATGTTAAGACTGGAGCCTGTCTTTAACAGCTCCATTCCCTTGTTCAAGTAAATACTTTTAGATCTAGCGGTAAGGTAGCTACATTGGCAACGCCGGTATCTTCTCTCTCAACTGTCAATGCGCTGTCATTCAAACGTCAGTTCAGTTCCCTCCCGTCTTCTGAAGGGGGAAGATGGCGTCTCCTGCCCATACCCCTGGCAGACCTGCTGGTTCTCCCCGACTTGTCAGTCAAGCTAGGAATATTGTATCAACTGAGCCAGTTGATGTGGTGGTGCTCCTCGTGGTACACCCTGGAAACGTCATTATTGGCGGCTAAATGAATCACAAAATTATGATCTACACAAGTTGACTGATCAGTCAAAATTTAATCACTTCACAATATGAGAGAGAGAGAGAGAGAGGGAGGGAGACTGAGGCACACAGACAAGGGAGGGGGAGGCATTACGGTACCCTATACAACTAAAAGCAGTCGCTCGCTAGGCCTAGCTTAATAATTGTCTACCTCTGCTCTGCCCAAGTAGACGAGGTAAAACAATAGTAATGGAGTTTACTTTTCTGTACAATGGTATATGGTAATATTGTATAGTAAAGAGTAACTGTAAATATGCATGTATTAAAGCGCTCTTACATCGTATAATTAATTTTACTTGGAGCTCTTATCAGCTCCGTGGTAAGGTGACAAGTGACTTGTCCGAGATTGCGGTATGATAAGCTCTACTTCGTCTACGGCGCTGGTGGAAGCGGGCGGGGCCTGTCGATATATGTCGAATGAATGCACTGTAGCTAGTAAACTAGATAACATTATATGATTAACCTAAGAAGTGCGCATGGGGGGTATGAGACACCACACTCCTGTGCTGACGTATTTGAGCTGTTCCCATCACTAACATCGTTATTTTACCATAAATAGCATTAATACTTATCCATATGCGCCTATTATAGGTTGATTATAAAGGTATTAACCTGTCACAACAATAAAACAAGTGGAAACCGCGTTTGGATGGTCAAAATCGGCGATATAGGCCGGGAGTTACATAATGTATGGCTGAGGCAACCTCCCTCCCCACCACTCTTTCCCAAGTCTGGAGAGAGACTGTCGATCGATACTCTCTCTCTCTCTCTCTCTCTCTTCCACTCGCTTGGTAACAGTGATGACAACGCCCTGCTACCAACTCGCTAATGTTAGCACGAAAATATACCACAGAATAAGGGAATAACAGGGAAAATAGGTGATAACTGAAGGAGGGGAGGTGGAGGAGTGATATTTGGCATGGCCCAGGGGTAAAAAAAAAAAAAAAAAAAAAAAATGGGTGTTTTAAATGGATTTTTTTTTTCCCCTTACTCTTAAGAGTCTTCCCGCAGTCCGCTGGGGGAACTCTTAAGAGTCTCCCCGCAGTTCCCAGGTTAATGGCCACACAAAACACTAGCGCGCAGGTAAAAGCAATGAAAACATTCACAAACCCAAACTGCCACTAAACATGCCAATAGAAAAACGTCACACGCAGAGAGTTTGAGAAGAATGTAGTGCAGATTTTGAAGAGCAAGGAGAAAGTAGTGAGGGAAACAGTAGATAGAGGTAAAAGTATAATAATTTTTGGAGACATTGAAGAACATTTAGCAGATATGAGGGAAAGAAGGGGAAGGGATGAGGACCAAGTAAAGAAAATATTTGAGTGTCTAGACGAAGGCTGTGATTGAGGGAAAGAACTGGACGAAGTAAGACGGCTAGGACGATATAAAAAGGGTGAGATGAGACCGATAAAAGCAGAGTTTAAATCTAGGTCAGTGGTTGAAGCATTAACCAATGTAAGCTGGAGGCTAAATAGTTGTGCTGAAGTGAAACATATTAGGGTGAAAAAGGACTTAAGCATAGAAGAAAGGGAAAAGTTATGAGAAGTTCAGGCGAGGGCTGATGATGAAAATCGAAAATTGTCAGGTGAGGAGAAAAGGATTTTTTTTTTGGAGAGTAAAGGAAGGTAAACTAAAGAAGTGGTACACTCAGAGTCAGAAAGAACGGAAAATACAAGGAGAAAGTGAGTCAGGTAGTGGAACAAATCGAGGACAAAGAGATAGTGAGGGAGGAGCAGGAGATAGAGACAGTGAGTCAGGTAGTGGATCAAACCGAAGACAGAGAGATGGTGAGGGAGGAGCAGGAGATTGTGGAGGGGGGGGGGGGAGGAGAATAGAACTAGCAGGGAGTGTGGAGGTAGGTCAGGGAAGGGATGGAGGAGGAGGAGGTGAACCTAATAGGAGGCAGAGAGGGAAGAGAAACAAGGAGGAGGATTCCAATATACAGTACTGTGCTACTACACTAATATAGATGGAATAAACAGTAAAAAGGTAGAGTTAGATGATATATTAAGAAAGGATCAACCACAGATAGTCTGTTTGACGGAGACAAAACTGAACCAGGACTTTGACAGCAATATAGTGTTTAGTGAAGGATATAATATATGGAGATATGATAGAAAGGGAAAAAGAGGAGGTGGAGTGGCAGTGTTAGTTAAGAACCCTATGACAGCAAAGCAAGTGGAGTTAAATAATGACAAGGCAGAAATAATGGCAGTTGAACTCAATGATATAGAAGGAAAAAAGTTAGACATAGCAGTAGTTTACATGCCACCAAAGACCAGAGCATGGAGGGAGTTAGAGTTTGAGGAGATGGTCGAGGATATGATTTATTCGTTGAGAAGATTGCTTTTAAGAAAGAATAGATTGATCTTGGTGGGAGATTTCAACTGTGGTGAGGTTAATTGGTAATCGGGAGATGCAGGGCCAAATCAGAGATCTTGGGGAAGTCGGCTATTAGAGTTGGTTACGGATAATGTACTTGCACAACATGTGAAGGAGAATACTGTACTAGAATGAGGGGTAATAACGAACCTTCTAAACTCGATCTGATTTTTACAAAAGATCCTCACGAAATTAGTGATATAAACTATCTATGCCCTGTAGGCAAAAGTGATCACCTATTATTGAAATGGAAGTTGATCTCGAGTAATGCCAATAGATTAGACAATAGCTATATAAATACGAAGTGGCTACGGGGCACCACCAGTGGTGTCCCGTAGCCCAGCCTCACTGGCTGGGCTGCGTGACACTACCAGTGGTGTCTCGCAGCCCAGCCACACTGGGTAGGCTACGGGACACCACCACAAGTGTTCCACGTATACAAAGCTTGATTTTATAGCTAAATTTGTTCATATCGTATTTTTTCTTAGTTTAAACACATGCCCTTTGATCCTACCAGGTTACCTCACAACAAAGTCTTTGTAAATCGTTGTTATATACCCCTCACACGTCTTCTCCTACAAGCTTGGGAAATTGAGATTCTTCAGTGTGTGTGTGTGTGTGTGTGTGTGTGTGTGTGTGTGTGTGTGTGTGTGTGTGTGTGTGTGTGTGTGTGTGTGTGTGTATACAAATGAATGGTAACGGTGTGGATGGAAATATTTACGTATGGGTTTCTGAATGAAAGTACGAAATGTTTCTGTGATTGTGAATATAAAGGTGTGTTTGTGAGCACGTGGTTGTATGTTTGTGAGTAGAATTATAATTTTTTTTTTTTTTTTTTTTTTTTCTATGTGATTGAGGGAGGCAAAAGGCATAACTGCCTATAGCGAGTGCCCCCCCCCCCCATAGTTGAAAGAGTGACAGGGCCAAAATCAAGGGACGTTCGAGCCAAAATGCCTGGACACACGGAGTTTGAAGCAATTTAAGTCATAGGAAGAGGGAAAGACTGATTCTGGGAGAGAGTTCCAGAGCTCAGCTGTTGAGTAGAAGAAAGTTTGAGAGTAATGTTTCACTCTTGGGTTGGAGAGTTGCACAGAGTAGGGGTGGGATTGAGTTGCAAGACGGGTACCACGTGCCCTACGTAAAGGAGGTGGTATGCACTGGGATAGCTCTGAGGAACACTGATTATTAATAGCGATAGAATAGCGAGAGAGATGCAACATTGCGGCGGAGAGAGAGAGATTGCAGAGAGTTGGTGAGTGGACGGGAGTTAATGATACGAAAGGCCTTCCTTTCAACTTTGTCTAGGAGAGCGGTGTGAGAGGAACCTCCCCACACATGTGAACAATACTCAATACAAGGGCGCACTATGCCCCTGTACAGAGCAAGAAGCTGTGCAGGGGAAAAGAACCCCCTAAGGCGGTTGAGCACACCCAGCTTCTGGGAGGCTGCCTTAGCAAGACTGGTAATATGGTCCTTCCAAATGAGAGCAGAAGAAAAAGAGACACCAAGAATATTGAGAGAAGATGAAGGGTTGATTTTTGTATTGTTGAAGAATAAGGGATAGTCCGCTGGGAGATCCTGACGGGTAGATAGATGGATTGGGTTTTGGAAGCATTAAAGTTAACAAGGTTTTCTCTGCCCCAATTGGAAATAGTATTTAGATCAGAATTTAATAGTTCTATGGCTTCATTACGTTTGTCGTTGAGGGATTGCTGGCTGGGGCGTTCTGAAAAACTAATGGAGTAGTGTAAGGTTGAGTCGTCTGCGTATGAATGGATGGGAATTAAGGTACAGTTAAGGAGATCATTTATAAAAATTAGAAAGAGAATAGGAGATAGGACAGAGCCCTGAGGAACACCGGAGTTTATAGGGTGAGGAAGTGAACAATGGCCGTCCACAACCGCGGCTATGGAATGGCCGGAAAGGAAATTAGAGACAAAGGCACAGATGGAGGGATAGAAACCGAAGGAGGGTAGTTTAGAAATTAAAGATTTATGCCAGACTCTATCGAAGGCTTTCGATATGTCTAGTGCAATAGAAAAAGTCTCACCGAAGTCCCGAAAGGAGGATGACCAAGAGTTAGTAAGATATGAAAGAAGATCACCAGTAGAGCGATCCTTAAGGAAGCCATACTGGCGATCTGAGAGCAGATTATGAGAAGAGAAATGCTTAAGAAATTTGGAAGCAAGAATAGTTTCAAAAACTTTAGAAAGACAAGAGATAAGAGCAATTGGACGATAGTTGGAGGGTTGAGAGCGGTCACCCTTCTTTGGGACAGGTTGAATGTGAGCAAACATGGTAGGGTAGTTGCTTTTAATAGTGAATCCGTGTCCACTTGTAAATGAAAATGTGTGTGTGTTGTATAATATATATATATAATATTATAATTATACAGTATATAATATATCTGCCATGGTCAGGTTACATACAGACATAGGGAAGATAAAGATTGGGAAATGAGTGAGACTGGGCGACACGATCTCACCTACGGTTTTCAAGTGATCTTTAGAATGTGTTCATGAAAAAAAGGAATACATACAGATGGGGAATCCCTTAACCACTTCGAATTTGCAGATTACAAAGCAGAACATCTTACCTTGTTGCTTTTAATGCTCCCGAAACCCAATTTCTCCATCTTACTACCCGTCCGGAACCGCCAGAAGACTATCGCTTATACTTCAACAATACAAACATCAATCATTCATCTTCTCTCAATCCAGTCTTGCTAAGGCAGCCTCCCAGAAGCTGGATGTGCTCAACCGCCTCAAGGAGTTCTTTACCCCTGCTCAGCTTCTTGCTCTGTACAAAGGCACAGTGCGTACACACGAAGTTTGAAGCAATTTAAGTCATAGGAAGAGTGAAAGACTGATTCTGGGAGAGAGTTCCAGAGCTCAGCAGTTGAATAGAAGAAAGACTGTACCCTAGTACCAAACATATATAAATTCAATAATGTCCAACTCCAATATCCTTACACAGTTATATTTTAGCAACTACTATTAATTATTACTACCTCCTCTCCCCAAAAGTGAATATATATATATATATATATATATATATATTATACATATAATGTATTTAAGATGTGTGTATGCGTGAGTGCGTGCGTGTGGGAGTCTGCAGAAAGCCGTTTGGCGCACACAAGGCAGATCTCTCTCACACCCAACCCAGAGTTGGAAAGCGTGGCAAACAAATTGAGATGGATAGAGGGGATCGAGAAAAACTGCTGGGCACTGGGGAAACATGACATGCAGTGATTGGCAAAATCACGAGAGTCACGGAAAAGGTTATGTGAGGCCTTTTGTGCTTATATATTCCGTGTGTGTCTCCAGAGTTCGGGTCCCAGGGATGACCACATTGATTAATTAATTGCAATACATACAAATATATGGTTAGTGGGTTTGGTGAAGGTACATATACAGTATAATATATATATATATATATATATATATATATATATATATATATATATATATATATATATACCGTATATATAAAGCAAAATTTATCAAATGTAAACAAACAGAACCTACACACTGGGTGTGTGGGTCCTGGAAAAAACAATATTGCTATATTCGCTATCATTGAGCCTCAGTAAATTTGTCATGTCTCCTTTTAAATCACACTTGCCCATTTGATCATATCCTATCTAACCCTAGCCTACTCCTCATCTAATGGATGTAGGCCTAATGTGTTCAATCTTTCTCAATATAAGAACATAAAAAAATTAGAGTCTGCAGAGAGCCGATTGGCCCACACAAGACCGTTCCCTCTCACACCCAACCCTAATTACAAGGCCTAATTATAGGCTCAGCTCACTAATACCATGAGGATCGACCTCACCAAAACGGTCAGACAATGAGGGTCTGTCAAGCGCCGATTGGCCCACACCCGGTAGATCCAAGGCCACCTAGAGTACTCTAGGTGGCCTTGGTAGATCCCCCTCACACCCAACCCATCTCGTCCATATGCCAATCTATTTTTGTCTTAATGCTCTCTATAGTTCTTGATTCCACTATAACACTTGGTAGCTTATTCCACCTACAGTATCTACAACTCTGTTACCAAACCAATATTTGCCTATATCTTTTCTGAAACGAAAAATATCTAATTTGAAACTATTTGTTCGAGTTCTTTCGCTATCACTGAACTTGAATACGTAAGGAAGATTTCTATCATGTGTAAGGTCCTAGGACTTACATATAAAAACACAAGAACATAAGAAAACGGGAGTCTGCAGAAAGCCGATCGGCTCATATAAGGCAGATCCCTCTCACACCCAACACTAATTATAAGGCCTAATGATAGGCCCAACTCACTAACACCATGAGGACTGACCTCACCAAAACGATCAACATGGAAAAACATAAGAACATAAGAAAATGGGAGTCTGCAAAAAGCCGATCGGCCCATACAAGGCAGATCCCTGTCACACCCAACCCCAATTACAAGGCCCAATTATAGACCCATCTCACTAATACCTTGAGTACTGACCCCACCAACACGGTCAGAGATTAACGCAAGATTACGGGGGTCTGCTGAGCGCCAATTGGCCCACATCTGGTAGATCCCCCTCACACCCAACCCATCTCGTCCATATGCCTATCTAATTTTATCTTAAAGCTCCCTATCGTTCTTGATCCCACTATATCACTTGGTAGCCTATTCCACCCATCTACAACTCTGTTACCAAACCAATATTTGCCTATATCTTTTCTGAACCAAAATTTATCTAATTTGAAACCATTTGTACGAGTTCTTTGGCTATCACTGAGCTTTAGTACATTTTTCATGTCTCCTTTATTAATTCCACTAACCCACTTGAATACCTCTTATCATGTCACCTCTAACTCTGCGTCTCTCTACCGAATGTAAGCCTAATTTCTTCAACCTTTCTTCATACGGAAGATTTCTAATATTATGGATAATTTTTGTCATTCTCCAATGAATCTATGTCCATTCTGTAATAAGGACACCAAAATTGAACAGCATAATCCATATGGGGTCTCACTAATGACAAGTAAAGTTTTAAGATAACATCAGCAGTTCTGTTACTCACACTCTTAGATATGAACCCGAGAATCCTGTTTGCCTTGTTACGAACGCATATACATTGTTTTCTAGGCTTCAAATCATTGCTAACAAACACACCTAGATCTTTCTCACAGTCTGAGTTTTCTAATTCCATATTAGCTAGTTTATATTTAAAATTTGTATGCATCTTTCCTATCTTTAATACCTTGCATTTGTCAATGTTAAACTTCATATGCCATTTTACTGACCATTCGTGTAAGGTATCTAGATCCCTTTGCAGACACTCTATATCTCTAACTGAATCAATTTTTCTCCCCATTTTGGTATCGTCTGCAAATTTACTTATCCTACTAGTTATACCTAAATCAAGGTCATTTATGTATATAATAAACAACAGAGGACCTAATACAGCTCCCTGGGGGACACCACTCTTGACTGATCCCATTCTGACTTAGTACCATTTTTGCTGACTCTCTGCTTCGGGGGTCTGCAGAGCGCCGACTGGACAACAACCGGCAGATTCCACTCACACCCAACCTCCATTATAAATAATAAATAGGGCATTAGGATAACACCATAGAGGATTTTTTTAGACTAAATATATGGATTCATATGGTAATAGTTTCTTCTAGGACCTACATCAAGTGCTTGACTTATTATAAAGATAGTTTGAAATAGTATTAGTAAATAAGGTGAATATGGGCATTGCTCTAATCAAGATGGGTTGGGTGAAAGGGATCTGCCTTGTGTGGGCAATTGGCTTTCTGCAGACTTCCATTAATAGATGTTCTCTCTTTCTCTCTCTCTCTCTCTCTCTCTCTCTCTCATGTTCCCTTTCTTTTCCTCTCTCTCTCTCTCTCTCTCTCTCTCTCTCTCTCCTCTCTCTCTCTCTCTCTCTCTCTCTCTCTCTCTCTCTCTCTCTCTCTCTCTCTCTCTCTCTCTCTCTCTCCTCCTCCTTTGTACTCCTTTGTACTCCTCTTCTAAGCAACATGTGCCAAAGTACATATATAAATTCGATAATGTCCAATATCATTACAGTTATAGTAAGTAAGTACTTTTAATAATTCCTCCTCTCCCCATATATATATATATATACGTATATATATATATATATATATATATTATATATATATATATACACAGTATATATATACATACATACATTCACACATACAATACGTACATATTCTTAATAGCACGTTAGCATCCACTATTAAATATTCAGTTAAATATAGAAATTGTATCAACTAAGAAAAGAGGTAGTGGGGAATGGGAGGAGTATAAATTGTAATTAAAGGAAAAAGGCAGTCAATGGTACCAATTAAATGTGATTAGAGGATCCACCTGGTCCTCTAATCACAGATTATACTCCTCCCACTCACCAATAATCTATTTTTGTTCTAATGCTTCACCCATTTTATATTCACACACACACACACACACACACACACACACACATTTGGATTCAGGGAGGGTACCTCATGTGTTACAAATCTACTCAGTTTTTATGACAGAGTGGTTGACATATTACAAGAGAGAGATGGATGGGTGGATTGCGTATATATTGACATGAAGAAAGCTTTTGACAGAGTATCGCATAGCAGGCTGAAGTGGAAATTAAAAGAGTATGGAGGGATTCAGGGTAGTTTGTTAAATTGGATGGAGGACTATCTTTCAGGGAGACAGATGAGGACTACTATCAGAGATAAATTTTATACGTGGAAAGATGTCACAAGTGGAGTTCCGCAGGGAGCGGTGCTGGCGCCCATAATGTTTCTAATATACATTAACGACATGCCAAAGGATATAAATGCATATATGAATATGTTTGCAGATGATGCCAAGATCATGAAGCGTATAGAAGATGAAAACAGTGGTAGGGAATTACAGAGGGATTTGGATAGGATAGATCAATGGAGCAAGAAGTGGAAAATGGAATTTAACACAAATAAATGTCATGTAGTGGAAATGGGAGTAAGTAAAAGAAGGCCTCATACGGAATATAAGTTAGGAGAAAACACTATTAACCCATCAGAGAAAGAAAAGGACTTAGGGATAACTGTTAGGAGTGATCTTTCACCTGATAATCATATTAATAAGATAGTGGGAGAAACATATGGACTGCTAAACAGAATAAAAATTGCCGTTAACTATATAAACGAGGAGATGCTGGAGAAAATAATAAAAACATTG
This sequence comes from Paralithodes platypus, assembly GCA_032716605.1. Lineage (NCBI taxonomy): Eukaryota > Metazoa > Arthropoda > Malacostraca > Decapoda > Lithodidae > Paralithodes > Paralithodes platypus. Next base: position 20,458,162 of record CM064511.1, on the reverse strand, counting down.
GTGAGACAAGACTGGAGTATGCGGCAGTGGTGTGGGCACCACATCTAAAAAAAGCATATAAAGAAGCTGGAGAAGGTTCAGAGAGCTGCAACTAGGATGATACCAGAACTGAGAGAATTACCATATGAGGAGAGATTAAAGAAATTAGATTTACCATTCTAATGGATAGGAGGGAGAGAGGCGATAGGATTATGATGTACAAATGTGTGAGAGGACTCGAAAAGGTGGACAAGAAGGTTATATTGTGAAAGATAATGGTAGAACTAGGGGGCATAGATATAAACTAATGAAAGGAAGATGTAAAGGAGATGTGAGAAAGTATAGTTTCCCTTACAGAAGTATAAGTAAGTGGAATCAGTTGGAAGAGGAAGTGGTGTGTGCCAAAAACATTCATATTTTTAAGGCAAAGTTAGATAATTGTAACTCGGGAAGCGGGACAATACGAGCCTAAAAAGCTCAACTCCTGTATACTACAAATAGGTAAATACAAATAGGTAAATACACACACACACACACACAAAAAAATCGAATTTAAGTCAAGAAGGACATGTGATGAAATCATGGCAGTAGCGGCTAGGCTAAAAGGGTTAGAGGGTAAAGACAAAATCTACATCAGGCGAGACTTACCAGAAGAAGAGAGAAAGAAGGAGGCTGAACTAAGGAAAACTGCCAGGGAGGAAAATAGCAAGAGGACAGAACATGAAAAGAATAAGTTTTTTTACGGAGTAAGAAAGGGGAAGATTATGAAACTTTCGGTAAAAAGAAACTAAAAGTAAAAGAGGGTAGGGAACAGACCGCCGCAGTTAAGGGGCTTGGAACAGGTATTGGGGGACTAGAAAGTATAAGGATTCTATATAGCAATGTCGATGGGCTAATCTCTAAGAAACTAGAACTAACAGACTTACTCAATACTAAGAAACCAGAAATAGTATGTCTCACTGAGACAAAACTAAGAGAAGACCTCGATATAAATTTACTAGGATGGTCTGAATACAGGATTTGGAGGAGGGACAGAAAATTTCGACATGGAGGTGGAGTGTGCATCCTTACTAGGAAAGATTTGATTGTGTCTGAGATAAAACTGGTAACTTCAACAGCAGAAGATTTAGCAATAGAGATTGGTGGAAACGAAAAGATAGGGGGGTGAGTAGCGTATGTACCTCCCAAGACGAAAACATGGGTAAGGAGGAGCATAGCCTAATGCGTAAGGAAACAATTAGTGTGCTAGGAAATATCTTGGCTTCAAAGAATGAAATAGTCATGTGTGGGGACTTTAACTGCAAGGAAGTGAATTGGGAAGATCTTGAAGCCGGAGCAGGAGAGGAAAGTTGGGGCTATGAATTTTTAAGTATGGCCATGGAAAATTCTATATACCAACATGTAAAAGAGTCAACAAGAGTAAGGGGAAGTGATCAACCAGCTAGATTGGACCTTCTATTCACAAGAAGGGAGGAGGAGGGTCAAAGTATTCAGTACCTATGCCCACTAGGAAAAAGCGACCATGCAGTTCTAGACATAGACTTACTATTGAAGTATAATCTACCCAAGGGAAGGGAAAAACACAAGGAAAAACACTGGATGTATTCCAGAACCGATTTCGTAGGACTACGGGATTTTTTCAAATCACAAAATTGGGATCAGGTGTTATCTGAAAGTGAGGTAGACAAAAACTCAAGGCATTCATGGAGATCTATGATACTGGTATAAAAACTTTTGTCCCTAAGTACATTAATAAAAGGAAAAAAAGTAATCGCAAAGTATGGTTTAACCGCGAATTAGGCAAGCACAGGAAGCAAAAAACAAAGCCTGGAAAAAGATGAGAAACTGGGATTCGGAAGATAACAGGCAAAAGTATAAAAGAGGAGAGAAACAAATACACAGAAAGGAGGAGGAGGTCAGAGGCAAACCATGAGAAAGGGATAGTGGAGAACTATGAAAAGAATCCAAAAATGTTTTTCAAGTTTGTAAACGGCAAAAGGAAGATAAAAGCCACGATCGTTAAGATTAAAAGTGGAAACAGAATCATAGAAGAGGATACGGAGATTGCGGAAGAACTAAATAGAACTTTTGCATCAGTATTTACAAAAGAAGGAGAATTCATTGCACCAGAAACCAATGAGATAGGTACAGAGGAAATGCCGGAAGTAACATTTAACAGACCAGAGCTCATAGACAAAATGAGGAAGGTGGATCCAAACAAAGCCGCTGGACCGGACGGAGTATCAGTCTGGATTATTAAAGAAAATGCTATGGAACTGAGTATACCGTTATATGACATAATGACCAAATCATTGGACACAGGGATAGTACCTACAGAATGGAAAAGAGCAAACATTATTCCTATATTTAAGGGAGGAAGCAGAGATAAACCACTGAACTATAGACCTGTATCACTATTGAGCATCCTCATGAAGATTCTGGAAGGATTAATAAGGGACAAATGGGTGAAATACCTGGAATCCAAAAGATTAATTACTGACCGACAATTTGGATTCAGAGGTGGCAGATCATGTATAAGCAACTTGTTGAGTTTTTACTCTAGAGTAATAGACACAGTGGACAAGAGGGAAGGATGGGTAGACTGTGCCTACCTAGACTTTAAAAAGGCATTTGACAAAGTTCCACACAAGAGATTGCTATGGAAATTAAAACATGAGGGAAAAGTAGGAGACAAACTGCTGAAATGGATGGAGAGCTACCTTAGCGGAAGAAAGATGAGAACAAAAGAAAGGGGGAATTCGTCAAAGTGGCCTCAAATTACGGGTGGGGTACCACAAGGATATGTTCTAGCCCCAATCATGTTTCTAATATTTGTAAATGACTTGCCTGAGGGACTAACAAGCTACATGAGTATGTTTGCGGACGATGCTAAGCTGCTTAAAACGATCAGAACCCAGGAGGATTGCCTTGAGCTCCAAGCAGATTTGCAAAAGATCCATGAATGGAGCATCAAATGGAATATGGAGTTCAATGCAGGGAAATGTAAGACTCTAGAAATGGGTAAAAGCAAGTACAGACCTAGAAAAGATTATAAACTAGGAAACGAAGTGATTCCCAAAGCAGAAAAAGAAAAAGACTTGGGGATAGAATTTAGGGATAACATGTCTCCAGAAAGCCACGTAAATAAGATAGTGAGAGAATCACTGGCATTATTGGCAAATATTAGGATGTCTTTCAATTATCTTAATGAAAACACCATGAAACAAATAATAACGGCAATAATAAGACCCAGGATGGAATATGCATCTGTAGTGTGGTCCCCTCACTTGAAGAAACATATCCACAAAATTGAGAGGGTACAGAGAGCAGCTACGAGGATGATCCCAGGTTTGGAAAATTTGGAGTACCAAGAGAGGCTCGAGAGATTGAATCTACCTACACTGGAACAGAGAAGGAAACGAGGACAGCAAATTCAGATATAAATGTGTTAGAGGTATTGACAAAATCGACCAAGAAAACTTCATAGAGAGGGATGGAGGTGAGAGGACAAGAGGTCACAGCTACAAACTAAAAGTGCTAAATAGTAAATCTGATCTGAAAAGTAAAAGATTTCCTACCAACTCGATTAGTGGGTGGAACAAATTGCCAGCCGAAGTAGTGTCTGCACCATCAGTGCATAGTTTCAAAGCACGGTATGACAAACATATCTTAGGAGGCGGGAATTAACGAGCATGCTCACTCCCGCAAATACAACTAGTGTAAGTACAACTAGTGTAAGTACACACACACACATAATACTGTATATATATATATATATATATAATATGTGTGTGTTTGTGTGTGTGTTATAAACATTATAATAATTATTAGTTGTGACTGACTGACTTATTAGTTAATATTGCTATCATATTGCTAGAGAGACGAATATGTAGAGGAAATAATGATAGAGGTGTTTTAAGTGGATGAAAGGTATCAATAAGAGAGATATGTATATGGTGTTATAGCTTAGTAACCTGCCTTTTGTCTCCTTTATACACAGAAAAGAAGACAAAATAACAAAATGGGAGCCCGCATAAAGCCGATTGGCCCACACAAGGCAGATCCCTCTTCTCCCAACCCATGATAGTCTATCTAATTGTATTTTGAAGCTCTATCGTTCTTGATCGCGCTATGGCGCTAGGTAGCCTGTTCCACAGGTATATACAGCTCTTACCAAACCACTATTTGCCTATATTTCTTGAAACGAAAAGTATCCCATTTGAAACTATTTGTTGTTCTCGCTATCACTGAGCTTCAGTACATCTTTCATATTCCCTGTATTTAGCCTATCTCACTTACCCACTTGAACACCTCTATCATATCTATCATATCATATTATGTAACTCTGCGTCTTCCCCCGCTCTGCCTGCTTCGTTGGTTTCACTTTTGAACACGTGCGGGGGCTGACGGAGGCGGCAGGAGGGGAGTGCATGCCCGCATGCCCGCCCTTCCTGCCGCCCCCAACTAATTGTAGTGGGCCCTATCATTTCTCATCCTTTCTGTTTTCCGTTTTTCCCTTCTTCCCGCTGCCCCCTCCTTTGGGAGCACCGTGACTGTCATGAGGTAAACGACCGTACTCACTCTTTGGTTTCGTTGGAGGGTGTTGTGGGTCGGCAATCCCTACACCTGTCGAACTGTGGTACCCGACGTGTTAGAGCGAGGGGAAACTTTTATGCCAAACCCTAACCCTTGTGCTGGGTCGGCGATCGACGGATCGACGGCCCTTAAGGTGCATTAGTCGGGGTGTATATCTGCAAGAATTCCTAGGGCGGTCGTCCCGTCCTCTAATTGTGGCTCCATGGTGGGTTTGGAATCTGACTCAGATGAATTTAGAAATATTCGTCCTATGGAATCTAAAATTGCCCCCTCCGACGCCGACCCCTGCGAGAAATTGGACTGCCTCAAGGACCCTTCCCCTGCTGCCAACAGTGCCGGAGTTCCCCACTCAGGCATGGCACCCACAGACCTTGGCAAACCTCCTAAGGATACTGTGACGAATTCTCCATCGTCGGGTATTGAGATCCATCAGGTGATCTCCCCGGCATCAATTTCTATGCACAGTACTGCCTCTGTGATCAATAATAGTGACGACAACCCCACAGTCTCGACTTTAACTTCTAAATTACCAGATTATGATTCTAGCCTTAGCCTACCTCTTCATTCCATTGACAACCTTAATGAAGAACCTCGCATGCCCTCAGCTGACACCCCTACGGATGCTTCTTGCATCCCTGACCCGTCTGTGACTCCATCTGTTACCATCTTCCCTCCGGATGCAGGATCTACTACCTCAATTGAACCTGCTTCTGTGCCTCCACGATCTCAACGAGCCATTGATGCAGGTACAGGAAAAGACCTTGCCGGTATTTCCTCTGCCATTCACACGCTTCAACCGTTCGTACCTTCGCATAAACCGACAAAGGCGTAAACGTAACACGTATACCCCTGCTTCGAAGGACACTTATAACGCTATGTTCAGTCCCCCTGATTGGTCACGGTTTTTCACGGTCTCTGGTGAACCTATGGATGATTTCAGTCTATACGATACTCTCGCACAAGATATTGGTGACTTCACCATGCATGCTGTTGGATCGGCCAAGCGCATGATTGAGGTGAAAACACAGGAGCAATCAGAAGCCTTACAAGCCTACCTCGACACCCCCAACGACAGATACACAGGTAAACCAGATGAATTCCTGAATCAGTGTACTGGCACGGTTGTGCTCCCTTCCGACTTCGAATTTGCAGATCAGAGCTTTACAGACTCAACCAATCGTATCTTAAAATTATTGCAAAGAACTGACCCCACTGTTGTTAAAGTTGACACTTATACTGCTCCTCAGCGTGGAAATCGGCCCCCACTACGCATTGTCAAAATCTATTTTAAGCGCCATGACCTCCCTATGCATGTCCGTCTTGCAGGTCGCCAACTGCAGGTACGAAGGTATGTTAACAAGCCGAGACAATGCACAAATTGCTGGAAGCTTGGGCATTCAACCCCACGGTGTCGGGCTCTCAATGTTCGGTGCTTAAATTGCGGCTCAGAACAACATGCTCTCAACAATTGTCAAGCCAGCGCGCCCCGTTGTGCAAATTGTGACGGGTCCCACAAAGCCAATGACAGAACATGCCCGCACTTTGCGTTTCATCGTGATGTATTACATTTACAGGCCACAAAAGGACTCCCCTTCCGGTCTGCTGCAGCACAATTAAGGCAGGAAGGTAAATCTCCTCCATATCGACGGTATGAATCAACTACACCCGCTGACTCCTCTGACCACCAGCGTCCAGAGCAGCCTCCGGCACCACCTATTAGCCCACAACATTACCCCACCAATGATACCTTCCGTTTAGTTCACCTTAACTCCCCGGACCTATCCACCTCTAACAGGTTCGAGGGATTTACTAACTTGACCGATGATACTGAGTTTTGGAACATGACTTGCCGGAGAGAACCTCATGGAATGTAACACAGTACCAGATATAGAGACTTCTCCCCAATCTCACTCCACCCAGTCGCAGCCTCGGAAAAAGCGTAAGGTTGCAAGTCCTATCCGGTCATTATCCCGGACCTCGAAACTCGGTTCCACCACACAGAAGTGGGTTATGCCTACCCACGATCCGGACTGTGGCTGCCATAACTGCGGCCGATTCTTTCTACTTCAGCACAAGACTTCTACCCGTACAGTACTCACCGAACATCTTCACAAATTTCTTTCCAAGCGAGCTCCAGCGGAAGATGCTCAAATTCACCCGAGCCTTGTTATTGTGTCACCCATATTTGTGAATCTGATCCTACGCCCAAGGACTTGATGCAGAGATTCCTGAAGGACAATAACCTGTTGGATTCTGACTTGACTTATATAGAGCTATCACAATCCCGATTTGATGTTCACCAACCTCCTGTCAATGTGCGTACCACCCTCACCACGCCTGATCCTCCCTGTAACCTTGAGCGACATGTTCCGTTAACCGCTCCCCAATGCCCAGATCCCGATGCTCCCAAACCTAGGGACATTCCCCCACAAACTCCTGCTAACCCTACGACACCATCATCTGACGAACCTTCGATAAAGACTCATCATACCCCGAGCCCCTCACAATCTCCTGTATTGATATGTCACACCAATATCCCACCTGACAAATGTGGATGTCCAATTTGTTTCCGTAATTACATCACACCCCATATCTGTGCTACGGATCCCTGCCTCCTTGCTCGGACGCAGGAATTTGTCACCACACGTACACTTCCCCCTAACCCTGATGGAGATGTTACCTCCGCTTATCTATTTATGAACACTCTGCGCCAAAAACTCCTCCACTGCCCCACCCTTGTTCCTAAACTAGTCACACAATTCACAGCTATTTCTGAAAAATTTACAGACCTTACATCTACCCCTTCACCTCCATCCACACAACCCTCTCCACACTCACAACCTTTACCAGACTCTCTTCAAGAGACCACTATTGTCGTTGACTCTGACAATCCTATTCTTGATGGCATATAACATTTTGCAATGGAATATAAACGGATACCAAACTCGCCTCCGTATGGGAGAATTACAACGATTACTTAAATTATATTCACCATTATGCATTTGCCTCCAACATGTAGGCAATTTTGTTGTCCCCCCCAGGCATTATACTGTTGCTGCTAGCTCCCCTATAACCCCTTCACATCTCCGAACAGCCATCCTTGTGCACTATAAGTGCGTATTTGTTCCTGTCACCCTTGACCCCAACCCTTTTCAAACAACTGCCGTCTCCATTTCATTACCAAACCTTCCTTCCTTGACTGTTTGCTCCTCCTACAATCAACCCTCCTGTCATTACAATACTTCAGACCTTCATCACATAGTACAACAACTGACCCCACCGTACCTTATTCTGGGCGACTTTAACGCACACTCTCCCCTTTGGGGCAACCCAAACACAGACATCCCAGGCAATAATATTGAAAAATATCTCCTTCATTCTACTCTTTGTTGTCTCAACTTTGACACCCCCACCTACAGATCTGCTACCCACTGTACATTTTTCCGCTGTTGATCTTTCCTTTGCCTCGGATGACGCAGCTCCCCTATTTGACTGGTCAGTTTTACAGGATCGCTTCTCCAGCGACCACTACCCTATACTCCTTAAGTATTTGTGCCCTGCATCCTCCCCTCAAATATCGAGTTATAATCTCTCTAAAGCCGATTGGACGTCTTATACGCGCTCCTCTGCAGACGTTTCGGACTTCTCCCCTACCTCCTCCCCTGCACACAATTTTGATTATTTTTCGTCCTTCCTGAACTCCATTGCTCGCACTCATATCCCGCTTACCTCCTCGCTGACGCACCCTCGCCAGGTCCCTTGGTGGACGCCCACTCTGGCCCAAATGATAAAATTCAAGCATCGTGTGGAACGCCTTCTTAAGCGTCTGAGTGTTAGGCAGCGGCGTTTAAAGACTGTTTCCCCCCGACTTTTTTCCACTAATCGTTACTTTGACCTTATAACCATCACTATTGAAAAAAATTGCCCTTAAAACGTTCTATAACAAGATCTGTGCAGTTGTCAAACGCAGTATCCTTGACAACAAGATACTTTCATGGCGATCATATATCTCGTCCTTCAATTCCCGCACCCCCTCTCTCTACTTTATGGAAAAAGTTTCGCAGTATCAACGGACGCACTGTACGGCCTCCACTCTCTCCACTCAAAGACCCTGCCTCGGACTCGCTTACACATGACCCCCTTGACATCGCTGCCATACATGCCAAACATTTCTGTCACGTCAGCTCAGACCAGTCATTGCCTCGTCAATTTCTTCGTTATAAATGTATGGAGGAATCTCGCCCGCTATCTTTTCATAGCGGGAAAAACACATGAATATAACACCCCTTTTTCAATTCCGGAATTGCGACACGCGCTCGACCTGTGTACAGACACTACTCCTGGCCCGGATGGATTCTCGTACGCTCTCATCCGTCACCTCCATCCATGTGCGCTACAACATCTTTTACAACTGTACAATCAGTTTTGGATAAGTAACTACTTCCCACCGTCTTGGCGGCATGCTTACACTATACCCGTACCGAAGCCTGGAAAAGATCATAGTCTTCCCACAAATTACAGACCGATTGTGCTTACCTCATGCCTCTGCAAATTAATGGAAAAAATGATCAATCCTCGACTTTTACATTACGCTGAGTCACATGCCCTCCTATCCCCATATCAGAATGGTTCCCCGCCTGGCCGTTCTACACTGCACTCACTTATTCGCCTTGAACACCAAATACGTGATGGGTTCTCCAAGAACCAACCCACAGTGGCAATATTTTTTGACATTGCTAAGGCTTATGACACAACATGGAGACACAGGATTTTAAAAATTTTACACGATTCTGGCATGCGGGGTCCTCTTCCCTGCTTTTTACGAAATTTTCTCTCTAACCGTACATTCCAGGTCAAAAATAATGGTCTCCTATCGGACATTCTGTCACAAATTAATGGAATACCACAAGGATGTGCCCTTAGCAGCTTACTCTTTATTATGGCGATCAATAGTGTCATACGCAGCCTCCCACCTGAAATATCGTATAGCTTGTATGTGGACGACTTCGCAATATATTATACTTCTCCCAGTCTGACTCACATACAACGGCGTCTCAACATTGCTCTAAAATCCATCCACTCTTGGGCATCCACTGCTGGTTTTCAATTTTTCTGCTGAAAAGACTAACGCCGTTGTATTCTATAGAAATATTCGACATTTACGTAAACAGTCCATTACTCTCACCATGGGACATTCTAATATTCAGATCCTTCCACATACCAGGTTCCTTGGTTTAATCTTTGATACTCACCTCAATTGGAAGAGTCACATTGCCTGCTTAAAGGCACGTTGCCTCCAGAGAATGAATGTTCTGAAAACAGTCGCACGAGTCCATTGGGGCGCAGATCGCGCTACGCTTTTACTGTTCTACAGAGCTACCATCCTCTCAGCCCTAGATTATGGTAGCCCTGTCTATGGCACGGCCTCTGCTTCCACATTAGGAACCCTCGACAGCGTACACCATTTGGGCATCCGCATTAGCTCGGGGGCATTCCGTTCCTCTCGTGTCTCCAATATCCTATGTGAGGCTGGGACCTTACCTCTAGCCTACCACCGTCGATTAGTCCTCATGCGTACGGCTGTTCGCCTCCGTCATGACCCGACTCTACTAGAACTATTCCATTCCACAGATAACTATCGTTCAAACATTCCAGTGCCATTCCCAATGTTGTCTCGCCAATTGCTCTCCACTTACAGTATCACCGTTCCTCCCATAACTCCCCCTCCTAGTCACATCACTCCGTGGACCCTAAACCACCCTACAGTTTGCTTTCACTTAGCGGATCAACTTGATGCCCAAGCCCCATCTCAATGTCGACATCTCGCTTTACAACATCTTGATGATCACATCCCGGCTGTTTTCATTTACACCGATGGCTCGAAAACTGCGGATGCCGTGGGTTGCGCTGAAGTCTCAGACCATGGCTTGTATCAAAGTACCTTACACCATCACTCCACGGTTTTCACTGCTGAATTATGGGCTATTCAAGGTGCTTAAAGCACCATCTCTTCATTGTCGAGGAACTCTCCACGGGTCGTTATCTGTAGTGACTCAAAGAGTGCACTGCAAGCCTTATGTGTATTTGCCCCCAAGGACCCATTGGTCAAGACTATCATCCACACAATACACAAATTACAGTGCGCTACTCGTTCCATCACACTGTGCTGGATCCCCGCGCATGTAGGAATTCCCGGGAATGAGCGTGCAGACTTCCTCGCTAAGCAAGCGTGTCATGGTGCACCCTCTACTACTTTGCTGCGTTCGGAGGATATGCTCCCTGTCCTCCGTCGCCATGTTTATGACGCTTGGCGGGTTGAGTGGAGAGCGCAACCATTAACTGGCCACCTTCGCTCCATTAAGGATGACATGCACTTGTGGCCCTCTTCAATTAATGGTTCACGTGCAGACCAAACCCTATTAACTAGATTACGTTTAGGCCACACACGCCTCACACATGGTTACCTGATGTCCACCCCTCGTGGTCCACCACCTGAATGCCAACATTGCCATACATCATTGACTGTTTTTCACTTTCTTTGTATTTGTCCCGTCTATGCATCTGAAAGACGGAGATTCTTGCTGAACACCTCATTACATGGCATCCTCTCTGACTCAGACTCTTTCAATTTCACCCCTATTCGTCACTTCCTGAGAGCGATAAATTTATACAATGACATATAACTCCTGACATATACGTGACTTTAAACTCTGTACCACCTCCTCCACCACTAGCCTTGAGAGGGCCTAGGCCCAGTGGGCTAGTATAAAATAAAAGCATCATCAACAACAACAACAACAACTCTGCGTCTTTCAAACGAATGTAAGCCTAGCTTCTTCAACCTGTCTTCATATGGAAGATTTCTAATATTACAGATTATTTTTTGTCATTCTTAGTTGTACTCTCTCCAAGGAATCTATGTTCATTCTGTAATAGGGACTCCAATTTTGAACAGCATAATTCATGTGTAGTCTCACTAACGCTAGATACAATTTCAAGATTACGTCTGCTGTTCTGTTACTCACACTTCTAGATATACATCCCAGAACTCTATTTGCCTTATTTCGAACACTGATGCATTGATTTCTTGGTTTCAAATCACAGTTGACGATGATTCTCAAATATTTTTCATTATTTGAGTTAGTTACATCCACGTTATCGAAATTGTATCCTGCATTTCCTATCGATTTACTCAATTTTACTACATTGCATTTACCTACATTGAACTTCATCTGCCAATTTACTGCCCATTTGTGTAATATGTCTAAATCTATTTGGAGTGTTCCCATTTTAGTGTCATCTGTAAATATACTGATTTTGCTAGTTATTCCTACATCAAGGTTGTTAATATATATATGTATATATATATATACCGGTATATATATATATATGAGAGAGAGAGAGAGAGAGAGAGAGAGAGAGAGAGAGAGAGAGACGGAGAGAGAGAGAGAGAGAGAGAGAGAGAGAGAGAGAGAGAGAGAGAGAGAGAGAGAGAGAGAGAGAGGTACAATTTACAAGTAGGTGTTAATTTTCTGGATTACCTGGATTAGCTTGAGGTTGGTCAGCGGGTTTTTTTGTTGGCAACCTTCTTCGGCCGCACTCACATGGTAGCAATAATAATGTTTTATAATGCTATAGATTTACCAATTACAATCCCTATCCTAAATTAACCAAACATCACATTTGGATGCCAATAATCACCAGACAATATATGCATCATCAACTGAGAAATGTTTCCTATTATCTTCTATGTTGATTCACTATATAAACACACAAACTCATGCACATTCACATTTTCACGCACAAAATCATTCTGGAACACATATTCGTATTCCTACCCACAATGTCATTAACTCGCATTGCGTGTATTCACCTTGACGAACAAGTTCGGTGATTTATATTCATATATCTACACACACACACACACACTTTTAGATTACCACTCGACAACGCACATATATTCGAACATACATTCACAATTACACACTCGCCTTCACATTTCCAATCAGAATACACACGCACACACATTGATATTCCCTCCCACAATCGCACCCACACTCTAATGTTCTTTCAGAACCACACGCACAAATACATATTCGCATTCCTAATCACAAACACAAACACACATTCACAAAGACAAGTCATGTCATGTGAATGACTCTCTCATTCTCTCTCTATCACACACACACACACACACACACACATACACACACACTCACATATTGTACATTCATTATTAATTTTGTACATCCATTATACAAACACATATTTCCACTCACAAACGTACAGGTTTTATGCTCGTACATGCAAGCTTGCACTGCGGCCCCCCCCCTCCCACCCAACTGGCCTACGCAAGGCAGATCCAGCTCACACCCAATTAATTCATTGAGCTATTCAGTTTATTCTTGAAAGCCTACTGCTACTGAGCTGATCACTTTACAGTGTACTTTGCAATTTCTTTCACAAATATATAATTTTGTTCCTTCCAAATTATGACCCAAACGTACATGCCATTACACACGCACATACATACTCATGTAGACATGCATTTGAACATCCATATAACATTCGTAAACAAACATTTATTTACGCACGTATATTGTATTTGCATTACTTTATATTACACTCACAAACATATTCATTTACACAAACACATTTAACTATCCACACATTGACGCGCTTGTGCTTGTGAACGTCGTCAAGCTGTCTTATAACACGTTATGCAAGTATGAATGACTTTACTTCTGTTTGATCATTATACCATAATGGTAACAGATATGTAGACAATAGACATGTGGAATAGGATACCTAGCGCCATTGTGGGATCAAGAACGATAGAGTTTCAAAATAAAATTAGATAAACGTATGAACGAGATGGGTTGGGTGTGAGAGGGATCTGCCTTGTGTTGGCCAATCGACTGTCTGCAGACTCCCATATTATGTTCTTATAAGATGGATATGTAAGATTATAAGATGGATATGTAAGACGAAGAATATACACACATATAACGGCTATATATAAGCCTAGTTAGATGTATAAATAGGTATGTGTGAGTGTGTGTGGCGTAGGGAGTTGAGTGTGGAATAGGTCTGTATATACAACATGTAGGATTATAATTTAATAAAGTCCAACGTTTATAATGATAATATAAATAATAATCCAAAGAATTTCGATTCAACAGTCTAATTGGCTGAATTATATGGCGATAAATACGAAAACACTTGTGGTGGTGTCCCGTAGCCTACCCAGTGTGGCTGGGCTGCGAGACACCACTGGTAGTGTCACGCAGCCCAGCCAGTGAGGCTGGGCTACGGGACACCACCAGTGGTGTCCCGTAGCCCAGCCTCACTGGCTGGGCTGCGTGACACCACTGGTGGTGTCCCGTAGCCACTTCGATATAAATAACAGACTAAATTATAGTAAAGCTGATTTTGTATCCTTGAAAAGATATTTAGAGGGAGTAGATTGGGATCTTATTTTGAAGGAACAAGATGTACAAGGTAAATATGGTAGGTTCCTCGAAATTTATAGAGAAGGAACCAATCTGTTTGTCCCAAGATACAAAACTGGAAATTTTACTAAGCAGAAAGAATGGGAGGTTTGACGTACCTCCCAACCTACCAAATAGGAAAACCTACTATTTGGTAGTAGTCTTGGAAAATCCAACGTCAAGGCTATTAACCTAATTGCAATGACGACTTGTCTATTTTGACTGCTATGTCGTCATTCCAACCGCGGTTAAAAAGAAAACGTCTAGAGTCTACTCCTTATCTTGCTCTAGGAGACGTTGTACATTAACCAAAACTACCACCGAAGGTGAAAAAAGTATAGAAGAGAAGAAAAAGGGGTTTACCTTAGTTACCGCTCAAGGCCCATCCTGTGTTCCGTCATGCGCCGATCCCTGTCGAACGTGCGCATGAGCGACCCTCTCTTGTTATCACATCCCACGTCAGCAGAAGAACGCGGATGGGCAGGGGTCCGGCGTGAGGGAGGGTATTATGTACGTTGGATTTTCCAAGACTACTACCAAATAGTAGGTTTTCCTATTTGGTAGGTTGGGAGGTACGTCAAACCTCCCAATTTGTTAGTAGTCTTGGCAAATCCAACGTCAAGGCTGCATAACAAATAGGAGGAGGACATCCAAGCCCAACATACCAAAAAAAACAATGCATAAGACAAAATTATGAATGACAAAGAAACACAATTTAAACAAGAGAGTTTAATAAAAGAGTGAAAAACTGAGGAGTAGCTAAAAAGAGCAGTTTTAACACGTGCCCGTCATTCATAGTAATGCAAAATCATAGACTTGTCTGAAACCAAAAAGTACTGTACACAAAATCCCTTTTCTTCCAAAACGAACAAAAACATGGATCACATAAACAAAACACAATTTTCAATGAGGCAAAAACACTTATGTACTGTATACATATAACATAATCCCAAACTTGCAATCCAGTGTTGCAAACCCGTAATTCCCTCCCCCCCTTTTCTAAAGAAAACAAAGTAAAAGAAAGAGTGACTAGGGGGGAAGACCAGGCAACTTCGCGAGAGCCCTAGGAAACACGACTCCCGAGAGCTATCACAGGCCGAGGGGGTCTAACAATGGACATGGAGAGGTAGGAGGAGACGAAGGTATGGACAGAAGACCACAAACCCGCCGAGGCGACGTCAGGCAACGAACGAGTCTGCAGGAACCGTAAGGAGGCAGCAAAGGATCGCACATCGTGCGCAGAACCCTGACAAGCAGGGTTACTGGCACGAATGACCCGACAAATGTGGCGTCCTATCTGTACCTTCGAGAGCCTCCTACCAGTCCGAGGAGACACCCACACAGCAGTACCCGAAGTCGGAGCCACAGACTCAACATAGGAGTGCAAGGCCTGCACCGGGCACAACACATGGTGAGTATGCCCACGCTTTAAAGCCTGGATGGTGAAAGGCTTGAAAACGTGGGTCTCTCTCTCATTCTTGGCAACAAAATGAGGGGAGGGGGCTAACGTGACGACATTCAAGGACGGGGAGAAGCGCATGCATTCCTGGGACCGCGACATGGCAGCGAGTTCAGACACCCTATCCCCAGTGGCCAGAGCGACAAGGAAGAGTGTACGCTCCAGCAACTGAACCGGTGTAGTATCCCGTGTATATGTGTGTGAAGCCAGAAGGTCCAGAGCACGCCCCAGATCCCACTGAGGAGGGATCTGGCGCGGAGGCGGTCGCTCCCTGAAGGCAGCCTTCATGAAGGAATCCAGCTCCTTCGGAGGAACGACCAGCCCAGTGACGGACTCAAAGACCTCCCGGATGGCAGACAAGTGGTTACGTATAGTGTTGACTTGAAAGCGACGTGTATGGAAGAGGTGAAACAAGTAGTGTAGGACGAGGGAAGGAGAGCTAACAGTCTGGCGAGTGTCCTGTATCCACCTAGTAAAAGACCTCCAGTGGGACTCGTAAGTCCCCCAAGTCGAAGACGTCCATGAACGCTTCAGGAAGTCAGTCAGGTCCCGTCCGTGGACTGGGAGCCACCGCGCCTCACGAACATCCACGATGCGAAGGCCAACGAGGTCCGCAGGTCTCCAACCTGGCTCAAGTGGAAGTTTGAGAGAGGGAGAGGGACCGGACTCGGGCACCACCGCTTCAACTGGGAGTACCAAGCCTGGGCTGGCCACAGAGGCGCTATTAGCCAGACTCTGCCGCGGTACAGCCGCAGCCTCGCGAGGACTTTGCACATCAACAGTGCGTCTGGTGGCGGAAATATGTATATCGACTGCCACCTGTTCCAGTCTTCCATGAAAGCGTCCGGACCCCCCTCCGGAGTGCGAGTCCGGAGGGATAGGTACTGAGGCAACTTGCGCGTCTCCTTCGATGCGAACAAGTCGACCTCCGGAACACCCCAGGAAGCCGCGAGGTCGTCGAATACAGTCTGTTTCATAGCCCATTCTACAAGAACGCCCCGTCCTCTCGACAGGGCGTCCGCCCACAGGTTGGCAGTCCCGGGCAGGTAGGAGGCGTGCAGGGAGATGTTGTGTCGGTTCGCGAGGAAGAACAACTTCTCTGAGATCCCCAACAGAGTCAAAGACCTGGAGGACCCCTGCTTTTGGATACAGTGGACAGCTGTCTGATTGTCCATCCTGAAGGCCACCGACTTTCCCCGAAGGGCCAGCGCGTGGTCCCTCAGGAAGAACAAGGGAACCAACAGTTCGAGGGCATTGATGTGTAGGTGTGTGTCCCACCCATCTGCCGTGATGTTGATGTCCCAGGTTGGATTGGTAACCCCACCCCACCTCGCTCGACGCATCTGTATCTACCCAGATCGTCGGCGGGGGGGCGGTCCAGGGCACAGCCGCAGAGAGCGTGCCCCGAGCAACCCAGTGTCCTAAGTGTCTGTGAATGGTACGCGGGATCGGCATGAGCCGATCCATAGGGGCCAACGGAAACACCTTGTTGCCCATGAGGATTAGGCGGCGCAGCCTGAGCCTCCCTAAGGGAATGGTCAGAGCGGCCCAATTCAGTGAACCCACTAACGAGTCCCAGATCCTCCTCGTGAGGGAGACCGAGTGCAACACGGCGAAGACCTTCCTGCGAAGTTTCACCGCGTTTGGCTGACTCTGGGTCACTGTAGCGTTGGTCAGATCCCATTCGAGACCTACCCACGTCACGACACGCGACGGGGTCAGGCGGGACTTGGGAATATTGATTTTGAACCCTAACTGTGTGATGTGTCGAACTACTGTGAGGGTGTCGCGGACGCACTGTTCTAGGGTGTCTGAAACAATCAACCAGTCGTCCAAGTAAAACAGGATCTGGAGGCCGCTCCTGAGGAGAGGATCCAGAGCCTGCTTCACCAGTTTCGAGAAGATCCGCGGCGCGATGTTGAGACCGAAGGGAAGTCTGTCGAACATGAACACACGATCGGAAGTCTGAACGGCCAAGAATCGCTGGAAACGAGGATGGATAGGAACGTGCCAATACGCATCCTTGAGGTCCAGCGACACTACCCACGACAGAGGTCGCAGGGCCAGTCGTACCTGGTGCACCGTCAGCATCCGAAACCGTGTGTTCACGATGTGCCCGTTGAGGGCCGACAGATCCACCACCGGTCGCATCGCGTCGCAGTCCTTCTTTGGTACCAGAAAAACACGGGAGAGGAAAACCGGTAGACCGGCTTTCACCTCCTTGACGATTCCCTGCTCGTGCATGGATGTAATCACGTCGGCCACCTCCGAAGAGACAGGCCGGCTTCGTTGACAAGAGCTGAGTGGGGGTCTGGACTTCCATCTCCAGGTTAGACCCCTCCGTGCAATCTTCCGCCCCCACGTCCCTCGTGGCCACCGAAGGGCGCAAGGGCGAAAATAACCTGTGGGAGCCCCCGAGACGAGGTGAGCGACCCTTTCTGCGAGGCGAGAAGGAGAACAAGGAGGAGACCGACCTGGAGAACCTACACATTTTTTGACGTGGAGGGTCCCCCGGGACGGTCCCTACGGTCATAAGAGCCACGTTGACCACCCCTACCCCCCCCACCTCGCCGAAAAGGGCGGGTCACCCCATCCCCTGTCCGTCGTGCGTCGGACCCCGTCGAAGTGCGGCCGGAAGTGGAAGGCTGGCCAGCCCCTTCTCGGCGGGGATGAAAGGGAGCAGGAGCAGAAGTGCGAGGCGGAAACCGACGCTCTGGCCGGCAACTTCCCTTTCCTGCGCCCTTTCTTGGCGGCAGCAGTGGCGGCAGCACCCCGAAGGGGACCGGCAGAAGGACGGGACTGCGAAGACCCTGGTCGCGACACAGCGCGTCTTTGCGTGTCGTAAGCAGGGTCCGCTGACAGAGAAGCGTAGCGTTCCCAAGCATCCTGCGCAAAAAGCCCCGATGTATATAGCTCAGAGTATAACAGACCCTGACGAATATCCAAAGGGGCCTTCCGGCAGAACGAGGACCTTACCGTCTGGCGTTGTCGAGTTGCCTCGCACAAAACCGCCTTCAGCTCGGGAACCAAAGACACCGCGAGCTGAAGGTGGATCCGCCGAACGTGGTCCAAGCCCTCGCGAAGATCGCCAGGTGCAGTCGCCTCGATAAGTCGCAGGTGGTGAACAGACGTCTGGAGGGAACCTAGAAGACAAGACAATAAGTTCGCCACCCTCTGCCGCAAGGTAAAATCCCTGTCGACAGAGGACTTATCTGGGTGGGAGAAGAACGGGTTAGCAATAGCACAAATTTCAAGTTTGGGAGCGCTAATCCAGGACCAGAACTTGCCATCCAATCCGCCGACAGATACCAGAGGAGGCAAAAGCAGTGACGACTCTGGGGGAGGGACTGAAATAGATCTGTCGACGGAACGGTTGGCAAAGTCTAAGGCCTCAGCAAACCAGGCCTCCAATGGGAGAGGGTTATCGAGCACGACGGCTAAGCCAGGCTTACCGTCGTCGCACAAACCCGTCCCATAGGAGGACAGTCCCGTTAACACAGCCAGGGACTGAACATCCTGAAGGATGTCCTGGCGGCTGAAGTCTGACCAGAGCTTAGTTCGAGGAGCAGACGGGGGCTTGGGCTTCACCGAAAAGTACTGAAGGTCAGTCCTTGTCGGGTACGCCCGCACCTCCACGTCGGCCACCTGACCATCCACCCTGATCGCCCTGAACTGCATTTTATCATTTATTTGGACCGACCAGTCCAAAGGTAGGGCCCTCTCACCTGACGGGAAGTCGGTAGCACGCTCCGGGTGGGAGGCCTGCACCCCCTTCCAAACAGCCAAGGAGCCATAGAGGAGCGGCATAGTCCGCGACGGGACCTTGGCCTTTTGGATGGGGGGCAAGCGCGGACCCTGCCCCAGCAGACGGAGGACCCCCTGCATGTGAGACAGCAGGGGCAACCACCTGAGCCAGGGCAGGAGCAGTACTAGCCGACGACCGGGCAGGCGGAGAAGCAGGGCGAGAAGGAATGTGGTCCACCGCAGAGGGGAGGGGGACCAAAGCAGGGGTAGGTTGGGTGAGGCGCTGAGGTTGTGTCACCGCCAAGAAGCGCGATAAGAGGGATTCTTGCATCGCCTCCAAGCGCGCGTCGAAGTGTGACACAACCCACCCCTGCATAGCCGAAAATCGATCCGAGAGAGGCGACCCCCCCGAAGATAGTTCGGCCCGCAGGGGCGAGCGTGAGCGAGAGCGAGACCCATGACACGAAACAGCAGCGTCGCGGCCCAAAGAAGGCGAGCGACGACGGCCGTGGCGGTCCTGAGGGTCTCGTTCCCGATCACTAACGCCCGAGGGGGAAACATCACCATCCCCCTCTTCCAGCGACACGTCAGCCCCCGAGAAAGGGGACCCCGAAACCTCGCTATACTCTACCGAGTCAAGCGGCGGGGTACCCTCACGGGGAGCCGGCAAGCGAAGATCAGGAATAGAAGAAGGAAGAGGAGCAGGATGACGAGAGGGGGAAGGCTGGCCGGGTGAAAGGAGGTCAGAAGGAGCCGCGGGGGGAAACAGAGCAAGGATCCCCGGGGCTGAGAGAACAGGGCGGCCCGACACCGAGGCGGAGGAGGGAGGAACCTCCACCTTGGGACGAGACCTAGAAGGAAGAAGAGGCACCGAAGCAGGAGAAGTAGGAGGAGAAGCAACTACATCCTGGCGGACCCTCCTGGACAGAGTAGAAGGAGGGAGCAGAGGGCCAGCTACAGCATGAACATCCGTGCGCGTAGAGGACAAATGAAGAGGACGTCTTTTGTGCAGGGGAAGCGGGCGGAAGGTAGTAGAGCCCCTATCCGGAGAGGCCAGGGGAGGGCGTACAGGGGCAGAGACGCTAACCCCGGCCTCAGGGCGAGAACCATGACGAGGGTGAACGGCGGAGTCAAGGTGAGCAGGAGGACGAGGAGGGGCAGTAGAGGACGAGCGACGAGGAGAGCGAGAGCGTGGACGGAGCTGGGGATCCACCCGACGATGTGACGACCGACCACGGGACTCAGGGAGGAGGGCCCGAGCAGGGAGAGGGCCAGGTAAACGGCCCCCAGACGGGTCAGGGATGCCCAGGGCGACGCGGATCCGGTCGTCAACAAAGGCCGGGGAACGGTGGCCCACAGTCCTGATGTGGTGGGAGACCACCGCCCACACAGACTGAAGGGATGCAGAGGCCACTGCCGCGTCAGAGGAACCAGGGTGATGGTCCACCACATCCACTAGGTCCATACACGGGCCACACAAAGCAGGGAGGTAGGCCGTAGAGGACACACATTGAGAATGGCGTAAGCAGGACGTGTGGCAGTCCAAGCACGGGGAGCCACAGCCCTGGCGAAAGCAAGGCATCCCACCTGCAACGGAAGAACACACACCATAAGCAGCACGTTGACGGAGTAAGTGAAGATAATGTCCAATAAAAACCAGGGAATGAGCATGGGTAAACAGGAACACACATGCAAACTGGAAGTCGTACTCACTCTAAACCGGGAGCACCGATGGAGGTGAGGAGGGCGGGTGAGGCGGAAGAGCACAAGCAGAACCTGCAAAGATGGAGAAAGTGTTAACCACCACTCAACACCTCACATGCAGGGTCCATAACACCAGGAAAGTGCATACACCAATATAGTACCAGGCAACAAGATGACACAAAAAAGGGTCACCGGGAAAGCCAACTATAACCGCAAATTTGCGGGCCAATGGAGGCATAACCGTACCGACACCACCCACCCGCCTCACCGCGAGACCCCCCCAGCGATCTCCGCAAATTTGCGGGGAGCCGAAACGTCCGTGGACCGAATCGAGCACTCCGCAAATTTGCGGGACCGGCCGAGATGGTCCGGCGCCGAAAAAGCGAGAGGAGCGTCTAGGGAATACCAACACAGGCCCAGAAAAAAGCGTCAACTCCTTATGACTCCAAGCGACGATGGCCATCAAGCTGAGCAGTGTCTTCCTTGATAATATCCTGACTCAACCGGTCAAGGGAGAGGCAAGGAAGACACACCAGGGGAGAGGAGGCACATCCCCCAGGAACCACCCCACCCACAGAGATAGAGCAAAGCCCATGAGGAGAAGTGGCAGGAAGGGTGGTTTGGCACAAACAGGGGCCCCCGTAGGGTACCCCAGGAATGGGCAAAAGGGAATGAAAGGATGGAGGTGAAAACAGTAAGGGAACACAAAAACCAGTAAATGAAACTGGCGAGAAAAAGGGTGGCCTAGCCGTGAGGAGAGAATGTGTCAGGGGCGAAAAACCCTGTGGTGTGAGGGAGAGGCCCCCGTGGGGTACCCCTGGATATCACGAACCACCAAGCGCCCAGGCCCTTGAGACACAATGAAGGCTCGAAAGGGGGGACTCGGGAATAACGCTAATAATGCGGCCGACACAAACCCTACAAACAGCACCGCCACCACGAAATCTCAGATTGTGAACCAACTGTACACCTAGGCTATGAAAATATGAAAACTCATAGGGCATAGCAATTCCTGAATGAGAAACAAGCTAGGCTAAAATAAGCTAAACTATGCCCAGACTAACAGGAATGAAAAACACATACGAGGAACGCCAGGCGCCCCCGTACCTTCGGTAGCTATTTCCACACGCGTCTCCATTAAACACACTGAGGAGCCCATTTACGTGTGTCCTAGATCACGTAACATCTGTCTAACAAAAAGAAGGCCAGAAAAGCCGAAACGAACCTAAAACAGGGTGAATTGAAGGAGCACAACAAAAGCGGACTCAATAATGGCGACGCGTGAAAAAATGATAACAAGAGAGGGTCGCTCATGCGCACGTTCGACAGGGATCGGCGCATGACGGAACACAGGATGGGCCTTGAGCGGTAACTAAGGTAAACCCCTTTTTCTTCTCTTCTATACTTTTTTCACCTTCGGTGGTAGTTTTGGTTAATGTACAACGTCTCCTAGAGCAAGATAAGGAGTAGACTCTAGACGTTTTCTTTTTAACCGCGGTTGGAATGACGACATAGCAGTCAAAATAGACAAATCGTCATTGCAATTAGGTTAATAGCCTTGACGTTGGATTTGCCAAGACTACTAACAAATTGGTTTAATTCGAAATGCAAAAGAGCTGTGGGTAGGCGTGATGCAGCTTGGGCTAGATTAAGAAGAAGGAACACAGAGTAATCGGAATAAATATAAACAGGAGAGGAATAGATATGTTAACATAATTAGGCAAGTTAAAATGAACTATGAGAAGAACATAGTAACTAAATGTGAAAGTGACCCTAAATTGTTTTATAAATATATAAACAGCAAGTTGAAGGTAAAGAAACAAATTACTAAATTAAGAGTAGATGCTAGGACGTATGAAAATGTATCGGACATGTGCGAGGTAATGAATAACAAATTGGGGTCGGTTTTTACTAGAGAGGAAAGTTTTGACGAACCACAGGCGGGAGTACTGGAGAGTGGTCTTAGCAAGATTGAAATAACTAGAGATGAGCTGTTATCTGCATGAGAGGACTTGAAGTAAGGAAAGCTATGGGACTGGATGAAGTGTCTGCCTGGGTTTTAAAGGAGTGTGCAGAGCAATTAGTGGAGCCAGTGAGGGACATAATTCAAGCTTCCTTGGATAAAGGACAGGTTCCTGTTGAATGGAACAGAGCTAATATCATTCCGATATACAAGAATGGAAACCCTGAGGACCTTTTAAACTATAGACCAGTTTCACTTACTAGTATTGTATGCAAGATTTGTGAAAAGCTAATCAGGAAGAGATGGATAATAATAATAATAATAATAATCATGTTACTTATTTCTCATAAGCGCCAATTTTTCCGAAGAATTTACTAGCGCTCGGAAAGAGAAAGAAAAAAGAACAAAATCAATGCATCAAAAGAAGGCTTATATACAACACACATTTAACAATCACTAGCAGTGATTGTTAAATGTGTGTTGTATATAAGCCTGTGGATGAAAATGTTGGAGAGAAAGAAGATAATAACGCCAAAGCAATTTGGATTCAGAGAAGGGACATCTTGTGTTACCAGTCTGCTATGTTACTACAGTAGGGTGATAGATGTACTGCAAGAAAGAGGCGGATGGGTGGACGCATCTACTTAGACCTTTCCAAAGTATTCGATAAGGTACCACATAAGAGATTGTTATCTAAGCTTGAGACGATAGGATGTGTCAGGGGTAGTTTGCTGAAATGGATGGAGAGCTATTTAACAGATAGAGAAATGAGGACCAACATTAGAGGAACTTACTCATTGTGGTGGAAAGTTGAGAGTGGTGTGCCACAGGGATCTGTGTTGGCACCTCTTATGTTCCTTATGTACGTGAATGACCTGCCGATAGACATAAACTCCTACATGTCAATGTTTGCAGATGACGTAAAAATTATGAGACAAATAATAAATATAAGTAGTTGTGAGGAGCTGCAAGGGGATTTAGATAAAATATACGAATGGAGCACCAAGTGGAAAATGAAATTTAATATAAGTAAATGTCATGTGTTAAATATGGGAAGAAGTGTGAATAGACCAAATTGGGAGTACAGGATGGGAGATAATATAATTGGCAAGGCCGAAAAAGAAAAGGATTTAGGGTTGATTATACAAGATAACTTGTCGCCAGAGAAACATATTAACAAGCTCTTTAGCGGAATGTATGCAATGGCCGGGAATATGAAAGTTGCTCTGAACTACTTGGATGAGAACATGTTAGCGAAGATTATAAAAAGTATGATTAGACCAAGATTGGAGTATGCAGCAGTGGTGTGGTCCCCGCATCTTAAGAAGCATATTCACAAGTTAGAAAGAATCCAGAGAGCAGTTACTAGATTGGTTCTAAGTCTTAGAGAACTGCCATATGAAAGGAGGCTAGACAAATTAAATTTACCGAGTCTAAGGGAGAGGAGAGAGAGGGGAGACATGATAATGATGTACAAATGCACCCGAGGGCTGGATAGGGAGGATATATTAATTATGGATACAGGAATAACTAGAGGCCACAGCTACAAAGTAAAAAGACCTACCTGCAAGAACGATATCAGGAAATTTAGCTTCCCCTATAGATGTATTGACAAATGGAATGGGCTGGAGGAGGAGGTGGTAGGGGCAAGGAACATCCATATTTTCAAGAAAAAATTGGATGAAAGTAGACTGAGAGACGGGACAACACGAGCTTAGCTCAACTCCTGTAAACTACAATTAGGTAAATACAATTAGGCAATTAGGTAAATACACACACAACTGAACAGGGCGGGCAGAGATGCAGGTGTGTCACACGTGTAGGCCTAGGCGCCACTGTGTCTAGTGCGGGTGTGGACGTGTCTAGTGCGGTTGTGGACATGTAATGCGGGTGTGGACGTGTCTAGTGCGGTTGTGGACATATTTACTAGGCCTACGGGTGTGGAAGTATTTAGTGTGGGTGTGGACGTGTCTCGTTTGGGTGCGGCGTGTAGGGTACTAATGCAAAGTACCAGGCAGCAGCTGACGGCTACTCCCAACACTGTGTCACACGCAAACATACAAACAAACAAACACACATACAAACAAACACACACACACCCAACCATACCGTCAGACGCGCCGCTAGCCCCGGCGCCAGGCCTCGCGAAACTGCAACACAACCTAAGCCAAACTAGCTCTACTGTACAACCTAAGCCAAACTAGCTATACAACCTAAGCCAAACTAGCTCTACAACCTAAGCCAAAACTGCTCTACAACCTAAGCCAAACTGCAGCCGAATCCATGCAATAGTTTCGGAGATTTCGGCGTTTGAATGCAAATTATTAGCATCACGGCGAAATTACCCCGTCTTACCCTATTATATACAGTCGGTCCTCCGGTAACGCAGATTTGGTGCACGCGGTACACCCCAAATATCCAAAATTTTGCTAACACGGTCAACACTTACACTGACGCGGGGTCTAGCCGGGCGCCGAACCTTTACTCCCGACTTTCGCCATTTACCGATGCTCATACCTCTGCAAATAAATGGCCAAACCAAGTTTTTATGCATACCGGAGGTAGATATGATCGTTGCCGTGCATTGGGTGAAGACTAGAACACTCTACATTGTGTAGTTATTGTGCGAGGTGAGAATAATTACCGAAACACACGTATGTTATTGTTTGGCTATGTCGAGTGAGTGTGTGTGTGAGTTGTTGTGTGCAATGCGTGGCTAGGCTATCTCGGCCGCCGAACCATTACTCCCGACTTTCGTCATTTACTGACTCTCATATCTCTGCAAATAAATGGCCTAACCAAGTGTTTATGCATACCAGAGGTAGATATGGTCGTTGCTGTACGTTGGGTGAAGACTAGAACACTCTACATTGTGTAGTTATTGTGTGAGGTGAGAAATATAAGATGGCGAGTTAGGCGGGAATTCCGAAGTTCCGATTTTTGCCATTTACCGATGCTCATATCTCTGCAAATAAATGGCCTAACCAAGTTGTTATGCATACCAGAGGTAGATATGGTCGTTGCCATGCGTTGAGTGAAGAGTAGACCATTCTAAAATGTGTAGTTATTGTGTGAGGTGAGAAATATGATGGCGGGATTTCAGAGCTTCGAACGAAAATGGCGGCCCTGCTGTGACTCTCTCTCCTTAACTAGCCTTGCCTAAATGAAATATTTATTCAGAGGTAAGAGTTGTTGCAATGGGCAAATCAACTCAATGCACATGTCAAATAACCTATATAATTGATTTAATTATTATAACATAGGCTTCTATGGAGAAAAAGTGAACTTTGTGGAAATCCCCAGAACACAAAGGTGCGTTTAACATGTACAGTAAAAAAAAAAAAAAAAAAAAAAAAATCTATGTGAATGAGGGAGACAAAAGGCATAACTGCCTGCAGCGAGTGCCTCCCCCAGATTTCAAAGAGTAACAGGACCGAAATCAAGGGACGTTCGAGCTAAAATGCCTGGACACAGAGTTTGAAGCAATTTAAGTCATAGGAAGAGGGAAAGACTGATTCTGGGAGAGTTCCAGAGCTCAGCAGTTGAATAGAAGAAAGTCTGAGAATAGCATTTCACTCTTGGGTTGGAGAGTTGCACAGAGTAGGGGTGGGATTGTGTTGCAAGGCGGGTACTACGTACCCTACGTAGGAGGTGGTATACACTGGGAAAGCTCCGAGGAACACTGATTATTGTAGTAGCGATAGAATAGTGAGAGAGATGCAACATTGCGGCGAAGAGAGAGAGATTGCAGAGAGCTGGTGAGTGGACGGGAGTTAATGATACGAAAAGCTTTCCTTTCTACTTTATCTAGGAGTGCGGTGTGAGAGGATCCTCCCCACACATGTGAACAATACTCCATACAAGGACGCACTGTGCCCCTGTACAGAGCAAGTAGCTGTGCAGGGGTAAAGAACCCCTTGAGGCGGTTGAGCACACCCAGCTTCTGGGAGACTGCCTTAGCGAGACTGGTAATATGGTCTTTCCAAGTGAGAGCAGAAGAAAAAGAGACACCGAGAACATTGAGGGAAGATGAAGGGTTGATTTTTGTATTGTTGAAGAATAAGGGATAGTCCTCTGGAGGTACCTGATGGGTAGTAAGATGGATAAATTGAGTTTTGGAAGCATTAAATTTAACAAGGTTTTCTCTACCCCAATTGGAAATAGTAGCTAGATCAGAAGATAAGCATTTTATGGCTTCATTACGTTTACTTTTGAGGGACTGCTGGCTGGGGCGTTCTGGAAAACTAATTGAGTGGTGTAACGAGTTGATAGGATGAGGAATTGAGCGATGGCCATCCACAACCGCAGCTATGGAACGGCCGGAAAGGAAATTAGAGACAAAGGCACAGATGGAGGGACAGAAACCGAAGGAGGGCAGTTTGGAAATTAAAGATTTGTGCCAGACTCTATCGAAGGCCTTCGATATGTCTAGTGCAACAGAAAAAGTCACCGAAGTCCCGAAAGTTGGATGACCAAGAGTTAGTAAGATATAAAAGAAGATCACCAGTAGAGCGACCCTTAAGGAAGCCATACTGGCAATCTGAGAGCAGATTATGAGAAGAGAAATGCTTAAGAAATTTGGAAGCAAGAATAGTTTCAAAAACTTTAGAGATACAAGAGATAAGAGCAATTGGACGATAGTTGGAGGGTACAAGAGATAAGAGCAATTGGACGATAGTTGGAGGGTTGAGAGCGGTCACCCTTCTTAACTGTTAACGCGGTTTTTGGTAACACGGGAGGTTACCAGAACACATTAGCCGCGTTACCGGAGGACCGACTGTATATAGCCTATATATACTGTATATATATATATATATATATATATTTTTTTTTTTTTTTTTTTTTTTTTTTTTTTGCCAGATGGCTTAACTCCCGGTGACCATGAACATTAGGCGTTTGTCACGAATCGCTAGGTCAAGTTATCTGGGCTTGACATCTACCAATAACATCTTGACAGTGTGGGCTCGATCCTCCAATCCTTTGATCAGCAGCCTACGCTCTACTGACTATGCCACCGCTCGTGACTTTATATACTGTACTATAATACAGTACAGTATAAAAATGTTTGCTTGGGATAACTAATTTCTTGACATGTTTCATCATTGCCCTTTGCATACTGTACCAGTACTAATATTGTTTTTCTTTAATCATCAGAATCACAGGATGGAGAGGTAACAATATGTAGCTTCTCACACCTGCAGTATGATATGGCTAGAAATGCATAACTGTGTAGGACTATTATACCTGAAGCATATTACAGAGTATACCGTACAGTATCTATCTATCTATCTATCTATTGCCTGACGCCGTGATCCCCGAAGGGGTGGCCACGAACGAACCGCCCCCATGCACCTCTGTCCCCAGTCAGTCGACGCCCCTCCCCCCAACCAGCACCGCCTTCGTACAGTATACTGTATATAATATACAAGTATCTTTTACCTAACCTAACCTAAATTTGATATTACAGCAGAAAGCCTTATTGTTTATAATTTTGTGTAGAGCAATCATTTAACTACTGTATATGTTGAGCACTACACACATAGTGTTCTTTACTGTAGAGTGATTGTACCAGTACAGTATAATACTGTACAGCACTTTAGTACGGTACCTGAAAGCTACTATAACCCCGCACCAACCAACTTGATATTTGAGCTAAGCCTCCTCACTGCCTGCCACCTAGGCTTTGTCGGTTGCAGTGTTCTGAAGGGGGCGTATCGTAGTTCACTTGTTTAGTTGTCTGACGCAGGGTATTGAATGTTGTACAGTATGCTAGTTTCTTAATAATGTTTACGGTACCGGTAGTTTAGCAATAAGGTACCAGTACTGGCTCATGATATCATTGCAGGCCCAGATCTTTAAACTAGGTATGATATGGGTCAGTCTTCTATTTGATTTGTTTGTTTTCGTGGATTGGGTAAGATGATACAGTACTGTACTTTAGTTATTTCAATACAATACTTTCACTCCAAACAAATGTGGTAAATTTACTGAATTGGGTTTTATAATATGAAACGATGAATTAGGTCTAGCATCTGATATGAATTTATTCAGGTTCAGGAGTAATTCCTAGCGAGGCCTTCCCTTGTGGTTATGTACCTCATCAATTACGATACCCCTTCCATTTGTGTAATCATAAGGCTATCATAGTGCAGTTGGCTATATGTACATGCTTAGATTAATATCCAGTATTAGAGAATGGATAATATATTGTAGGCTTATGCATAAACCTTTAACTGTCTTGATAACGTAATGGTTAGTGTGCGTAATTTTGGTGTAAGTATCCTAGGTTCGAATCCTTGGAGTACCGGTAACATGACATAACTTCGGACGGGGAGATAACTTCGGACTCTCAAGAAAAAATATACAATAAGCCACAGTTATGGGATAAATACATGATGTTATGGAAAAACAAGTATGTCTGCGGTGTTCTTCCATAATGCAGTGTCATTTTATCATAACTGTAGCTTACATACTTTTATCCAGAAATGTCCGAAGTATAGCCCCCTTCCGAAGCTAGGTCATTTCACGGTATCACATGTATTCATTAGTTTCATTGATTTAATTAATTAGGTTTTTTGCAATTTAATTGGTGTGTTGGTGATAACATGAATTTATAAAACCTCTGGATTTTATGTATTGTAAAGTTAACCCTGCATGGTATGGCGATTTATGGTGGCATTTCATGTAGCCGTATCGCAGTACGGTATACCATGCAAAATACCTCCATAGGTATCTTGCATGATAGGTATAAGCTTGAAATACCTTTTGGAGCAAGTGCACATATTCATATCGGTATGTACACATTTGGATACACCATGATTAGGCGACAAGCAGGGAGGTTTTAGGAAGGGAAGAGGATGTGTAGATCAGATTTTTACCCTGAATTGTGTTGTGGAGAAATATTTGGAGAAGAAACAAAAGGTGTATGTTGCCTTTATGGACTTGGAGAAGGCCTATGACAGAGTGGATAGAGAAGGCATGTGGAAAGCACTTAGAATATACAGAGTAGATGGCAATTGCTGAAAGCAGTGAAGAGCATGTATGAGGGTGCAAAGGCGGCAGTACGTGTGGAGAATGAGCAGAGCGAGTTCTTTGACCTGAGTATTGGGTTGAAACAGGGGTGTGTGATGTCCCCGTGGTTGTTTACTGTATATATGGATGGAGTCATGAAAGAAATACTAGGAAGAGCAGTGGATGTTGGTGTATCGCTGAAAAGGGAGGGAAATGAGTGGAAGCTGCCTATACTGCTGTTTGCGGATGATACAGTTCTGATGAGCGATAATGAATGGGAGTTGCAGGGTCTGGTAAATGAGTTTGGAACAGTGTGCGAAAAACGGAATTTGAAGGTAAATGCGGGGAAGAGCAAGGTTATGGTCTTCGAAAGGGGTGAAGTCACAGAGTGTGAGGTGAAGTTGAACGGTCAGGCTATGGAGATTGTCAGTTCTTTTAAGTATCTGGGCAGTGTGTTCAGTAAAGATGGGACTATTGATGAAGAAGTGCGGGAGAGGGTGCAACAGGGGAAGAGGGTTGTAGGAACGTTGAAAGCAGTAACAAGAAATAGAGAGGTCAGTATGGAAGTGAAGAAGTCCTTGCATGACAGTGTGGTAATCCCAACACTAACTTACGGAAGCGAAACATGGACGTTCGGGAAGAGACTCAGACCAAGAGTGAGAGCGGTGGAAATGAGTTAATTGAGAAGTGCGTGCGGAGTTACATGGAGGGATAGACAGACGAATGAGGAAGTAAGAAGGAGGTGTGGTGTGGAGGTAGATGTGCTGGAAAGTGTGAAAAGGAACAACTTGAGATGGTTCGGCCATATGGAATGTATGGAAAGCGAGAGATTGACTAAGAGGGTGTACGAGAGCGAGGTGGAAGGATGGAGTGAGGAAGTATATGAATGAAGGCGGTGCTGGTTGGGAGGAGGGGCGTTGACTGACTGGGGACAGAGGTGCATGGGGCGGTTCGTTCGTGGCCACCCCTTCGGGGATCACGGCGTCAGGCAATAGATAGATAGATAGATGTACACATTTGTTTAGGTGTATAGCTGTTTGTAAGGTGTATCACATGTATTCTGGTAATGTAAGCTTCTCAATAATAATTCTAACAAACAATCAGTATGGGGGTAATATCCATTATTGACTCACTACAGTACAGTACATGTAGTATGGACATGTATGATACAGTCAGCAACATTCTCTGCATGAGGAACTGTGTATTTTTAAGTTGAAATACATCATATCCTAACAATTCTCAATTGTTTCCTTTTAACTTGTTTAACTATTTATCATTCTTTATTACTCCTAGGATTGTTTATCTCTTGACTTAGCACAGTTTTTCATCCAAGTTGTAGGGGAACTTTGAATTCTGGCTCTATATCTGTGTTCATTAGCTCTAACTAGTACAAACTATTTCAACTGCACATTTTTATGGTGATCTTGTTCACCAAATTGCCACCTACCAAACTTCTATCTTCCGTCCTCACATGTTAATACATTGTGAAAGTCTTGAGTGTTAATTGTGGGAAGAGGTTTGGAGCAGGGTGTCAAACCAGAGACCTTTTCCTTTCTTTTTAGTCATCATTACTGAATGTACAAAGATAAAATTACTAAATAAATACAACTTCTTGTAAATTATTCTAATGTTCTTTCTCATATTCATTCTCCTCTTAAAACAAAATTGTCCTGGTTTGACACCTTGGTTTGGAGCTGGACTGTCTTGACCAGGGTAATTTAGAGGTACCGGTAGGTGACCAGCTCCAAACCTACCCATAGTATTACGTTAGTTTCAACACCTGAAGTTCCTTAATGATTCAAACCATGGCACAGTACAAGGCTATGGGAGTATAATGGGACACAAGAACTAAGTTACTGGTACACTATTAAAACTCACATGACTACTCCATCTGTAAAACTTCATGCTTGTCCCTACAGCTCAAGTATGCCGATGGAATGGCTATTCGGGCGGAAGATGACGCCCGAGGAGATGCTGCGGAAGAACCAGCGCGCCCTGACCAAAGCCATGAGGGATCTGGACCGAGAGAGAGGGAAGATGGAGCAGCAGGAGAAGAAGATTATTGCTGATATTAAGAAGATGGCCAAGATGGGACAGATGGTGAGAGAGAAAAAGAGATATTGATAGTTACTTTGAGAGGGGTACCGGTATATACAAAATATATAGGGTGAGGGCTGGTCCTGTCCAGAGTGAGATTTGGCATCCTATACCCAACCTTAGCTGTTTTTGTCTGTCTCTTTTCTTGTACTACTTTTCCTACTTCAGGGGCGGGAGGCAAAGACTCCTCCTTCCCTGGTAATATTCACCTACTGAACGATACAGAGAAAGGGGCGAGGGAACGCAAAAGTGGTCCCGGACCCTTAGAACTGAAACCTTAAATGTTGTTTCTGTTTGGGCTCTGTCTCGAATTGGCCACCCCCAGATATGGGGTATTGTGTCTGAATATATACAATACATACAATACAATAGAGAGGTAAAGGTAGGACTACGAAGGAGATAAAGGGTAAGAGATTGAAAGAGGTATATACAATAGACATAATTAAAGTTGAGACTGATGGAGGAAAACATGTACAGTAGTTGGAGAAAAAGGGAAGGCCCATAACTTCACTTTAGTTTCCTTTTAGACATACAAGAGCTATGTGGAAACTGGAAAGTATCATTCCCTTGCAAGCAATGTATAAGCTCCCTTTCTCAGGGGAAACTTATGAATTTACTAACGCTAAATACTTGTAGTCATGTCCAATAAAGTCCCTGTACAGGCCCCTAGCTCTGTTAATAAAGGGAGTGTACACCATTAAAAACTACATTAATCATCATCAATCAAAAATTCAAAATTCCCTTGTGGATTAAGGCTTTGGCAGTAGATGGATTTTACAGATAGGGTGCCATTGGGATAATATTGTAGCTATAACCTATATCGGAGAAGTGCAGTATATAGCCTAGTCTCAAGCATGCTGGCAAATGAGAGACTATTAATATCCAATCTCAAAACTAAGTCTTTTTTTTAGTCATTATTATTCAATATACAAAATTAAAGTAATGCTCCATAGTTCCCAGTATGCCCCTGGAAGTGATTAAATGGCTAAAATAATGCAGCTTCATGGACCTTTTACTGTATATCCTCCCACATTCATCTCAGACTTGAAACAACATTGCTCCGGTTTGCCAGCCTGGGGCTCTTAATGTATATTCATAACTGAGTTTAACACCTGCCCCCCAACAGGATGCAGTGAAGGTGATGGCAAAGGACCTGGTACGCACCCGGCGGTACGCCAAGAAGTTCATTATGATGAGGGCACAGATCCAGGCAGTGTCCCTCAAGATCACCACACTCAAGAGTCAGAATGCAATGGCTCAGGCTATGAAGGGCGTCACTAGGGCCATGATGAATATGAACAAGTAAGGCACTGTTTTTTTTTTTTTTTTTTTTTTTTTTTTTTTTTTTTTTTTTTTTTAGATCGTGTACAAATCAATTCTGGTACACTACAGTTTTGGTTTGTATATTAGTATTTGTATTAAAATAGTCATTTGAAAATTTGATTAATGAAAGCGTAATTTTGACTGCCCTTGATAACTGTTAACCCAGTGAGACCCAGCGTCGCACGTGATGCGTCGGCAGTGTTTGATCACCAACTCCCAGCGACGCATCACGTGCGTCCGACATATAAAAAACACTTACGTGGCTCGTAAGGTAGGAAATGGCGGGAGAATAGGAGGGGGAGGTACCGTAGTGTGTGTGGGAGCCGGGCCAGTAGGTGTGAGCGGGCCGAGACAGCCGTGCGGCTGGTGGTGGTGGGCTTAGTAGGGATACTTTACACCCTTAGTTCACCGCCACTTTGAACCTTCATTACTCCGGTCGTATGGGAGCTAGAGGCTTGAGATTTATGTGAGACACTCCTTAGGATGTATGCCATACAATGCCATACTCAGTTTTTACCCTAATGCTCCCGGGCGGGTGGTCATGCGGGGGAGACTAACTTTCGACCCCCGCCCCCCAAATGACCGAAATGATTTTTTTTTATTTTTTTCTTAATTTCTCACCATTCTCTTCCATTTTGGCTCAACAAATTTTTTGGAGGCCCCCCCCCCCCACCGGGGGGGCCCCCCCCCCCCCCCCCCCCCCCCCCCCCCCCCCCCCCCCCCACCGGGGCCCCCCCCCCCACAAAAAAAAAAATGTCCGAGGTTATTTATTTTTTTTTTTTTTTTTTTCATTTCTCATCCTTGTCTTCCATTTTAGCAAACAAAAAAAAGAAGTGAAAAATGGCTTGGGACTGGGGTGAACAAAATATTATAACTAGCCGGGGCTCAACGGGTTAATAAAGATGTTTGCATAAATGACCCTAGTTGTTGTTGTTGTTCCCCAGGCTGTCTGACTGAACAGCCCCAAGGTCCCGAGCAAGGCCAAGGCCATAAATGAGCGCCCCCACAAAACCCTCCCTGCTTACCACTAATCCTCCCTCTCCGCCCTCCTCTCTCTTACTTATGCCTAATATCCTAATCTCTTCTAAAGATGTACTTTCTACCCTCTCTGGGCTTAACACTAATAAGGCGTACGGTCCGGACGGTGTTCCTCCTGTTGTTCTCAAAAACTGTGCTTCCGTGCTGACTCCCTGCCTAGGCAAACTCTTTCGTCTCTGTCTATCCTCTAACGTCTTCCCTTCATGCTGGAAGTTTGCTCACATTCAACCTGTCCCAAAGAAGGGTGACCGCTCTCAACCCTCCAACTATCGTCCAATTGCTCTTATCTCTTGTCTTTCTAAAGTTTTTGAAACTATTCTTGCTTCCAAATTTCTTAAGCATTTCTCTTCTCATAATCTGCTCTCAGATCGCCAGTATGGCTTCCTTAAGGGTCGCTCTACTGGTGATCTTCTTTCATATCTTACTAACTCTTGGTCATCCTCCTTTCGGGACTTCGGTGAGACTTTTTCTATTGCACTAGACATATCGAAAGCCTTCGATAGAGTCTGGCATAAATCTTTAATTTCTAAACTACCCTCCTTCGGTTTCTATCCCTCCATCTGTGCCTTTGTCTCTAATTTCCTTTCCGGCCGTTCCATAGCCGCGGTTGTGGACGGCCATTGTTCACTTCCTCACTCTATAAACTCCGGTGTTCCTCAGGGCTCTGTCCTATCTCCTATTCTCTTTCTAATTTTTATAAATGATCTCCTTAACTGTACCTTGATTCCCATCCATTCATACGCAGACGACTCAACCTTGCACTACTCCATTAGTTTTTCAGAACGCCCCAGCCAGCAATCCCTCAACGACAAACGTAATGAAGCTATAGAACTCTTAAATTCTGATCTAAATACTATTTCCAATTGGGGCAGAGAAAACCTTGTTAACTTTAATGCTTCCAAAACCCAATTTCTCCATCTATCTACCCGTCAGGATCTCCCAGCGGACTATCCCTTATTCTTCAACAATACAAAAATCAGCCCTTCATCTTTTCTCAATATTCTTGGTGTCTCTTTTTCTTCTGCTCTCATTTGGAAGGACCATATTACCAGTCTTGCTAAGGCAGCCTCCCAGAAGCTGGGTGTGCTCAACCGCCTTAGGGGGTTCTTTTCCCCTGCACAGCTTCTTGCTCTGTACAGGGGCATAGTGCGCCCTTGTATTGAGTATTGTTCACATGTGTGGGGAGGTTCCTCTCACACTGCTCTCCTAGACAAAGTTGAAAGGAAGGCCTTTCGTATCATTAACTCCCGTCCACTCACCAACTCTCTGCAATCTCTCTCTCTCCGCCGCAATGTTGCATCTCTCTCGCTATTCTATCGCTACTATAATAATCAGTAGTTCTTCAGAGCTATCTCAGTGCATACCACCTCCTTTACGTAGGGCACGTGGTACCCGTCTTGCAACTCAATCCCACCCCTACTCTGTGCAACTCTCCAACCCAAGAGTGAAACGTTACTCTCAAACTTTCTTCTACTCAACAGCTGAGCTCTGGAACTCTCTCCCAGAATCAGTCTTTCCCTCTTCCTATGACTTAAATTGCTTCAAACTCCGTGTGTCCAGGCATTTTGGCTCGAACGTCCCTTGATTTTGGCCCTGTCACTCTTTTAACTATGGGGGAGGCACTCGCTATAGGCAGTTATGCCTTTTGCCTCCCTCAATCACATAGAAAAAAAAAAAAAAAGCCCGGGTGACCGAAGCCACTCCAATGCGGGGAGCTGAGGAGGGTGCGGAAACGCCCGGGAAGCCAAAGCCCCACCCAAGACCCTGTGCCCCTCAGCAATTATGAAGGGAAAGTTGAGGGGCAAAGGAAAACAAATTTACGCTTTGGCTCCCAATCTACCAACCTCTAGGATGGCAGTAGGGAGGTCAATCTACGGAAAAGATGCCGTCACTTGAGATCTAGAAAATGTATAAGTAAAAGGAACAGTCAGAGTAAGCTATGGGTATGGCAGAGATCGCTCAGCCCATCATCACTTGTCTAGAACCCAATCCTCTCAGCATCAGCTAGGAAAGGCCCTAGAAAGCCGCCTTTGGCGGGGGGATAGCTCCCCTATTTCAACTCCTTTTGGGGTTGGGCACCCGCCCATGACCCTAGTAAGATGGAGCTAATGGTTTAGTTTTTTGTTTAGTACTTTTACATACAGTACAGTATATTGTACTGCATATAGCAGTAGCTACCAATACTTTGTTTTACTGGTTCCACTATACTAAATTGGAAGTTTATAAAACTTGCATTACTATTCATTGTTTATTAATCTACATTTATTCTGCACTCCATTACAGCTGGCTCACTTTATTGTACAACATAGAACTCATAAATATATATATTTTATTTTGCAGACAGTTGAAGCTTCCCCAGATCCAGCAGATCATGCAGGAGTTTGAGAAGCAGTCAGAGATAATGGACATGAAAGAAGAGATGATGAACGACGTCATAGATGATGCCATGGGGGATGAAGATGATGAGGAAGAGAGGTAAGGACAGTTCTTCAGTTTAAGTATACTATACTTACATTTTAAAGACTCAGTGATCTATTAATTAAAATGTAAAACTTGCAACAACGCACTATCGTCACGTTAAAGGATCAAGTTTGGGAAGTCCGGGACGTTCTGGCAAATTTTACTAAACTCTGCATGAATAAAGAAACTACATGTTAAATGTCAAAATATTATTTAAAATCAAATTTGCAACATGACAAGACATTAACAATAGTAAAAAATACAAATATTGATAAGATATCTATACTATTACAAAATAATATATAAAATACAGTACAGCACACACTAACGATAGTGCTATCGTTATAATAATAGAAAAAGAAAAAGAACATTTATGAAATAATTACCATTCCTAACGAACCTGTCAAAGTGCAAATCTATAATAAAGCAAAGCTCTGAATATACTAAATCTAAAGGCAAATTGGTATACAAAGTTGAAAAGTCGAAGCTATGTACCGAGGTAACTTTCGGCATGGTATTTATTTTATCAATAACTTCTAACGAATTGTCAACACTCCAATAATAGTTAATGCCAGTTCTTCTCATGATGGTATTACAATATCTTTTATGAGTACTTTTAATGTATTTTAAGCAATTTACTACTTGTTCTGATAGAGTTATAGTGGTAGCAAATTTTGCTCCGGCAATAAAGCGATATTTATAAGGCCTTTTATGAAATTTAGGTAACATGTATAATTTTGCAATGCACTTGTTCTTATCAGAAAGTTTAATATCAAATATTATATTTCTTGGTATGTTCATCGATTAAGTTATCAATATTCAGATTATTTTGAATTTCATAAACAGAATTACCGCAAATATTTTTACGTAATATGTTACCCTTAATACCTAATTCTTTTTTCATATTTTCAAGATAAAATTTCTTACATGTGAAGCTATAATTATTGCTGGCTTTATCTACTGTAGTGATTACAAAATGTTTATGTAAATTTATTAAATCAGCTTTAAGCTTATTATAATTATAGTCTATAAAATCTGAAAGATTAAATTCATTTTTAAGCGAGAAAAATTTTATTTCTAATTAACTTAATTAATAATTTAGACCATGCTTCTAGTTCTCTCGCATTGCAGCACGCAATTTTTAACAATTTATCTTTTAATTTATTGACTGAAAAAACAATATCTTTTAAAATTATGTCCCATGTTACTTTATTACTCCCTATTCTAAATTTAAACCCTTTACGACATAGCTCCGCTAATTTGTCGTTTGCAAAATGTTTAACTAGTTCTACATCACCTGTTAATATGTGACATATCGGACTATAAATGAACTTTGCTAGTGCATCACGTCTGCTAGCTGGCATATCCATGACTCTTTCACACACGCATTTATTATTATTGAAAATATCATTATCTGAAAGATTTCCTAAAACTTTATTATAATTACAAATAATAGACCCAACAGGTCGTTCATATGAATACACTATTAATGGTTTGAAATCTTTACAACCTTCTGGTAATATGGACTTAACTTTCTTTGAATTAATAAGACTGTTAACATTAATTTTGTCTAAAATTTTAGAGGAATAATTTAAAGTGGACAGGACTTTATCTTTAATACGGTTATCTTTGGATTTCTTAGAATTAGCTCTAATATATCCCATAAAAGCAAAGACTATATTCTTAAATTTATTTGTGAAATTATGTTTATTATTTAGAATATTTTCTATAAAAGGAGCAAAACTTTTCTTTTGTAGGCCTTTCAATGAATCTTTTAATTTTTTAATTCCGAAATTTCGATATAATGAATATAAATTATTAACAATAATTATAATATCAGACCTGCTTTTCTTTTTATTAAATGTATTTAGTCTTCTATTACCGTGTCTACCAGGTCTTCTGTTTAAAACAGGGAAGTTAAAATATGGGTTATTAAAATCGTTTTTTAATAAATGGCTTAAGTCTTATGTCCAAATGGTGGTGCTTAGCCTCAATCATAAATTTTTTTATTATTTTCATTTTATGCGATTCTAGGTATACCCCTCCATTGTGTAGTCTAACTTCTAGTCTTAGCCCAGGGACTGGCTTCAACCTTTATGTTTCATCTACAAAGGGTAGTGAAAAGTGAGGATCTTTGTCAGAAGTTTGTCTTCATCAGAAATGTTTGTATTTACTCAGGCACATACCCCATAGCTGGGGGTGGCCGACTCGAGACAGAGCCCGAACAGAGAAAAAAAAAAAAAAAAAAATCTGGTCTCAGCAGGCAGACACACAGCGAAGCCCCACCACCACAATGCCTGCCCACCTCACATCCAGACTTCATATATACAACAGCTTTCTGGGCCAGGCACCTGACGGACTATTATCTAGTCCAACTGCCACCTGATCCCCTCTCCTTATAACCGCGTTATCACTCATCTATTCACAAGCATTCTCCATTCATTCCTATTCATTACCACTTCTCTTGTCTGTTCATCTCTCTACCTTCCAACGCTTGTACTACACAATCTCTCCATCTCATCCAAGGTCTTCCTCTCACTCTACCTCCCCTTGTTTCTGACTCATATACGCTCTTTGTAAGCCTTTCATCTCCCATTCGTTCAACATGTCCATACCAGCACAGCACCATTCTATACACTCTGGCCGATAAGGGTTCCTGCTGTCCCACTCTCCTCACCCACTCCCCACTTGGTCCTCTTCATTCCTCAATCTGTCTCTATGCATTACTCCACACATACTCCTCAAGCAGCTCATCTCCATCACATCCAACTTTCTTCTCTCTAGTGCCTTCAAAGCCCATGTCTCAGCCCCATACATCACTGTTGGTACAACTATCCCTTGGTACATTGCACTTTTAGCTTTCATTCCGAGATTTCTCACCTTCCACATACTTCCCATTGCTCCAAAAACCTTCCTTCCTTCACATACTCTCTGTCTTACCTTCATTTCCACGCCTGTATCCCTGCTTATCACTCTTAGATATATATAACACTTCACTTGTTTCAGTACAGTATTTTCCTATCCAGTCGTACATTTAGATTTACCCTACAAGCATCTCTATTACACACCATCACTTAACTTTTTTTTTACATTCACCCTCAGCTTCCTCCTCCCACATACCACACTAAAATCTTTTACTACTCGCTGCAGCTTCTTCTCAGAATCGCCACCAATGCTTTGTCATCAGCAAACAGCAACTGATCTCCACCATTCTTTCCTACTAAACCCAATCTTCTACTCATACAGTAGTTCTAATTTTTACCTCCCTCACCACACCAGCCATATATACATTACACAACACTGTCGCAGACCTACATTTACCTCAAACCATTCACTCAACTAATTTCCTACTCTCACACATGCTCTGCTCTCTTCATAAAAACTGTTTACTGCTCTTAACAAATTTCTGCCAATTTCATACATCCTTAGCACCTTCCACACTGTTTCTCGATGCACACGATCATACGCTGTCTGGTAGATTATAATTTTTAGCTAAAAGCCTTCTCTAATGGGACCGATCTACACACTGGCACATGGCTTATATGAAAGCTAGAGAACTTAATTCCCAATGTGATAGAATCATCTCATCACCCTAGTTATCCTGTAGACTAGCATATCACCTTCAAAATATCTATTCTATTAATCAATATTGTTTTTGACAGTGATGCTGTCGTGTCCCAAGTCTTGGACGAGCTTGGTTTACAGATGACGGAGGGACTGAGTGGTCTACCCTCGACAGCAGGGACCCTGGGCACCGCCACTGCCGCCACCAACAAGATTCCTGTAGCTGTGGCGGACGCGGCAGATGACGACATTCAGGCACGACTTGATAACCTCCGCAGAGAGTGAGGAGGGGGAGGACACCAATAAAGTTAACAGATTATACACCATGTTAGATTCACATGTCATATAAGACGAATCCACAACAATTTGAAACGTTACATAGGAAATAGAAATTTCGAGTTAACTTTGCTATTTTTGACAAAGAGCTGCTTTTAAAGTTGTGTTAAGGAAGGAAAATGTGTCTTATATGAAGTAATATATGGGATGTCCACTAGAGGGTGTCAAACAGGGATATTAAATTTTAGCACTTAAATGCATATGAGTAGTTCAGGAAAAGTACCATAAAAGTGCATTGTTTTGGCCATGTTATCGCTTCCAGAGACTTGATAAGAATTGTAAATTATACCTTTAACGTTGTAGACTTAATAAGAATGCCTAAAACTATGAATACATTTTAGGATTGTTTGTAGTCTTGATAATATCTACAAAACAGAGGGAATTGATTTTAGGACTGGTTTGAAATAGTCTTTTGTTTGGCACCCTGGTCCACTGTACTAGGAGGCCCCAAGATCACAGCCGCACACATTGCCTTAGCCCGAAGCCACTGAGAAGAGTTTAGTACCATGGCTCGTATAGTTTGACAAACCCTATCGTTATCGCTGCTAGTTAATACAGTTTTTCCGTATTTCTAGCCAGTCAATATAATGTGCAATTTGTAATTACAATGAGAAGTACAGCAACATTTTTTGAGTATCCTAATTGGAATTACAAGTACAGTATAAGACTATGGGAAAACTATACTATAGTTTTGCCATATAACTAGCCAGTCAATGTGATATGCTAGTTGTTATTGCAATGGGAAATACAGGAGCATTATTACTGTACTCTCATTGCAATTACAACAAGTCTAGGTTGGTGGAGAGAACATAATAATACAGGAACACTATTATAACTATCACCGATAATGATGGGGTTTGTCTAGGAATACAAGCCCATTACTTGTATAATAGAGACATTGAAAACTACTATTCTTACCAGCACTTGTGTATTCAAATCCTGATATGCCAAGTTCTTGGTCACACTTGACTAGTATAATGTAAAACTTGCAAAATATACAAACAAAAACAGGGACGACACAATATAAAGACAAAAGAACTTATCAAAATCACTGTGGAAATAACGATTTAGCAAATTATAATTTTGAAATAAAAGAACACAAAACCACCACATAGAATGTACATCACTATGAGTAAGTGAATTTATTAAAGTTAAAGGGACATACCAGATCTAAAATTACAGCTTGCTGAACAAACTTTGATAGTATCTCGATCTATCTATTTTGCAAACCCTTTGCTCCATGCCAAAATCTACGTCCCAGATGGAGCCCACAGCAAGAATATTACTGTACCAGGTTACTTCAGCCATATTCTTAAGTAATGGAAAGGAAAACATTATCCCCTTCCTTGTACTTTTATCTAGTGAATGAAGGGAGGAGTAAATCACTTCCCATGTTTTAAACTACTGCCCTTTGTCCTTACACAATGCTATGTCAAGCGCTCTTCTTCCTTTTCTAATTAAATTCTTTAGAATCATATATCCTGAAACAGTAAGAGTGATATTTGCATGAGTTCCTGGTTAAATGGGTTTGTGTATAAATAGGTGGTAAAATTGTGCTGATTTGATTAAGATAAATAAAAATTGCAAGTACAGTTACAGTAGGTAGACAACATTACAGGTATTCGAACCTTGACAAGGTCAGTTGTGTGAGGTTGCTAAGCATTATGAATAGGGAGTCATTCATGTGTACTTAGATTGTCACAGTAAAATACAGTTCAGTAAAAGAAAACTTATTTTTATAATTTTATCTTTATCAGCTTTAATTTTATTGTTATATCTTTAAAAGGTCTGGTATATCAGGAGCACTATACAGTACTGTGCTATAGTCTGATTGTTTTCAGCTGACGTTAAATTATATAATTTAGCAGCAGATTTCTCGATACTGGAAATATATGAAACTACTCTGCTTCTACTTCATATTAATGCCAAGTTTTCATAATTAGCAATGTATTTGGCTATAGAATGTTTTTAATAGATGAGTAATCAAGATAGGGATGTGGCAATTTACCGTTGGCTGGAAAAATATGAACTACAGTAAACCCTCGCTAACTCGGACTAATTAGGGGGAGACCACTTCCGAGAAGGCCGATTTTCCGAGATGTCCGAAATCCGACTTATGTCCGACTTAAGAGAGGGAAAATTCTGAATTAGAAGAGGAAGCGTCAGAGATTTTTTTTTTTTTTTTTTTTTTTTTTTACATGTGAAATTCATCATATTAATGACAAACACAAAACTTATGTTTTCAGGGACAGTACAGTACATATTAATTAATATTAACACAATAATTAAAAGGCACAGGCTTCAATTCATTTTAAAATCACTTAAAACCGAGTGAGAGAACATTGTAAACCGGACACAAAACCCGTCCAACTCGGAAATTTCTGAGATATACAGGGACATTTCCGAGAGGCCGCTGCCATTTCGAGAAGTGCGGGTTTCCGACTAAAAAGAGTCCGAGTTAGCGGGGGTTTACTGTAGGTACTGATTTGGTCACAACTTCACTGTCACTTTTCAATGAGGTTCATAGTCTGCTTTGTAGTACTGTATAGCATATGGAATTGGCCACTCATTTCAAACGTGTATAACTTTATTTTACTAAAGACTCACTACCATTATATACTAATGCACTTATTGTATTGCACTTTGTACCTATGCAGTAATTCTAAAGGTGCCTCTTCTTTCTGAAATACTACCAGTAAATTGTATTGATGTTTTAACTGGTAAGCTCATTTGGCCAACATGTGTACGGTACAGTTTCTACAAACGTAAACATGTATGTGAAGGATAAATAAAATTAAGTACCGATTAAACACACACATACACTCACACACAGGCTGTCACTTAGCTAGCAGCAATATTTTTAGAAGAAAAAATACCTATAATGGTGGTTGTGGTTGCAATGAAATATTGTATGTGAGGATATATT
This sequence comes from Paralithodes platypus, assembly GCA_032716605.1. NCBI lineage: Eukaryota > Metazoa > Arthropoda > Malacostraca > Decapoda > Lithodidae > Paralithodes > Paralithodes platypus. The sequence goes on along the minus strand of CM064511.1, from coordinate 20,414,471 downwards.
TATATCAGAATTTTTTACAGAAACTCCCATTAAATGTCTATTTCAAATTCCAGATCTCAAATGAGAATAACTTTCTTATCATAATACTTAAATATACAAGCTCTTCTCTACAGTCTCTTATTTTTAAGGGGGGTCACCGGCTTTTATTTTATCTTTCTCTCCTTTTTTCTCTTTCCCTGGCTTGTATCCATTCGGCCCCATTCAGCCAACTGTTTTAAGACGTTTATCCCCATCCAGGTGTTGATTTCTTCTTGGCAAGTGATGGTGAGCCAGCATTGTATGGAGCAATCCAGCTTCGCCAGAGATATTTTTCTATCGAAAAATTTACAAATTTAGCTTGCTGTCAAAACAAAAATATATATATGCTGGCTCGCTACCGCTCGCCAGGAAATTATTGACACCTGGATGGGGGTAAACATCTTAAAACAGTAGGCTGAATGGGGCCGAATGGATACAAGCCAAAGAGAGAGGGAGAGAAAGAGAAAAAAAGCGAGGTGGGCCCCCTTAACCAGGTGAATTTGCACTTACACACTTTGGAATAGAGAATTCTATATCAAGCTTCTTAGCTGATGGTACAGTGTAATATATGTCTTGCATTTGTTTTTGCAATTTAAAGATGTTATTCGGACACAGTAGGCTACCATCAGCCAATCGGCTCAAAGTAGAGTTCTCGAGCCCAAATTGACCAAGTGCAAATTTGCTAGGTTAAAAGAAAGTAGACTAGAGGATTACTACCCAGTGGTGTGCCTACTTCTCTTTTACAGTATAAAATAAACTATATTATTGTTTATGATTTAATCCATATGTACCGGTATGTGTCTGTAATACATTATTGAGGACTATTATATTATTGAGACTAATTACTGTATGATAGAAAATGTATTGCGTACATACACTATCCCCTTAGTTTTGAACAGTGGAATGGTGTGTCCTTTATCGTTTCCTAAATTTTTGGCTAACTATTTTGCAATGGGTAATATTCATTGTCCGACTGGGTGAAGAAGACGGAAACAATCGCCTACAAATTGTAGCTTGCTATATTTTATTTAAATTTAAAAGTATACAGTCAGGTCTCGATATACGCAGTTAATTCCTACCGTGTACGTGCCGTGTATGTCAAAACCGTGTATATCAAATAACAGGCCTTATGGGAATTAATTCAATTCATTCCAGCCACTTTCCCAAAGTCCCCTATTTGAGCCTTTAGCATACCTTAACCCTTCCTACCCGGGCTGCCTTAGGTAAGGACAGCACGAAAGAATGGCCGCTACCCGGTATGCCTTATCTAAGGCATGAGCTTAATAGCCTAATTAAGCTTGGTCCGAACGCCGTGCGTACGACCTATGTCAACAAACCCAAGCGTTCGTCACCGCACCTCCGAAAACAAGAAGGAGAAGACTCCTCAATGTTATTGTTCTGACGTCATGACGAAATTAGTGTCTAAAAAGCCCCCATATTGGCAACATCTCTGCAATATTGGCTCCACTGAAATCGTCAGCACAACTGAACCAGTTGACTTACAGAGCTCTACTAAATGCCAAAATACAGATTGAAAACCCACTACGATTATGGATGAGTGGGAAAGTTCTAGCAGTGAAAATAAACATAAATACGGTAGCCTAGGCCTAGACGTTTTTCGGCCATATCGCCCGGGTAGGGGCGACCGTCATTAGCTAAGACAGCCCGGGGAGGAAGGGTTAAGCCGACATTTACCACGAACAAAAACTTATTTGCGTGTCAGGCAGGCAATAACAGCATCAATAAGAACTATTTTGGACCTGCTATTGACCTATTTGCGTGTCAGGCATGCAATATCCTGCAACGTAAACCCCACACTCCTTTTCGTGTCGTCTGCTACGACCCGGAGTTGCAGCAGGATCCCCGTCACCCTCATATACATACATTCATACACAAATTTAAAGACAGTGCTCCACACCAAATGCGGTTCCCGTCTTTCGTCCTAATGGCGGCGTTCCAGGCAGCCCTGTTAAGAGCTGCCTCACTTGTCAGGTTCTTTGATTTATGACCAGACTGCAAATGTCCGCGTATATTAAATTTTTTTCCACATTGTGGCCGACTTTGGAATTTTGGGGATTACCGCGTCCAAACGAATCTGTGTATACGAAACGCGCATATATCGAGACCTGACTGTATTTCCTCGTGTCCAAAAAAGTAATTTTTAAGATAGTACTGTAAAAAGTAATGCCTTCCAACTGTTCAATACTATGGGTGTATTTGTTATGCTTCATTAGTGTATACTATAATCTCATGAACAGCATACGAAGAAGGAATCATTCTGTAAGGCGATCAAAACATTTGTTTATGTAATAGGCAGTAAAGGTTTGTATGAAATATACATAAACACTTCAGTCTTGTATATTGTTCAGCCTTATATTATGAGAAATATTGGTTATATACTGTTCAGGGTATCAAATCGAGATAATTTGTTTTAAGATTGGAATGAACATGAGAAAACATATAGAAAAATTTACATAAAGTTCCATCTGTTTTGGCCATTTTATCATTTCCAATGACATAATAAGAACTGTGAAGCATAAATTTATCTCTGCATATTTCATAATGATAATGAAAAAGAAACGATAATGTTTCTGATTTGTCACCCTGATACTTAATGTTTACCATAGTAAACAGACTTGTCGGTATCACACGAGCCCTCTTTCCCTCAAGTTATATTGTCTGTCAACTACTGAGGTAAACTTTATATATGAATCTGCCGTGATATGGTCGGTTCGCATCTGACTGATGATTGAAGGGTCAGTAATTCTATCCCACTCCGTGCCATTGGTAGACAGCAAGAGTTTGGGTAGCTCGGTCTAGCGATTTGTGATAAATGTCAAGTAATATCCCTAGTGCACGGGAGTGCACGGCATTAAAAAATGCATCATAATTCGGTCACCTAAATTAATTTATCTTTAGTTTTAGTTTTATATGCCTGTCCGAAAGGTCTCGGAAGTGTTGCTGGAAATGGTGACTATAGAAAATTGACGATAAAAGCTCTTTTGTGATATTCCCATAAGACATAGTTACATATACAGTACAGACATAAAATTATGTTGTAATCAATCCATCCAATGCATTATGAATATAAGTTTAGATTTTTTTTTTTTCATCAGCCTACCTATTTATTGATTTAGTATTTGCATTTGTTTTTCCAACTTCATTAATTTGATTTATTAGAGCACTTGAATGGTCTGCTGTGAATCCTAATACCTGTGCTATTAGGTGTTAATGTTGTTCAATGGTTGAAGGTAGAGTAGATATGATTGATTGAATTTTTCGCAAATTACTAATGCTTATACTGTAATACAGTATGTATCATAAACTACCTAACACTTATACCTCTTAAGTTTGTTTCAGTAACTATTGTATTCTTTGTACGATAGTTGATGATTTTAAGCATAGTTTTTAAGTACAGTACCGTATGGAGAAATAAAGTTTTGCAAAATATTTGCCGTTATATTGCATGCCAATCCACCACAGAAGAAATTATTTTGATATGTTCAGCAGGCTTCTCAACATAAAAATGTAAGTATGGACTATCATCAAATATTTCATAACTTCATAATTTGCAATTATTATCTATCTATCTATACAGTATACTCTGGCACATGCCCCCCTCCCCCTTTTTTTTTTTTTTTTTTTTTTTTTTAAAGCAGCTGGGGGTGGCCGACTCGAGACAGAGCCATTATTATACTTTATTTTATTTTATGTATTAACTTTTTATAGTATCAATTGCTTGCCTTTGTGATATCCTTAATTTATTTGTACAGGGGAGGTGTGGTGGAGTGGTCTTGCCACAGGACTGGTAATTCAGTGGTCCCGGCTTCGAATCCCGATGTATCAATGGGAAGATATTATTGGGATGGAATTTGTGCTGTACCTAGTATCGATGCATTGCCACAAAGTCTTCCGAAATGCCAAAAAATATCTTTATTGTTCCATGATTGAATAGCACTATGAATATTCCCATATTCAAAATATGCTACAGTGGGGCAATGCCTAGTGAGTTGATTGCTCAATAGGTGGCGTTCTGAGATTGAGGGTCCGAGTCTTGGGGGTGAGACAGTGGAGCACAAAGGCGAAGCAGCTCTAGAGATGGGGCTGCTTCGAGTCGCGAGTGGGAAACCAAGCACCGTGCATCTTGTGAAGGCAAGATGGCAAAGGCTGGTTGCACCTTTAAGTGCCTCACTCCCTAGACTGGAACAAGACCTTACAGGCTTCACTATGTTGAGCGGTTGAATGTACAGGCTCTTAGCCTATGCCCGAGAGGGAGTACATAGTTGGAATATAGAATAAAACAAAAAAATATATTTGTAGGGTAGCAGTTGGTATACGGGTCATGTGTTCATGCTATGCTCACAGGTACCTACCCGATAGCACTATCGTTTGTGAGGGCTGTTTGCATTTTATACTATTGTTTATTATCTTGTCAAGTTGCAAATTTGTTTTAATAGAATATTTTGACAAATTGTAGTTTCTTTATTCATACAGAATTTAATTAAAATGTAAAACTTGCAAACTAAACAAACCAAAATTGGGACAAGGACAATATAAAGTCAAATTAAATTATCAAAATCGCTATGTGGAAACAACGCTTACTAAAATGAAAATTATTAAATAAAAGAACACAATCCACCACATAGGGTGTACATCACTACATGAGCAAGTTAATCTGTTTCCCAAGCAAACCAATCGCACATATAACAACGCACTATCGTCACGTTAAAGGAAGTAGTCAAGTTTGGGAAGTCCGGGACGTTCTGGCAAATTTTACTAAACTCTGCATGAATAAAGAAACTACATGTTAAATGTCAAAATATTATTTAAAATCAAATTTGCAACATGACAAGACATTAACAATAGTAAAAAATACAAATATTGATAAGATATCTATACTATTACAAAATAATATATAAAATACAGTACAGCACTCACTAACGATAGTGCTATCGGGTAGGTACCTGTAAGCATAGCATGCCTCAAGTGACCCCTATCAATAACTACCCTACAAATAACCTACATTTATAGCACAAATAAACTAAGGAAATCGCAAAAGTAAGCAATTGATACTATCGACAATGAATACATATAATATAAAGAGAAATAATTGCAAAATATGAAGTAACAACAGATTTAAACAAAGAGTACTCTTTTAACAAGAACAATAAATTTAAAAAATCATCAATATTAATAATAATAATAATAATAGAAAAAGAAAAAGATAAACAAAGAAAAAGATAAACAATAAATACAGACAAAAAGTAAGCAGAGGTTATACAAGAAACTTCAAGTTAAAAATGCTTGATTAAAATTATTGATGTCAAATTTTAGAATACAGTCACAATAATTGACCCTAAAAAGATTAAATTTATGGAACAATTTACTTGCCTCAAAACCTCTGTCCACTAAGAGTCTGTATAGTAACCTAGCTCTAGCCCAAAAGTCATCTACTTTAGTGCAGATTTTACAAAATCTTATTAATTGGGAATAAAAACAATTATAAGTGATTTTACTATCGATATTACTACTAGGGAAAGGAAAGTTTATTACGTTAAAATTAAAATCATCAACTTTGTGATATACTTTAAGTATGCACTGTTCATTAACAATCTCTATATTTATATCAAGAAAATTTTCAACTTTATAATTTACGTTACATTGTGTGAGGGGAATAGAATTAGGGTAAATAAGTTTAGCAACTTGATTAAAATTTAACAAATTGCAAACAAGAATATCATCAATATATCTACTATTATTACTTAACAACAGAGTTTTTAATGTAAAACTTGCAAAATAAGCAAACCAAAACGGAACGACACAATATAAAGACAAAAGAACTAATCAAAATCACTGTGGAAATAACAATTTAGCAAAATATAATTTTGAAATATAAGAACATAAAACTATTACCAGAATGTTCTGAACTTTCCTTATTGACTAATTCCTTAAATATTACGTGAGTACTGTATGTTAATTTATGCGCGACTAATTTGCTTGGGACTCTAATTCACTTTTTCATAGTAATTGGGGGCGTGAGGCTAGGAATCCTCCTCCCCTTGTAGACTTCTACTAGACGAGACAGAGGAAGGGGCAAGGGAATGCGAAAGTGGACCCGGACCCTAAGAATTGGAACTTTAAATGTTGTTTCTGTTTGGTCTCTGTCTTGAATCGGCCACCCCCAGGCGGCGGATATGGGGTATGTGCCTAAGTATATACTGTAGCCTATATACATACATACATACATACATATAGTGATATACATTCTATGTGGTGGTTTTGTGTTCTTTTATTTCATAATTTGATTTTCTTAAATCGTTATTTCTACAGTGATTTTGATAAGTTCTTTTGTCTTTATATTGTGTCTTCCCTGTTTTGGTTTGTTTATTTTGCAAGTTTTACATTATAATCTTTATAGTTTGGGCATGGTCAAAATTGGATGAAGAGTTGCAAGTCTGTGAACATGGAAGTAATTGTACAACCGATGCTATCTTCATAATCAGGCAGATACAGGAAGATACTTACTAAAAGGCAGGGATCTTTACTTTGTGTTTGTAGACCTGGAGAAGGCCTTTGACAGGGTGCCTAGAGATGTTATGCAGTGGGCTATGAGGAAACTTGGTGTGGAAGAGTGGCTGGTGCGTGTGATAATGAAGATGTATGAGGATTCGCGAAGTGCGGTGAGAGTGAAGGGTGTACCGAGTGATGAGTTCGCACTCCGTGTTGGAGTCCATCAGGGTTCAGTGTTAAGCCCCCTCCTCTTTATTATGGTCTTGGAGGCACTGTCTAGAGTTTTTAGAGGCAGACTCCCGTTGGAACTGTTTTATGCAGACGATTTAGTCCTAATAGCTGACAGTATGCAAGATGCTGAGGCCGAATGGAGAGAGGGCATGGCGAGCAAGGGTTTAAGAGTCAATATTAACAAAACCAAGGTTATGCATTGTAGATTGAGACGAGGCAATGTGGAAAAGAGCGGTGCATACCCATGTGCAGTGTGTGGAAAGGGTGTGGGCGTTAACGCGATTCAATGTAGCATCTGTCGACGCTGGGTGCACCATGGGAATAAGCGCTGTAGTAGAATAAAGGGACCCCTGCCGAAGGATAAGTCAGAAATAGAGAAATTTGAGTGCGTAGTGTGCAAAGGCGAGCTTGTGTTAAGTGATGATCCTGTGGGTGTGAACTTTGGAAATGAGACATTGGAGCTGGTGAACAAGTTTTGTTACCTGGGAGATACCATTTCTGCCGGTGGTGGGGCCGAGGCTGCCACTGTCGCTAGAATTAGATGTGGCTGGGGGAAGTTCAGAGAACTGCTGCCAATCCTGACCATGAAAAGAATGCCTCTCCCCCTGAAGGGAAAGGTGTATGCCTCATTTGTTAGAAGTACAATGACGTATGCCTCAAAAACATGGACCGTTAAAGTAGAGGATGTCAACAGAATGGAATGTAATGAGATAAGAATGGTGAGATGGATGTGTGGGGCCAGGCTACAGGATAGAATAACAAATGTTGAGCTAAGGAGACGTTTAGGTATAAAGAGTATTAGCGAGGTGATGCATACAAATAGACTGGGATGGTATGGACATGTGGAGAGAATGGATGAACAAAATTGGGTGAAAAAATGCAGGTCTGTGATTGTGGAGGGAGCTGCACCAAGGGGTGGACCGAGGAAGACCTGGGATCGGTCTATACGTGCCGATCTCGAATCCAAAAACTTGACAAGTGAAGCAGCCCTTAACTGGGTTGCCTGGAACACCGCCATTAGGACAAGAGACTGAAACTGCACGTATGTGTGGAGCACTCATTCTTAAAATTTTATGCATGTATGTATGTGTGGAAGGGTAGACCCTAGAAAGGCGTGGGATCAGGTTCTATGATCTGATCTCCAATGTAAATATTTAACATATGAGGCAATTTAGAACAGGGCTGATCAGAATGCCACCATTAGGACATGGAACTCAAACCAAACTGCAGTTCATATATGAAAAAACTGTATACAGTATACTGTAGAATTTACTATAAAAGAAGAATGAACTATAGAATCTTTGAATAGTTAGGTTATTTGAGCACTGTTGAAGCTACTGGTGTGGAGAACTGGCGCTAATGGCAATATAAAGTATCAGCTATTAATATTATCTTTATTATTATCCAAGACAGTTGCCCGAAGTCTTCAGGAACACACAGACGTGGCATAGCACACTAAAGCCGGTATCACACGAGAGCTTTTATAGTCTACATTCGATGAAAACAAAAATTCTGGCAACATTTCTGGTCTATTTTGCACTGGCATCGGAAACTAGAATGATGAATTTAGGCAACCAAAATATTGTACATGTTGACCACGTAAGCTGCCAGACCAGTGTTGAGGATAAATGTCAAGTGAAAAAGCGCTCGTGTGATACTGCCTTAGCCTTCACCTCTTCCACCAGGCCATCAACCACCCAAGAAACAATAAATATCACTTGAACCTCTTCACTCAGATGAAAACTTCTTTATTATATTACTGATTTTTCCAGGTGATTTTGTGACTGGAGAATAAAAAGGTTGTTGCAGTCCAGTAGTTTGAGTTAAGAGGAGGCAGACTGTATGTTTGGTCTATTAATTCATGTATTCATATATTTTTTTTAGTTTCCTCCCTAGACCTCCATCAAGCTTAGAAAAACACCCCCTAGACCCCCCTTCAAGATAAATTTGTAAATTTTTCGGTAGAAAAATGTCAATTGCAGGCTCGCTATCGCTCGCCAGGAAATAATCGACACCTAAATGGCACGAAAGGTCTTAAATTGACAACGAAATGGGGCGAAAGTTGTTAAAATTGCCAAACTAATGGGTCGAACGTCTTATAATCTCAAAACTAGTGGGGCTAAACATTAGGGAGAAGGGGGTCTAGAAAAACGGTCTGCCTCCCCTTAAGTGTACACGAGTTAAAGGGGAGGTGTGGCAGAGTGGTCTTGCCACTGGACTGGTAATCCAATGGACCCAGGTTCGAATCCCAATATGTCAATGGGAAGATATTATTGGGATGGAATTTGTGCTGTACCTAGTTTCAGTGCATTACCACAGCACACCGAAATGCCAAAAAAATACCCTCATTGTTCCCTGATTAAACAGCATTGTATGAATATTCCCATATTCAAAATCTGTTACAGGGGGGCAATGCCTAGTGAGTTAATTTCTCAATAGGTGGCGTTCTGAGAGTGAGGGTCCGAGTGTGGGGGATGAGACTGTGAAGCGCGGAGGCGTAGCGGCTTCAGAGATGGAGTTGCTTCGAGCCGGGGTGCTTTGCATGTCTCACTCCCTAGACTGGAACAAGACCTCACGGGCCTCACCGTGTTCAGCTGTGTAGTTTAAAGGCTCTCAGCCTATGCCCGAGAGGGAGTACAGTACGTAGTTGGAATATAGAAAAAAAAAAAAAAATCCACTTTATACCCGTCAGATTTCCACAGACATTGACAAGTAAATTTAATGAATAACGATCTACATTGCTCCATACCTACATTGGTGTGGGTTTCACATGGTTGGATATGCCGTTTTGGCTTTCATGTGGCACAGAAAATTGGAGGAAAGTTGTTCAGAGTAGTCAAGAGTTTTCTTGAAGAAAGCAGAGCGTGTGTTATAGTAGGACATTAGTTTGAGTGAATGGTTTGAAGTAAATGTAGGTCTGCGACAGGGTTGTGTAATGTCATCGTGGTTGTTTAATGTATATATGGATGGTGTGGTGAGGGATATAAAACAGAACTATGGGTAGAGGATTGGGTTTGGTAGGAAAGAATGGTGGAGATTGGGAGTTGTTGTTGTTGTTGTTGTTGTTCCCTAAGCTGCCTGGCCGAACAGCCCCGAGTCCCTGAGAAAGGCCATGGCCACGATCGGTCTTTCCCACAGAGCTCTCATTGAGTGTAGATTGTGTTGTTGGCGTAAGTGGTTGTGTGAAATGCAGTCTTCTATGATGTGTTTAATGGTATGGAGTGCTGTGTTACATCTCGGGCAGGCGTCGACAACAGAGTCATCCAGTCTCTTCTGATAGCTCAGGAGAGCTGGATGGTGTCCGCATCTCAGCCTGGCCAGGTGGACTCTGTCCTTGCGAGGAAGGGAGGATTCGGAAGGATGGATTTCGGGAGGTCGTGCATGCAGCTGCGTGTTGTCTGTGAGTGAGTGGATGGATCGGTGAGAGATATGAGTATGGACGTGCTTCTGGAAGTTGGTTCGGGGTGGGCAGGGAAGGAGAGAGGACAATAAGTGTGTGTGATACCGTGTGCTGGGTGTTGTTTTGATATTTCTTGGTGTCTGTGGGTGTGTTGCCATGTAGTTTAGTGGGTGGTCTTGGTTTGTGGAGGCTGCTGCCAGGAATTGAGTGCCTCTCATGTCCAGATGGTCTTTGACTTTGAGGATTTTGGTTTCTTGATGTAGGTGATCTGTGGGTGCAGTAGCTGTGCAGCCTGTAATGATCTTCAGGGCTTTGTTTTGAATAGTCTGTAAGGTCTTATGATGTGTTTCAGCTAGGTTAGAAGCCCAGGCTGGGCTTGCGTATTCCATCACTGATCTTATGTATTGTTTATATACTGTGGTGGTAGTTTCTTTGTTGTGTCCAAATTTTGTGTGAGCCTGAGGGCATTAAGTCTGGGTGTCAGTTTCTTTTTAATGTTTGTGGTGTGCTGTTTGAATGTCATATGAGTATCATATGTTACTCCTAGGATTTTGGGTGTGTGTGTATGTGTTAGGGGTGTGTTGTTTATGGTGAGTTGAGGGATGTATTTGTGTTCTGTCCAACTTGTGAGCAGGGTTGCGGTGGATTTGGCTGGGGCTAGATTAAGTCTGTTTGTAGTGCACCAGCCATGTAGTGTGTTGAGATAGGGTTGAAGGAGATCTGTTGCTCTTTTTGGGTCATGGTACTTACACTAGTTGTACTTACACTAGTTGTATTTGCGGGAGTGAGCATGCTCGTTAATTCCCGCCTCCTGAGATATGTTTGTCATACCGTGCTTTGAAACTATGCACTGATGGTGCAGACACTACTTCGGCTGGCAATTTGTTCCACCCACTAATCGAGTTGGTAGGAAATCTTTTACTTTTCAGATCAGATTTACTATTTAGCACTTTTAGTTTGTAGCTGTGACCTCTTGTCCTCTCACCTCCATCCCTCTCTATGAAGTTTTCTTGGTCAATTTTGTCAATACCTCTAACACATTTGTATATCTGAATTTGCTGTCCTCGTTTCCTTCTCTGTTCCAGTGTAGGTAGATTCAATCTCTCGAGCCTCTCTTGGTACTCCAAATTTTCCAAACCTGGGATCATCCTCGTAGCTGCTCTCTGTACCCTCTCAATTTTGTGGATATGTTTCTTCAAGTGAGGGGACCACACTACAGATGCATATTCCATCCTGGGTCTTATTATTGCCGTTATTATTTGTTTCATGGTGTTTTCATTAAGATAATTGAAAGACATCCTGATATTTGCCAATAGTGCTAGTGATTCTCTCACTATCTTATTTACGTGGCTTTCTGGAGACATGTTATCCCTAAATTCTATCCCCAAGTCTTTTTCTTTTTCTGCTTTGGGAATCACTTCGTTTCCCATGTGTGTGCATGTGAGTGTTATGTCATCTGCATAGGAGGCTAAGTTTATTTGGGGCGTATTGGGTGTAGTTATATCGTGCATGTACAGATTGAAGAGTGCGGGCGATAGGACGGATCCTTGTGGGACTCCGTTTGGAAAGTTTCTAATTTTAGATGACTGACCGGCAAAAGATACGTGTGCACATCTGCCTGCTAGGAAGTTGGCCAGCCACCTTTTTGTGTTGTTGTGCATGTTTGTGTTGTAGATTTTGTTTGTTAGGTTGTGGCGGGGGATGGCATCGAAGGCTTTACTAATGTCGAGTGTGGCTAATAGTGATCTGTGTGGTGGTCTAGCTGAGTTGATGCCGTCGAAAGCTCTTTGTGTAAGGTCTGTGAGAAGAGTGTTTGTGGAGTGCAGTGGCCTAAAGCCATGTTGTGTTGGAGCTAGGGGTAGGTCAGGTGTAATTAATTGTAATACTAGGCGTTCCATGACTTTGGAGGGGGAGCAAAGGAGTGTGATGGGGCGGTGCGAGGAAGGTAGCGTGGGGTCTTTGTTGGGTTTGGGGAATGTGATGATGATACCATGCTTCCAAATGTCTGGTATTGTGTTGTGTGAATAGCTGTAGTTTGATATGTTAGTGAGTGCTTGTATGCCTTGTGGTCCCAGGTGTCTGAGGTGTATGTTGCTTATGTTGTCTAGGCCACAGGCGGGTGAGTGCTTGAGATTGTTGATGATATGCTTTGTCTGGTAATTGGTGAAGGGTGTATAGTCAGGGTCTGTGGGGAATTGTCTCTTATGTCGGATGACACGTCGGTCGTCTTTGTGAGGTTTTAGGTGGCTGACATGTGAAAAGTGATTGATGAGAGTGTTTGCTTGTTGTTTACATGAAGGAGTAGAGTCTGTTGTTGTGATTGCAGCATGTGATTGTGTTGTGTTGCTGTTGGAAAGTGTGATGCTGTTTAGTGTTTTGTAGAGTTTTTTGGGATTTGTTTTGTGATCAAGTGTTTGTAGGAAGTTATTCCAATTTAGTTTTTGTTGTTCTTGTATTTTGTTGTTAGTTTGGGTGTTGAGTGCTTGAATTTGTTGTGTGATGTCTTGTGTGTGGGGTGCTGGGGAGTGTTTCAGTATGTCACGTTGTCTGATGAGGTTTTGAATTTCTGGTGTGAAGTTGGGGTTGTGTCTTTTTCTGTTACCTCTTGGAATGTGTTTCTTGTCAGCGTTTTGGATAGTTTTATTGAGTATGTGTACAGCATTGTTGATGTTAGTGATGGGTGTACTGTTTAGAGTTGTGAAGTGTTGTTCTGTCTCATTTGTGAATGCTTCCCAGTTAGCTCTTTTATAATTGGTGTATGTGTGTTTGTGGCTAGCTGGGGTGAGTCTGGTTTTGGTGGTGATAATGATCGGGAGGTGGTCAGAGCCTAAGGTTCTGACCACCCTCCAGGATGTTGTGGGGACGAGTTCTGGGGAGCAAAAGGTGATGTCTGGAGATGATGGGTTATAGAGGGCTTGGTGAGGAATATGGGTATGTTGATGGATGTCGTTAAGGATGATGAGGTTATCGGTTTGGTTTTGTAGTACCAGCCCTCTGTCTGTGTCGGGGTTGTCGACAAACCAGGCCGACGTCTTGGTGTTGAAGTCACCACCCAGGATGATGTGTGGGGTGTGTGGGGTGTTTGTGATGTGTTGTAAGTGTGGTCTGTATTCATTTGGTACTGTAGGGGATGTTTGGGGAGGGATGTATGTGTTTATGATGGTTATGTTGGAGTTGTTGCCAGTGCGTATTTTAATTGACTGTATTTCTGTTGTGTTATCATTTGGGGGGAGGAGGGATTTGGTTTGTACACTGGTTACTATGTATGATATTTCTTTGTGTACCAGGGTGATGAGTCCACCGCCCCCGCCGACAGCCCGGTCTTGTCTGATGGTGGTGAAATTATGAAATGTGGGTGTTTTTTGTGTTGTGTGGAGTTTTGTTTCTTGTAAGATGGCAATGTGTATGTTGTGTTGTTTGATGAAGTGTGAGAGTTCGTGTTTCTTTGTGCCATCTATGTTCAGTTGAAGAATGTTAATGTTATGTGCACGATGTATGTTGGGTGCTGCTGCACGAGGATGGGGTGAGGGAGGGGCTGGGGGTTGGGATGGGTGAGGTGGGGGTGGGGATTGGGGAGCAGGAGATGGGAGTTGGAATGGATTAGGATGGGGTGTGGTGTGTTGAGTTGAGGATGTGGATGGTATGGGAAGGTTAGGTGGGTTAGGGAGGAGAGGTGGACGGGTTTTAGGGGGGGGGGGAGTGGATGATATGGGAAGGTTAGGTGGACGGGTTTTAGGTGAGGGATTTGACTGGGAGAGGGAGGGGCATGAGGAACAGGTCCAGGTGTTTGTGTAGTGTTTCTTGGAGGCAAGTTTTGTGCAGGTGAAGTGGGTCAAGTTCCCGCATGAATTGCAGAGAACTGAACCCTTAGTATGGCGACTCGAAGTGATGGGTTTTGAGCAAGTTGGACATATGTATGTGTACGTGGGTCCTGGGTTGCTCTCAATGTCTTGGGAGATTGGGAGTTGAATCAGTTGCTGTTTGCTGATGACACAGCGTTGGTGGCGGATTCTGAGGAGAAGCTGCAGTGAGTAGTAAAAGAGTGTGGTGTGGTATGTGCTTGTGTCGGCCACCCCCAGCTATGGGGTACAGTATGTGCCTAAGTATATACATGTGGAAGGTGGAAGCTGAGGGTAAATATCAATAAAATTAAATCTTACAGTATCTTACAGTAGATCCTCTGGAAAAAAGGCAAACTAGGCCTGTGTATCCAGCTCAGTACCAGTACTTGCACTGCTGCGGTTCTTCACGGTGTTGGCGGCGGCGGCAGCAGACGCAAAAATTTTACTATTCTGTATTTTCGCTTTGTAATCAAACTTCAAATCTTGTCTTCCCAAACTTCTTTACTGATTCGGAATCGACTACATATTGGGGCAGTGTGTTCCACTCATTTACCACTCTTATCACAAAAGAGTTCTTTGCCTTTTCAAGCCTAGTTCTTTTCTTGTAAATTTTCTTTACGAGAACGAGCGTGTCCTCTCGTTCTTGTTCCCTCCCGCATCAAGAAGATACCTTCACACACATCCTCATCATACTTTCCTGATACTATCATAAAAGTCTCTATCATATTCCCTCTCTTTCTTCTATATGCCCCCCCCCTGATACTACTCTCCTTGCCGCGGTTGGGGGGCTTCGGGGCCTTCGGGGCCGGCGACTGGGGCTTGATGGGGGATGGTTATGGTCATTTCCCTTCCTATCTCCCCTCGAGCTTTTGTCCTCAGCTTCCCTCTGAGGGTAAAGTGGGGTGGCTGCTCACCCCGACACCATGCGCAAAAACGCTTTTTGTCTGCTGTGCGCACGTCATGGGGTTGGGAGTATGGGTTAAAGTGAGGGATGTTCAGTTGGAGAGGTACTCTGGTAGTGAAAGGACCTCCCAGCTTCGTCTCTCTACTTGTTTGGGCAGCTCAGGGGCTTTGGGGTTCCTTTTTACCCCACATTATTATTAACCTAAGACGTGCGCATGGGGGGTATGAGATACCACACGCCTGTGCGCACGTATTTGAGCTGTTCCCATCACTAACATAATTATTTTACCATAAATAGCATTAATACTTATCCATATGCACCTATTTTAGGTTGATTATAAAGGTATTAACCTGTTACAGCAAGAAAACAAGTGGAAACAGCGTTTGGATGGTCAAAATCGGCGATACAGGCCGGGAGTTACATAATGTATGGCTGAGGCAACCTCCCTCCCCTCCTCCCCTCCCCTTGTCTGGAGACTGGAGAGACACTGTTATGCAATAGTCTCTCTCTCGCTCTTTCCCACGCTTGGTAACAGTGATGACAACGCCCTGCTACCAACTCGCTAATGTTAGCACGAAAATAGACCACAGAATAAGGGAATAACAGGGAAAATAGGTGATAACTGAAGGAGGGGAGGGAAGTGGGGAAGGAGGGGATGTGGAGGAGTGATATTTGGCATGGCCCAGGGGCAAAAAAAAAAAAAAAGGGTTCAAGTTTTTTTGGGGTGTTTTAAATGGATTTTTTTAGGCCCAGTCGCCCGGGGAAACTCTTTAAGAGTCTTCCTGCACTTTCCGGGTTAAAAGGTGGGTAATTTTCCTTCACAGATTTCTATCCGATTTCTGCCTGAGGCCCTCCATTCTTGGGCTGGGAGATGCCCCTTTATTAGGCCTTCAGACCCTAAAGTTTCAGCTGAATCGGTCAGTAATTTATTTTTTAGTTAGTTCATTTTTTTAACCCGGGAGCTGCGGGGAGACTCATAAGAGTTCCCCCGGCGCACTGCGGGGAGACTCTTATGAGTGAGTGAAAAAAAAAATCAACTTATGACATCGATTTTTTTTTTTTTTGGCCCCTGGGCCATGCAAAATCTCAGTCCTCTACCTCCCCTCCTTCCCCACTTTCCTCCTCTCCTTCAGTTATCACCTATTTTCCCTGTTATTCCCTTATTCTGAGGTATATTTTCGTGCTAACATTAGCGAGTTGCAAGCAGGGTGTTGTCATCACTGATGGCAAGCGAGTGCAAGAGAGTATCGATCGACTGTGTCTCAGTGGCCTTGGGGGAAATTGGCGGGAAAGCAGATTGCCTCACCCATACATTATACAACTCGCAGGCTATATCTCCGATTTTGACCATCCAAACGCTGTTTTCACTCGTTTTATTGTTGTTTCAGGTTAATACCTTTATAATCAACCCATAATAGGCGCATATGGATAAGTATTAATGCTATTAATGGCACAATGAATATTTTAGTGACGGAAACACCTCAAATACGTCAGCACAGGGGGACGTTTCCAATTACCCCCATGCGCACTTCAGAGGTTAAGGAACTAACTTTTTATTTTCAATAATTTTAGTCTGAAGTGCCTCATAACCTTCAATCTGATTAAATGTACCTGATTTTTGTGTCAAAGTGAAGCCAAATGTTCATTCTAAGTTCCTATTACCTTAAATGTTCAATAAATCCACTTTAAATATTTTTGGTGAATTTGTTTTGCCTTGGAGTTCGGATTTAACCCGTATTATTCATTGAGTGACTGCACACCGAGCATTACCCTCAGAGGGTTTTAACTCGCCTTCCAGAGGTAATTTTGGAAGCATTTAAGAACTGTGCTACGCCTATGGAAGTGAGATGTGGGCAATACATAACTTGTAACCTGAGAGCTGTGGAGACGAGCTACTTCAGAATGGCATCTGATTTAAAATACCTAAATAGACAAAGCATTAGGAAAGTGTATGGGTCTTTGGAATGAAAGAGTGCTGGGTATAGAGAGATGAGTTAATTATTGATATAAAAAAGAAAACTGTCTTTGGAGAAGCAGAGACGGCAGAGTGCCTTGAGATTGCTGAAGTGAAACTATCAAAATTGGAACAGTTTACCTGCATTTTAATACAGGCATGTGAAGACGTGTGGGCATGCAGTGGCCCCTCACTCAGTGTCTCGATTCACTTAACAGTAAAATATGACTGTGGCAAGTTGATATTGTGGCGCCTCAGTGATATTACAAAATGCAGTACCTTTGATGTACTGTACAAAGATATTAGATAGAGGGTTTTTGTTTTGCAGCTAATTTCATGGGGAAGCTTTATCAAAATCTTAAATTTTTTGCTACTTGATACACATGTAGACTACATATTCTATGGCCTCTTATAACTGCTGCATGCGGGTCTGGTGGATGTGCAGAAGCTACGTGCAAGCGACTTAAAATGTAGTCGATGCAGGAGCTGACTGTCATAAAAAATGCTGCAACTTTCATTGTAGGCTACAGTATTCCAAATGTTAGTAAATATGACTGGTATACTGGTTGTAGACAAATTAATATAACTCGGTGGAAAGGACAGTTCAATTATTAGTAATTAATACAGTATATTCATGACAAGTTATGACCCTGCATTAAACTTC
Organism: Paralithodes platypus; assembly: GCA_032716605.1. Classification (NCBI taxonomy): domain Eukaryota; kingdom Metazoa; phylum Arthropoda; class Malacostraca; order Decapoda; family Lithodidae; genus Paralithodes; species Paralithodes platypus. The sequence goes on along the minus strand of CM064511.1, from coordinate 20,396,948 downwards.
GTTGTTTCTTTCACCCCTGGAATTCACCTTTAATGTCCGCGCAGAGTGAAATTAATATATAATGTTTAATACGGTTCTAAGTACCATTTATGTGTTCAATACAACATTACATAATGTGCAGTAGCCTATATAGTTTCCATGCCATTCAAAGACAAAATAGTATAATTGAAATTTGAGTGCAGTATCTTAACAGTTTCATAAGAAGGTGAACATGTGCAATATAGAATGTACTAGATTTATAGTTAATATGAGTAGCCTACATATAATATATATATATATACATACATAATTATAGACTAGTGTTTTGCTTGAGTATACAGTATAGAACAGTATATATTTACAAGCATTACCTTGTATTCATTACTCCTAAATGGTAGAACTTGTACTGTATATACGTAAATATTAATAAACACAGGTAGCCTATATTCCATCATTTGGGTTTTGTTATACCAGGCTTTTTGGTGAGTTTACTGGATAAAAGGTGGATCCTAACTTAACTGGTGTGGCAGAGAAGGAATTCACACACAGACACACACACATACATGCAGAGGTGTAAGGACAACACAGGAGTACATACTGTATATAGTTATTACAGTATATTCAATATAGATAACAACATATGATGGCTTACTTGTCTAATGGTTCACACATATAATGGCATAAAATACCATACACAAACTCATGGATGTGGAATAGAATATGATATACACCGGAGCTAAGATGAATTGCAAGTATTAAGACTGGAGGTTTACTGCTCCTTTGAATTAGCAATAGAAATTACACACAAAATATATGTGAATGATTCATATTGACAGGTAAATGGATTGGGTGCAGGAAAAACACAGAGAAGAGCTATGATTCTTTATTCGCTAACGTTTTGGGCTATCTATTACCCATATTCAGAGAGACTTGTCAGTCTCTGAAGATGGGTAATACCATGGTATAAAGACTAATATTAGTCTTTATACCATAGCCGGAAAGATTAGAGAATAAAGAATCATATCTCTGTTGTGCGTTTTTCCTCCACCCAATCCATCTACAAAATATATATAAATAAGTCAATGAGTGTCTCTCATATATCAGAGTTTATCACGGATATATTGGTATCCTAACAAGCACACTTAGGAGTCTTCGCACATAGATTTAGACAAGTCACGGAAGTATTTCTCGAATGAATTTAACATGAAATGAAAGTATAAACACAATGAAATAATCACAAGTCATTTGGTCACGGGCGTGGCAAGATAGTATCACTGGGGTTGATTTTATGTGTATCACTGTATGGGTATGTGCGGCTATAAAGTGAAATATTACCATATGTGATCTCACAAAGAGTTCATGTACAAAATATTCTACTTTATAACGATAAATGTGTGTGGTTTGTATCCTCGTCTATAGAGGCCTAACAAGTGATAAGGGAGGTCTGTTATACACTTATACAGCCTTCAGCAAGTTAAGTTCTTCGTTCTGGTGCCGTGGTCCAACATCTACGGATTTTCCTCGTGCTCGTCCTTGTAGTGGCTTCAACGTCAGGGTTGGTGGTGGGTGGTCCTCTAACAACGTCCTCTAACAGGTCTTGACACGGCTTTGAGTTGGTTCCTTACCATCCAGGTGTTGAGAGGGAAGGGAGAGGGATCAGAGAAATTACTAGGGAACACGGATCAGCGTACTGGTAATCTAGCAACTCCTATACTCAAGTCTCAGGCTACATACGGACCAGTGTACTGGTGATACCAAGCATGGAGGGTTACAGAACTTACTAGGCAGCGCGGACCAGTCTAGCCTAATGTCCACCACGCAATTTCTCTCTCGAGTAAGGGATAAGTCATTATGGCCTGGACAACTATCGATACCCAAGTTGGGTATGGCCAGAGAATCTATTAGGCGACTCGGACCAGTGTACTGTCCACCTAACAATTTCTCGGTAGGGTTTGGATCACTACCCAGGGACTGAGTTATAGCAGGCTACATGGACCAGTAGACTGGTAGCAAGCTAAAGCTCAATAACCGGGCTCGACAGACTACTCGGACCAGTATACTGGCAGTAAGTCATTACCCAGGATCTGCACAATAACTAGAGTCATACGGACAGGTGTACTAACAACTAGGGGAGGTGTGGTGGAGTGGTCTTGCCACTGGCCTGGTAATCCAAAGGTCCCGGGTTCAAATCCCGATGTATCAATGGGAAGATATTATTGGGATGGAATTTGTGCTGTACCTAGTATCAGTGCATTACCACAAGCCCACCGAAACGTCAATAAAATACCCTCATTGTTCCCTGATTAAATAGCACTGTATGAATATTCCCATATTCAAAATATGCTATAGGGGTGCAATGCCTGGTGAGTTATCTGCTCAACAGGTGGCGTTGTGTGTGTGTGTAAGTGTGAGAGTCCGAGTGTAGGTGGTGAGACAGTGAAGCACGGGAACGAGGTGCCTGCAGAGAGGGGGTCGTTTCGGGCCATGAGTGAGCACCGTGCCTCATGTGAAGGCAGGATGGCAGGTGCTCGTTGTACTCTACGTGCTTCACATGTCTCACTCCCTAGACTGGAACAAGACCTCACGGGCTTCACTGTTCATTGTAAAGCGGTGAATGTTAAGGCTCTCAGCCTATGCCCGAGAGGAAGTAAGTTGGAATATAGAAAAAAAAAAAAAAAAAAAAACTCGTCGTTATTATACAATTCCTCCTTTACTATCTTTAGGCAAGTGGGACAGTTTAGGAAGCTCCAAGTCTATGTATCTTCTTGCACTGACCAGTGTACAGGCAATTGGAATTAGACCAGGAGATTGGATAGGGCTAGATGATGTTTGACTGCACTGACCAGTGTACGGGCAGATCACGTTGCACCTAGGAATCGGCAGCTACTCTGACTTCACCCTGTCTGCCCTCTGCTGGTTTCACCTGGCACGTCATACATTCAGCAACGTAGTCCAAGGCGAGGTATTTGCGAGTAACAGGGGTATGGGGTTAAGGTGTCAATTTTAAAGGGCTTTGGTCAACTTCCCTGATGGCATTGGTTCTGATTTCTCGGGACTAGTTTTGCTTCTCGTTCTTGTGGATCTCCCATTTTCTGTCTTTCTGTCCTTCTTTCTTTCCTACTGGCGTCTTCCCGTTCTTGTTGGTCTTTCCGTTTTCATTTTTTCTTGCTCTGGTCGCTACTATATCCTGAGTCTCGTGTTTTCTCTCATATTTTAGGTATTGATCATATTTGTTAAAAATGGCAATTTATTTGGCTTTAACTAATATCACCGTAAAAAACGTAAAACGTATGTTTACTACTACTACTACTACTACCACTACCTTAATAATAATAATAATAATGTTATACCAGGTTTTTACTGGGGTTGTATTGACTAATTAGATAGGTTCTTACTTGACTGGAGAAAAGGAGACCAACACAAACACAAGCATGAAGACAATAGAGGATAATATATAATATAGAGTACAAACATAGATTATTCTTATTTCACAGTAACATATGATTATAAGTGCAATGTTACATCAGACATGGATAGGTAATTATATAACAGCACGATCGAGGATCCACTAGGCGTCTCAAGGGGAAGATCTTTGGCAGGTTCCGACAGCCTTTGAAGATGCAGCTGCGTTGTATTCCTGATGACGACCTGGTCCGTGGTGGTGGTCCTGCCGTGTGACGGTTGCAGAGTTGGCGAAAACTACCTTGGGGTCTTCTGAAGATCTACGAGGTTGAAGTCTTTTACGAATACGAGCAATTTCACCAGTGTAGTACACTCTCGTATCGTAGGACTTGAGTAGGGAGTCGTTTCACCAGTGTCTTACGCCCTCCACTACAAATCCTTGACCTTGACTTCCTACAGGAATCTCTGAAATAACTTTGATGTTAGATGTTGTGGTTATACGAGTACTAACCGTTTCACCAGTGTCTTACGTTCTCGTATTGCAGGATTTAAGTAGGGAGTTGTTTCACCAGTGTCGTTACACCCTCCACTACGAGTCCTGACTGAGAAGGAAGCCATTTCACCAGTGACTTGCGCTCTTCTAACCACCCTTACTATTTTTGTAGGTGTACTAGAACTAGAGCGCTTGTTGGTATTGCATACTCTAATTACAGTAAATCCTGTACCAAGGCAATGTAAAGATGTTGGGTGGTCACCAGTGTGGTCCAACAAGAATACTAGCAAATCCAAGGTACCTTTGAGAAATGCATCTAGTAGTTCCACCAGTGTCTTACTCCCTCAAGGCAATTTCTCAGTTAATAGAAGCCTACCAAGTATTCTGATATTATCCCTACCGGTGAGGTAATAGTATCTGTTCAACTCTACTGATGATGAGGTAGGCTGAGATGGTCTTACCACTTTCGTCGTTCTCCTCGGTGGGGCATTTCAGTGCTAGAGGGGCGGCTGTGCCTGGAGGAGGGTCTGGGCCGGCTGCGGTAGCCCTTCTGGAAATCCGCGTCACGGCGGTGGTGCTCCTTTGAGTAAGAAGGGCGCGTGGTGTGTTGATCTTTATGCACGGTTTGTTTATTACGACATCGTGAGGGATTATCTTTGTTAGGTATATCATCAGTAGGTGCCGTCCTCACAGGTATGTTCTTTCCTGGGGTCGGGGGAAGTGCCTGAGTGATGCAGGTGACCCGAGCGAAGCGTGGTGAGGAGTCGCTTGTGCCCTCTTGTCTTAGTGTCGCGGTGGCAGTGGTTGTTGGTGCGTGCAGGGCCTCATCTCTGTGGTTTGTTTCCTTGGCGCTTTTCTTCCCTATCTCAAATAATAATAACGTATTGCATAAAACTGTTCCAATATTTTTAAAAGGTTGGTCTATAATTACCTCTCAGTACAATCCCCAACACTTTAGGGAGCGTTATCGGTGTCGGACATGCAACTTATAAAACATATCACAGAGTACATGAAATGTCAATGCAAGCTAGTAACACATAATACAGTTGCAATCTGAATATCTGATGCTATAATTCAAGACAAATAAACTATATAAATCGCAAAAACACACACATGCCGTCGATTACAACATGATGAGACAACTTTAGTAAAATAAGTGAACATAACTTGAATCGTAATTAAGAGCAAGAAATAATTAGGCCTACCTATAGTACCAAGGTCTAGGTTGAGTGGTCAAACAGGGAGCATATATTTATAAACACATACTGTATAATTATACAATATACATGTATAGTCCCGGATATATGTTCTTAACCATCCTAGGATTGACATTATGTAATTAAAATTTTATGATATACAGTATATACGAAAAAACACTTACTTTTCCATAAATTTACAAACTGATAATTGCATAAAATATTGATTATACATACACTGGTTGATTCAAAATGTAATACTTGCGTAATTTATTCACAGGATGGTTAAAATCATGTGTTCATGAGTGTACATACTATAGATGTACACTCAGGGACAAATTTAGTGTTTGCCGCTCCAAAATCTCTACCTTAGGGTTCTCTTTTTTTTTTATAAGATAACATTATTCCCTAACACATCTGAACAAAGCTTATATATCCAAGCTTTGTTCAGGTGTGCGAGGAGTACATTTGTCTTATTCTAATAGACAAAATTAAAGTAGACATTTTGGAGCGGCGACACTTATTTTGTTTGTTGGTGAAATACAGCCTTACACATTTATATACCCAAATATTGGCTACAGTTTACAGAGTTCCAAAAATCTTAATTAGATCTATTAGAAGCTCAACAGTTAATGTATAAACTACATTTACAGAACGGTATACATAATGTAAAAAGAGGATGAATCAAGAAATATATAAGTGATAATGTTTCCTACAGCAATCTGAAAAGAAATGTAATTGACAACTTGAGAGTTTTGTTCTATAAGGAAGTTGGAGTTGTAGACATCGATAGTAAACATAAATGCAATAATAATGTAGGTTTCGGATGGCTCAAGAGTATGTTGAATTTGATTTTATGTATCTATAAATGTACTATAACTGTATTTTAGCTGGTATAATTATGTTAAATATCGATGTCTACAACTCCAACTTCCTTATAGAACGAAACTCGCAAGTGGTCATTTTCATAATTTAATAATTATATTTTCTGAGACTACGAACTTCATAGGGCTACTGTACATATGCATACATAAAATGTATACATGCCTAGACATATACGTACACACAGACTGAAATAGACACGTCTGACCTTCAAACACACCTTCAGCTAACCCAAGTAGTAAATTTCCCTACACACCATAATAATATTTTAGATATAATCCTAACAGATATGTCAAACCTCTATGAAACCCCGATTCCAATGTCGCCATTTGGACGAAGCAATCACACCTCTGTTTTCTGGACTCCCAAACCTACTTTCGCTCACACAAATAAGAACAAAACACACACGTACAGACCTATAACCGACTCGGCAATTCGACTCTTCGGTGATTGGATTGTTCGATACCCATGGGTTGAGGTGTTAACTGTTGAAGATGTTTATCGCAAATGGGAAAATTATCTCAATACTATTAATATAGCCTACCTACATTTCTTCCCTGAAAAAACTGTAGTTACTCACCAGTCTGACCTCCCTTGGATTAATTGCCGTATTAAACGCCTTATGCAACAACGTGACAATGCCTTTAAAGCCAACAACACCACCCTTTTCAAATCACTTCGAAACAAAGTTATTAGAGAAATTAAAATGGCAAAAAAGACTTTCTATCCCAACAAAATACAACACTTGAAACACACAAACATTAGTGAATGGTTTAGCCGAATTCAGGAATTTTGTGGCCTTAACCTCTGAAGTGCGCATGGGGGTAATTGGAAACGTCCCCCTGTGCTGACGTATTTGAAGTGTTTCCGTCACTAAAATATTCATTGTGCCATTAATAGCATTAATACTTGTCCATATGCGCCTATTATGGGTTGATTATAAAGGTATTAACCTGAAACAACAATAAAACGAGTGAAAACAGCGTTTGGATGGTCAAAATCGGAGATATAGCCCGCGAGTTGTATAATGTATGGGTGAGGCAAACTGCTTTCCCGCCAATTTCCCCCAAGGCCACTGAGACACAGTCGATCGATACTCTCTCTCTCGCACTCGCTTGCCATCAGTGATGACAACACCCTGCTTGCAACTCGCTAATGTTAGCACGAAAATATACCTCAGAATAAGGGAATAACAGGGAAAATAGGTGATAACTGAAGGAGAGGAGGAAAGTGGGGAAGGAGGGGAGGTAGAGGACTGAGATTTTGCATGGCCCAGGGGCCAAATTTTTTTTTTTTTTTTTTTTTTTTTTTTTTTTTTTTCGATGTCAAAAGTTGATTTTTTTTTTCACTCACTCATAAGAGTCTCCCCGCAGTCCGCCGGGGGAACTCTTAAGAGTCTCCCCGCAGTTCCCGGGTTAAGAACCGACCCTCTACCTTCCTGTGTGTCAACCATCTCACCAGTAATGAGGCAGCCGAGACAATAAATAATCATTTTGCCTCTATATGTCAACAACTTCCCAAGCTCTCTCATGACCAGCTCCCAGCATACCTCCCTGCCCCCTCCCCCCCACCTATCGTATTAGAGTACGAAGTTTGCCGTCGTTTACAGATTCTCAAACCTAAACGCTCCTCCACTCCACTCGATCTTCCTATCCGCTTATACAAAGAATTTGCTCCTGAACTTTCCTTACCTCTCACATCCATAATTAATGCTTCCTTACAACAATCCAAATGTCCTAAAGATTGGAAGCATTCCTATGTCACTCCAATCCCTAAATCTTCAAACCCTCAATCTCTTAACCCGGCAAGCGCGATAGGACTCACGGAAGGCTTCCTATAGGGAACGCGATAGGCCTCACGGAAGCAAGACCATAAAAAAAGCCTTCCAAAAAAAAAAAAGGGCCTATCAAAACAAAGGATTTTGTCTCTAGGTGAGATAATTCCCCTCTAGTACTCATCCATGTGTTTCTCACCCCTCCCCCTTCCCTCCTTCCCCACCTTATTCCCCCCTCCCCCCCCTCCTCAATTATCACCTATTTATCCTCTTATTATCATCATTTATCGGTTATTTTTCTCTCCCGCGATAATGTAGCACAAGTGGGTTGCATAAAAGATCGTTATGCAACACCCAGACACCGGCACACACCGCCCCGCTCGTCTCAGTTGACTCCCAGACAGCGAGAGGGGAGGGCTGCCTGTGGCTCTCTCTCGCCTGAGATTATGACCGGGTGGCCAATATCTTCGTTTTTCACCACCCAAATGCTTTTCCCACTTATTTTAGCACTCTTGAAGGTTCATATATACATCATATATGTAAAATAAAAGCATACCGAAAACAAATAATGCTTTATATTGTAAATATAACGAATTCTGTCAGAATCCAGGGCTAGAAATGCACAAATAACTACCCTAGCACCTAGGTCTATATCGCGCTTGTCAGGTTAATGAACTACGGCCCATAGCTATTACACCTATTCCTAGCCTTATTTGTGAAAGTTTTGTAGCTGAATTGGCTTACAAAGATATATACAATAAATTAGACTCGTGCCAGTATGGAAATATTAAATCCTCATCCACCTCACACTACCTCATCAGTTTTCTTGACTTCATTCATCAAAATTTAGACCGCCGAAACACGTCAGTAACAGCAGTATTCATAGATTTCAAAAAAGCCTTTGATCTAGTGAACCACACCATTATAATTAAGAAAGCACTACACCTTGGCCTCAGGGAATGTCTTACCTCCTGTTTGGCGGATTTCCTCAACGACCGTCAACAATCCGTCCGCTTTCTAGGCAGTATCTCCAGTTCACAAACACTTACTTGCGGTTTGCCTCAAGGGATACGAATGGGGCCCCTCGGTTATTTAATACTCAGCAATAACGCTCTTCAAGACGCAGAACTCAAATGGAAATATGTTGACGATTCCACACTAGCCTCTTCCATCAGCAACGCTTCTCCAGACTACAGCATTCTCCAAGCCAACCTAGATGCCCTACTGACCTGGACACAAGATAATGATGTCACTATTAACCTAAACAAAACACTTGTCATGAACTTCAATGTTGCTTCTAAACCCATCCCTCCACCCACCCTCAAGATTGGCAATCACACCCTCGAGATAGTTCAGTCCACTAAATTACTTGGTGTTTTCCTTCAGCAAAAACTACTCTGGGATAAACATGTTAACACCATAGCTAGTGCTTCTTCTTATCGGCTACACATGTTACGCACCCTGAAACAACTAGGGGTTCCCAGAGATGACATGCTACTTTTATACAAATCTTTTATATTACCCAAACTCTGCTATGCTTCACCCGTTTGGTCATCCTCTCTCAACTTAACCCAAAGAAATAAATTAGAAAAAATTCAGAAGAGAGCACTCAGAATAATGTTAGGGGCCAACTACACCACTTACCAAGATGCATGTAACCTAATTAACGTACTCGCCATATCTAACCTCTACGAACAACACCTTCAGCAGTTCTCCAGCAAACTACTAAACAACCCCAGACACCGGCACCTACTACCGCCCGACGCCCCTCCTCCTCTACGCGCTGTTCGCCACTTCAACCGTATTGTCCCCGTAAGAGCACCACAGACGGACCGCTATAAGAACACCGCCATTCCTTCAATAATTAAGGTCTTAAACAATCAATAATTATATACATATTTTTCATTGTAAATTAGCCTGTTAGCTCTTGTGTCAATTTCAATTTTAATTTTAATTTTAATTTTAATTTTAACTATGTATCAACTTCCTTGTATATTTTCAGCCTTCGGGCTGCTTTTGTGAATAAACCGTTAATTATTATTATTATTATTATTATTACATACAGACAAAAAGGTGCACACCTAATTCTTACCAAGTTACTCCATCAATATATCCGTTTTCTTAAAACAAATTGTAAACAGCGGACCAAATAAATGCGGAAAAACGGCAGCACTGGTACGCAGCCGCATACCTTACCCTCACGCATGCGAAAAATGTAAGCCTCCCTTGGCCCCGCCCCCCGTTCCCTGTGTTTAAATAAACCCTTCAAACCGTTCCAGTCAGCTCGCTCTGTAGTACAGTCATTAGAGCTCCCGCCTGGCATCCAGAAATCCAGTGTTTGATCCCACTCGAAGTTTACTATATTTTTATATTTTTATTTTGTTATTTGTGTTATGTTATATTATATTATATTATATTAGGGTTAGGTTAGGTTAAGTTAGGTTAATCTAATCTAATATAATATAATATTTGTAAATTTTCGGCAGTGGGCGGGGCCTGGGGTAAGGTATGCGGCTGCGTACAGACCCTCCCCTTATGCCGGCTGAAATGCTGGGTGTGAAGGGAATTTTTCTGTCCTGACAACTCCCCAGGCCCACTTAGGGTCAACCTTTCCTGGGGCCTGGCGCAGGGCTCGAACCTCTGAAGGGAGTTTAACCCTCCTAAAAACCCACAGGTTTTGAGATGCCTTGGGTGGGGTTCGAACCCTGGTTAGTGACCATGACCATCATAGGTCAACCAGGCCCGCGCGCTAACCCACTGTACTACCACGGACGTACAAAAGTATAGTAACCTTAGTCCGATTTGTAAGAACCAAGTGATAGTCTCGTGGTGATTCACGTGATGAGTTTATTGGACTTCCCATCAACGACTATTTTACACTATACCTGACGTCAACTCGGGTAGTACATTATTGGGGTTGCGGGATATTTTCGAGGGCATTACATTACATCCTTCTTTAACTAGGCTAGTCCCTAGCCTCTTTAAGGTCATAAGGTATCATAGCTGTATCACCTCAGCAATCTCAATATTGTTAGGGTCCGCGTGATGGGTGCTCTATGTAGCTACCAGATCACGTTCCGTGACTGCCACCAATGAAATGCTGGGTGTGAAGGGAATTTTTCTGTCCTGACAACTCCCCAGGCCCACTTAGGGTCAACCTTTCCTGGGGCCTGGCGCGGGGCTCGAACCACTGAAGGGAGTTTAACCCTCCTAAAAACCCACAGGTTTTGAGATGCCTTGGGTGGGGTTCAAACCCTGGTTAGTGACCATGACCATCATAGGTCAACCAGGCCCGTGCGCTAACCCACTGTACTACCACGGACGTACAAAAGTATAGTAACCTTAGTCCGATTTGTAAGAACCAGGTGATAGTCTCGTGGTGATTCACGTGATGAGTTTATTGGACTTCCCATCAACGACTATTTTACACTATACCTGACGTCAACTCGGGTAGTACATTATTGGGGTTGCGGGATATTTTCGAGGGCATTACACCGGCCATACACTTGCAGGCCTGGCCTGTCCGGCCAATGAAAAGGGGCGGGACAAGAGGCGGCCTCTGTGTGTATGGGGGTGTTTTTCATCCGGCCAGGCCTGTCGCAGCGGCCGGATGAAAATCAGTTGGCGCTTGAAAATTCCGTCTGTTGCGGCCTGTCGCCTGCGTGTGTGGGGGTGCATTCACGCGCGGTCCGCCCCTAGCTCGCCAGACTCTTGCTGTCAGCTGTGTTGTTAGACATTTATTGAGAACGACAAATAGATTACAAAACATCCGTTTATATCTATATGTAATTAACATTATCACCTGCATGTCAATGTCCCCCCCAATTCTAGTAATCCTATGTCTCTAACCTCCCGTTGTTTTATCCACTAACTATATATTCCCAACCTTCCTAATACCACCTCCATTTCACTAGACAAAATACCTAGGAGTAATTCCGAGATTAATTATGAAAATTACACTAGACAGCCCCATAACTCACTGAGATCCACATTGCTATTTTATTAATGTACCAACTCCCTAATGTTAACATAATTTAGGGAACTTGTAAAAAGAGAAGACACCTATCTTCGTTCCCCCATTTTTAGCAGTTAGCTATACATAACCTCACGTTGCATTGTTCGTCTGTCAATTTGTGTCCCTTGCCAGTTCTTGTAGTGATTTATGCCTGTTGATTTAGATAAGTTAGTTACGAGTTATGTAACAACCTTTAACCACGACTCTATACACCCGATAACCCTATGCCAGTTATTGTATTGATTTAGGCCTGTTTATTCGGATAAACTCACTATGACCAATCTACAGACGATTATCAGGAGAGATGCAGGAAAGCTACCTCGTATCTCTCTCTCCATGATGAGTATAGATATATGTACCCCCGTGCTCAGTTGCCCCTTGCCTTGTTCTAGTAACTAAGTGTATATATAATATTAACCGGAGTATGCCACCAGTATTGATACGACATAGCGGCACTGTCCTTGTGTCATATTGTGCCACGTGCATACCAACCCGGTTTCATCATCTTATTAGGACGACGGCTATAATGTCGTCATTCATGCATGTATTCAATCCTTAGGTTAATTATCTTTTATCCACCATTGTGTTCCTCTCTTCCATTTACTTTTCCACAATTGTTATACGTCTTCCAATCACCTCCTTCGTATCCACAATCCACACTACTCTGTTTTGCTTCGTGACCCTATGCTCAGTGGTACCCTGTTTTGGGTCATCCTGTCCTCTTATCCTTCACGCCCCGCTGCACACACCACCCTACCTGTTCGATCGTAGGGAAATGCCACCCCTATGTCCAGCGCATTAAGGGTCACTACCCTAGGTCACGAGCGGCGCGGCGCCTAGCCTCAAACCACCCTCTTTACAATTCACAACCCTCCCCCTGTAAAGACGCCATAAGAACGTTATAACATGCCGACTCAGTTTGTTCACTAACCTCAACAAATGGAAGGGAAGGACCTATCCTTGTACCCCCCCTTAACTATCCTCTAACTCCCTAGCCACACTCACAACCTGAACCAGAACAATAGCCGGCGCGAGACTAGGAATACCCCCTCTCGTTCCCCCTTAAAAATGTAAATTTCCCCATGACTTGCATTTTCACAAAACCACTATTCTTAACACCCACGAGTGATCCTCGTACATGAAAACTAGATGTAGTGATCAACCCTAACTAGGAAGATACCTCCTGACAACCTGAACTCATATCTCAAACCAATTAATGTAAGAACTCTCGATAACCATATTCAGGGAGCGGCCTGTCCCCCCCCCCGACCCCACGGGGACCCCACTGACCCCGCGGAGAATTACCCTGACCCGCAAGCCAGCAAATTATTGCCAGACAACAGGTGAGTTTTCAACAGGTTATGACCTACAAATTTAAATACCTATCCAAATACCATCCTATCCCATCCTTAACCAAAACCAAAATCTTCCTTATCCCATCCTAGATTACGAATAGCATGTCAGCTAGACCAGAGAAGGATATTTAGGTGAATTGATGAATACTACCTCCCAGCCTATTCACGTAGTGCGCCAGTAAAGTAGTCCCTATGAACCTTCACCAAATCCGCCTAAATAACTCTACTAGTACCTCATACTAGAGTTAACCCGTGGAGCCCCGCCTAGTTTTGTATTTTTTGTTCACCAGAACCCGGCCAGTTTTCAAAAAATGGTTTTATTCCAGAAACAATAGCGAATGGGTTAGGAATGAAGGAAAAAAAAAAAAAAAAAACGCTCAAAAAGCCTAAAGAATGGTCCTACAGAGCCCCCGAAAACGTATTTTACAAGAGTAAAAAATTGAAGGCAATTACCCAAAAAAAACAGGTTATTGCGCGCTCACGCGCACGCACGTGGACTTTGAGAGTTTTCAACCATCGGCACGGTTGCGTGGGATACGTACACAGTTCCCATACAAATCTGAGCCCTCTCGAGTGGCTACACCTGAGGTTACGTTCGGAGCAATTAGGGTGACTCGTCAGACGCGTCGCTGGGGCTGTACGTTACATACATCGGCGACGCGCCAGACGCGTCGCTGGGGCTGGACGGGTTAAGATATCCACGATCATAAATCAGATAACAAGTTACTTACCGCCATATTAAAGACCCCCCTCCCTAACCCCCTAAGTTTACCAGAATAAATTAACTACTTCATAGCATTGACATCCAATACTTCTAGAACATTCCTGAAGCTTCCTTGACCTGCCTATAAATAAGACCCAGAGACAGCAGTTGGGCAGTTGAATATTAGAGCCCAAAGCAACGGTTGTCCACACTGCGGTGGCTTTCTAATACCCCCTCCCCCCCTCAAGATTCACGATAGTTCGGCGTTCCGTAATCTGTGCAACTCTGTGAGGAAGTGTTTTAACCCTTTACGAATGCTTTATTGCGATCGGGACTACCGGCAGTAATATTATATTTGTAGACAACAAATTCACAAATTATTGATTGTTTCATTAACTTCTGATAGTGCACCATACGCTACTTGAGCTACGAACGATCATAACTCATAACTGATCTAAGGCAGAAAGATATTATGTTAGAAGGGATTATGTGAGAAACTCTTGAGTGAGGACTCTGCAAGAATAACTCCTTGGCAACAATCGACTGTCTTAACCCATCAGCAATTGTTGCCAAAAAGGTGCACAACTGCCCGCAAGAAGCCCATCTGCACACCTTCTCTACACTGCCGGACAGCTTGGACGGCCCCAGAGCTACTGTTAACCCCCAACATCACTAACGCAAGATAACCAGGATCTCCATCACAGTGTTACTTCACAGAGTACCAGTGTTACGGTGCTATTAACTATCAACCATCCAGTGTATTCGATTGTGTCTCAACTTTCTCTGATGTTATAACAAGTGATTATGCTAGTACGCATTAATATATATCAGTGAAATTTAGCTTAGGCGAACTGACTCCCGTAATTATTCTTGCCATCAGGTTTAACCTGATTCGCCCTCACTGATATTTTTCGGTCCGAAGTATCACCTAGACAAGTGAACATCCTAGACCAGTGCAACTAGTTACAGTTATTCCTTTACAATTAATTCTTGGGCAATAACCACATTACTTATACTTTCATCCTTGATTAAGAGTCATATTACCAGAGAGAGTTAACAAAGCGAAATACCTAACCTATGTGATTCATGTACCCTACGTATCATAAAGCAATGTGATCAGAAGAATAATGCCTGAACGTTGGAAGTGGGAAGTATGTCTCTATCAAAATCCGCGATAAGTGCTGGGAGATTGTAATAAGTCCAATAACCTACCTGAATGCTCCAACATCTAATGTTCGTGAAATTCTATTACGTACCTTCTACCTGAGTGCTATTGATAATAAAGCTGTATTACAAACCATTTATCCGAGATTATCTATGTCCTCTGTTGATTCTCTTTATGTATTTTGCAAGAAATCCAATAACCCAGTCTTGCAGAACTCACCTATACCAAGTTAATCCTGTATAAAATCAGGGCATAACACTTTTGTAAGTCCGTGGTAGTACAGTGGGTTAGCGCGTGGGCCTGGTTGACCTAGGGGCCATGGTCACTAACCAGGGTTCGAACCCCACCCAAGGCATCTCAAAACCTCTGGGTTTTTAGGAGGGTTAAACTCCCTTCAGAGGTTCGAGCCCCGCGCCAGGCACCAGGAAAGGTTGACCCTAAGTGGGCCTGGGGAGTTTTCAGGAGACCATGAATTCCCTTCACACCCAGCATTTCAAAACTCATCGACAAAATAAAAGCGAAATAGCGTACGTAATATACCAAAATTATATCATGAGGTATGCCAGGGACTGGAATAATCGACAACAGAACATATCGGCAATAAATTTGAATATATACAATTTAAGATGTGTTGTGACATTACATATTAGGTGAAATTATACAAAATATTTATTTGTTTAATATTAGAGCAAGAAATAATCGCATACATAGAAATTTCAATAATTCTGAGGAGGAGTGACGGATTAATTACCGTGACCAACACTGATTTTCTGAACTTGACTCTTGGGAAGACGACGTCAAGGTCACGAGGCTACAAGCACATGCTCCGCAGCTCGGCCACTTCTCCCTCACTACCCTCAGCACTCCCCACGCAGCCGTGGTGCTTTGCTAAACTCTGACAAATGTTATGATATTTATACATATGCGTGTACTGTTACTTAGTAATATTGTATTGTGTAACCTAATCAACCCGAATGATATAAATTTAAGTAAGAATACACCGAAATATTATTATTATTATTATTATTATTATATGAGATGCCGAAGTCTCCAACCAGGGTGCAGAAACACCATCAAGATCAATCCACACAAAACACCCGGAGGAACTGGAGAGAGACTACGGCAACTTAGGACAAAATAAAAACATAATACAATAAAATAGAATAAAATAAGTTTAAAAATTAGAATTAATGCTGCAAAAAAGCATTAACTCTAGACTTAAAAATGGAGATATTAACTGAATTGACTAGTTCATTTGGCAACTTATTCCACAAGTCAACCATGGCCGGCACAAAACACCGTGAAAACTGTGTAGTAGAAAAATTAACATGGCTCATGGCAAGATCATTAAGATTGCTTGTGAATCTAGTTGCACGAGCCCGGACATAGGGCCCAGGCAGAACCCCATGTAAGGGATGCTGAGGGTTGTTAAACACTTTAAATAAAAGACTAAGGGCACCAACTTTACGTTGATGACACAGATCAAGAGACAAATGAGGTAGAATAAAACTGATGGAATTTAGCGACCTGTCAAGCAACTTGAGATGGCAGTCAGCTGCTGACAACCAGACAGGTGAGCAGTACTCGAAATGTGGCAAAATAAAAGCATAAAAAGACTTGATAACTGTGGCGTCACAGGCAAATGTTTTATAAACCTTGCGAAGCAGACCAATTTTTTGGGAAATGGAAGAGGAGAAAGAACGAATATGCTTTTCAAAAGTAAGTTTGGGATCAAGAGTAACTCCTAACAAACGCAGAGTATCCACATTCTCAATTTGCTCGCCAGAAACTTGTAGATAAGGATCGGGAGGATCCAAGGTACGAGATTTGCTGATGATAATGGAGTGTGTTTTACTAGCATTAAGTTTCATGCCCCAAAGTTCACACCATGATGTAATTTTGGCTAAATCCCTATTCAGAGCAGTAGCAATTACGTGTCGATCTATTGGTGATGCAATTGATGCATATAAAGTTGTATCATCAGCATAGGAGATTAGTTTATTTTCAAGCTCGGAACACAGGTCAGCAGTAAAAATAATAAAAAGCAAAGGCCCAAGACACTGCCTTGTGGAACACCAGAAACAACAGTAACAGAAGGGGAATGACACCCATCAATGACCACAGACAGATCTTTTCGTCAAAAAATCTTCAAAGATCCTTAAAAAATTGCCACCAATACCAATGAGCTGTAACTTAAACAGAAGTGCTTTATGGTTGACTAAATCAAAAGCAGAACTAAAGTCAATAGCCATGACGCGAGACTCATGTCCCTGGTCCAATGAAGATTGCAAGTCATGGGTGAGTGTCAGAAGTGCATCACATGTACCCAGTCCCTTACGAAAACCAAACTGTGAGTTTGGTATCAAATTATGACTATTACAATAAGAGGAAAGGCGTCTGGACAAAAGCCTCTCATAGAGCTTGGATAGGATAGGTGTAATGGAGATAGGGCGATAGTCATTAGGAGATGATGAGGCAGTATTTCCCTTTGGAATAGGAGTGATAATAGCCTTATGCCAGCAAAGAGGAAAACTACCTGATTTCAAAAGCAACCTAAACACCACAGCCAATTTAGGTGCCAAGACCACTGCAACCTTTTTAAAAAAAGAGAGGAAAAAACCCATCCGGGTCTGTGCCACCATAGGTATCAAGATCCAGCAAGTACCTTTTCAGTTCAGCTGATTTGAATGCCATTGAATTGAGGTTGGGTCTAGGGAAACATGTCAATGGCAAAGACAATTCCTGATTACTCTGCTTATTAATAAAAATATTAGATAGAATATTGGCCTTCGATAATGGATCAAAAGAGATGGAGCCATCAGAATCACAAAGAGGCATGGAGGAATCTATTCCAAATAAAGAGGATTTCAAAGCGGACCACCATTTATGAGGCTGTGTAGCTCCTGCCAGAACCTCCTGAAAATGGGAGTTATAATCCCTCTCAGCACCATCATAAACTCTCTGCGCAGCTGCCCTTTTAAAAACATAATGTTCCCAATGCAAGGGGGTTTGATTATGCCTCCATAGACGATATGCAACCTGTTTGTCATCAAATGCACGCTTGCAGTCATCATTAAACCATGCTTTATCCCTGATACGAGACTTAATTGTCTTTGATGGAACTCTTTTGCGAAGGATACCAAGAAGGGAATTGTTGAGAGCTGAAACCGGGTCATGAGATCTTAGTATGTGATTCCACTCAATATTACAAACATCATTACAAACATTGTCCCAGTTAACCCGGGATTTAAGGTAGACTTTACGTGAGAGAGTAATATCAAGAACAGAAAAATCAAGATTAATTTTACACATGATGGCATTGTGGTCGGAAGTGCCAACAGGTACAAGAACGGAGGTTTCTACAACGCCAGGAATATCTGTTAGTACTAGATCAAGACAATTTCCAGACATATGAGTAGGTCCTTGGATTAGCTGTTCACAACCAGATAAGTTTGCAAAATCCAATGCAGCATGACCATTTCTATTAGTTGGAGAGACCGAGTTCAACCACTCTTGATGATGCGCATTGACATCACCAACAAAAATAAAAGATGATTTGACATCTACAGACTGTATTGAAGCCATGGCTGTTAAAAGGCAGTCATATATGTCATTGTTAACATCAGGATTTCTGTACAGGCTAAAAATGTAATGATTATGATACTTGCTGGAAACTTTAACTAACTGCATCTCATGGCATTTACAAATATGCTTAGTTAAGTGCTGAGCATTATACCCAGATCTAATATACAAGCTCATTCCACGAGCACGAGGAATAGAATCACGCCGAATAAGAACTGGTTTACCGAAGTTAGGTATAAGAAGTTCAGAATAATCTCTATAACCAGAGACAAGGGTTTCAGAACAAAAGACAATATCATAATCAACAGATGCCAATGTAAGATCCTTGATTTTCTTATAGAGACCACTAATATTGGAATAAAATACACGACAACTTGTAGTAAGTTGTCTGTGAGGACCGGGATTAACTTCTATATCACCGGACAAAAGTAGAAACAAAAACAGAAAAAGTTGAAAGCAATCCATATACAAATACATAAAGATGGATATAAACAGGTCGACCCAGATGGAGCCATCACATCTGGGTAAGGTATAAAACAAGCCCCAAAGACACCATATCCAGGGGGGAGCAGTAGCGGTGGATTTTATTTGTTTAGAAAAGACTAGAAACAGAGAAAGAATGCCAAATCTCCTGAAAATCCACCAGACTCAAAAGTCTTCCTCATTGGCCTGCTAACCACCGTGGGGAAAAAAACAGGAGATTGCAGGAAAAGGAAGGAAAGTTGCTGTATAGCACCAAACAGCAGGGATGGATGTACACGGACAATGGAAGACCTTGGTGCAGGCTATGGCAACATCCTAAACATCCATCATGGTAAAATACTATAAGTTTGCTAGATGGCCATTGACTACAGTACATATACAGTAGTTCATCCGCCCTTTGACAGGTATTGCTTTTAGTCCTGCAGGGTGTCTAGCCACCCACCCTCCAAGTGAGGACCCGGAGGGGGAGCCGGTTTAGTCGCCGACAATCCGACCATGAAACAGGTAGTATCAGATTACATGTTACTGATAGCAGGAATACCTGATCTGACACCAATATAATCGTGATTAGGCGCGAATGGAGTGGCACCACGGCTGCAGCCATGTGTTCCAATGTTTATAAACAACACGCTTTAGGCCTACATATCAAGATCAATAATTAATGATCCATCATTTCGATATTATTTTGATCTAGTTGAATTTGTAAAAAATTGTGATGACTATTCCTATAATATAATCGCTTACTTTGAGGTATTATATATAATAACTCCGGTAGGTTATCGGCCTTCTATAGGATTATGACACTTCTTTTGGACATTCTGAGGATATAGCTAGGTACATTTATAAATTATGACATCCAAATCGATTATTTATATATAGATATATACAAAAAGTCTTAAAACTGTTATCAAGTTCCGAAAGTCTGAATCGGGTTGAGTTTCGACCCTGTGGAAGAGCAGGGTTGAGTTGGCTTGACATTGGACACCCCTCAGGGCATTTGGGTGTGAAATTTCCAGTCTATCGGGGATAATGATTGTAAAGGAAAATGCAGCTGTTATAACGGAATGAAGGTTCTTGACTGGTACGATGTTGCCAATGTAGCAGCTACCGCTAGATCCAGCGAATCACTTCCATCACTTACATCTAGCGACATCAAGATGTGATGAATTCTAGCGATATTCAAGTTAGTTTCCCTATTTTAAGGAATTGGAGAGATGTTTCGATTGTTAAACATTATTCTAGATACTTCAACATGTTTTCTAGTGACATACAAGTTTTTAGTGTCTGGTGACTATCTAGCGATTTGTCAATGCTATTCTAGCATACATTTGTGATTTAGTTTATCTTGCATTTTTGTCTAAATTTGCCCTATTTCTCCAGAAAACTGAGACTTCCTACATGGTATAGTGTATTGTTCTAGTGATAATTAAATATTATATAGGGCTATTTTAAGTTGGCTGATGAATATGAAGCAGTAATATGCTGGACGATGAGAACACTGTATGTAAACATGTCTGGATATCACTGATAATTTTTGGCATGAGCTGCATTTTGTGTTACCACCACTGACAAGCCATTGGGCTTTTGGCAGAAAATGCCAAAAATGATCAGTGATATCCGAGACATGTTTACATAGTGTTCTCATCGTCCAGCATATTACTGCTTCATATTCATCAGCCAACTTAAAATAGCCCTATATAATATTTAATTATCACTAGAACAATACACTATACCATGTAGGAAGTCTTCTGGAGAAATAGGGCAAATTTAGACAAAAATGCAAGTGTCATAATCCTATAGAAGGCCGATAACCTACCGGAGTTATTATATATAATACCCCAAAGTAAGCGATTATATTATAGGAATAGTCATCACAATTTTTTACAAATTCAACTAGATCAAAATAATATCGAAATGATGGATCAAATATTGATCTTGATATGTAAAGCCTGTTGTTTATACACATTGGAGGACATGGCCGCAGCTGCTGTGCCACTCCATTCGCGCCTAATTACGATTATATTTTGGTGTATTCTTACTTAAATTTATATCATTTGGGTTGATTAGGCTACACAATACAATATTACTAAGTAACAGTACACGCATATATATAAATATCATAACATTTGTGAAATATAAGCTGCATTTTCCTTTACCGTCATTATCTCCGATAGACTGGAAATTTCACATCCAAATGCCCTGAGGGGTGTCCAATGTCAAGCCAACTCAACCCTGCTCTTCCACAGGGTCGAAACTCAACCCGATTCAGACTTTCGGAGCTTGATAACAGTTTTAAGACTTTTTGTATATATCCATATATAAATAATCAATTGGGATGTCATAATTATAAATGTACCTAGCTATATCCTCAGAATGTCCAAAAGAAGCGTCATAATTGTTATGCCCTGTTTTTCTACAGGTTTAACTTGGGTAATGTGAGTTCTAAATTGACTGGGTATATAAGGCTGCATGCACAATACAAGATATGAGGAATAGAGAACACAAAAAAACACATGGTAGCAAGTTACATGATCACGTTTATTGATATACCACTGCAGAATACTTGTGTAAGACAATATAATAGAATTGAACAACACTAGCATAAGTGGATCTGGATGGAGCCTAGTCTCCCACTTCCAACGTTCAGGTATTAATCTTCTGATCACTGGCTTTGATTTCACAGGTTTATATACCGAAGACCATCAATGTTACTTATAGATTCATATTCACTGTTAGATTTATTACTGGTAGCTCTGGTGCACAAGTAGTAGTTCACAGACTAGATTAGACACACGCATTTTTAGAGCACGGGAATTCTAGTAACCTCAGGGGGTACTGATCTAAGTTTTATATCCTTGTCTCAGAAATACATAGAACGCAAATCAGTGGGCGAACGTTAGATATCACTAGAGTTTTAATATCTGAATAAGGTAATTACGAGAGTCAAGGTCGCCTGTTAATTAAAGAGCACTGATCGCTTAGTACGTCCCAAATGGAATGGTTAAGTATGAATTACACTGGGCAAGGTCTTAGCCACTTCGTAGAAATATTAATTAGTGAATCTAAAACAGCACAGTAATATGTAGTACTGCTAAAGGGAATCTTGGGTAGTATCTGATGGGTCTGGTCCTGGTTATCTTGCGTCCATGATGTTGGGGGCTAACGACTGGTTCCGCGGCCGTCCAGGGGGGCCATATGTGTGAAGTTCTTCAATACGTGGGCAGGTCCTTCTATCCAAATCTGCCACGGAGTCTGCCGGTTCTGGGATCTCACTCCGGAACAACACAAGGGCAGAGCTAGAAATTAACTGCAGGGTAGTGACCCCTGGTTGGTGTCTAGCTTTCAACTGATTTGACTGGGGGCGGGAGTTAGATTTATAGGCTCGGTTCTGGACCCTGTAGACAGTAGGGATCTCGAGTCTTATGGACTTAATTGAGCTCTCAATAGATATGGGGACTAGGTAAGATGGTATTTACAGTTGTGGCACAGGGCGATAGGAAGCCTTTATATTTTCATATAACTGAGCCTTAGTAAGAGGTACTATTTTGGCTATACTGGACGTATTTAGGGGAGAGAGACTGGATCTACTTTGCGAGGAGGATGGGGACAGCTGTGATAGGAGCGTCTCTCTAGATTGTTCAATCTTCATTCTATGGTATAGCTGAGGTGCTAATTTAGTGATCAGAGCATGCAAGAAAAGTAAATGGTTTATTGTGAGGTAATAGAGGTTAGTAAAGGTGTTAGTCATTCATGGTTAGTTCATTGATAGGAAGAATTCCTGTGCTACCTGGCAATGACTCGAAAGTCAAAACAGGGGCCAGGTATACCTCCGCGGGGGTGGGGGTCTCCCTCCTCGGGTGGGCAAAAAGGGGGAGCTGGGCGCCCTCTCTCTGATATAGTCGTCCGGCGGCTGTGGCTAGGGGCTTGCCATATCACCAGTGTTTGTAATAACCCTCTGTGTATGAGACAGATGTGAGTGTCTTTAATACCAAAACCGAAGGTGCCTTAGTTAGCTGGTTTTACTCGGCTGGTTGTTAATTGTAGGGTTTGCTGGATATGGTGGAGACTGGGTTGCTAACTCTGCCACATTTATCTGGAAGTATGGCAATAGAAGTTAGTTACTGGCGGGGCGGCTAGCCTCGCACCGACGACCATTGGGTGCAGGGTTGTGAATGTGTTGTAAGAGAATAGATGGCATGCAAGGGGCTAGTAAAGTTCTAATGTTGTTCTGGCCTACTAAGTGAAGGTAGGCTGGATAGGAGTATATATATAAAAGGTTGGAGAGCGTTAGTAACGAACAATTCAAGGATCTTCA
Source organism: Paralithodes platypus (assembly GCA_032716605.1). Classification (NCBI taxonomy): domain Eukaryota; kingdom Metazoa; phylum Arthropoda; class Malacostraca; order Decapoda; family Lithodidae; genus Paralithodes; species Paralithodes platypus. The sequence goes on along the minus strand of CM064511.1, from coordinate 20,373,604 downwards.
AGAGGTATGAGAGAGAGGCTAGGTCGGACAAGAGTCGAGAAGCGCGGGTGTCTTAATGAGAGGGGGGGGGAGTTCAAGGGCTACAGGGAAATTTTGCCCCTAAGGTCCCTGGGCGTAGGGGTGGCATTAGGCTACAATTTATATGAAAGTTTGAAAAGGCAGTAGAATACGTTAGCCAAATGCTACCGGGGAATGCAACTATGGGGTGGTATATGAGTCTGGAAAAGATAGAGTTATGTGATCAGTCAGAGGGTTATGGATACTATTAGTTGGCCCTGGGAACTGCGTTTTCTATTAAATATAAAATACCACCCACAGCGGCAGTTCGTAGGGGTACTTAGTTATTGTTTCGGGGTACTTATGACAGATACTGGTAACCAGGTTATCTTATACAATCTCTGGTTGGGGTAAGAGGTGTAAGACACGAAATAAATTGGCGTAGTGTGGGCTGTGGATACGAAGGAGGCAAGGGGAAGACGTATGACAATTGTGGAAAGTAAATGGAAAAAGGTGAACACAATGGCGGAGAAAAATACTTAACCTAAGGATTGCATACATAGATTTATGGGGCGATGGGTCTTCAGAAGCTTAGTCTGGCAAGACAAGATGTTAGGGAATGTTAATATTAATACTTAGTTACTAGAGGAGCAATGCAAGGGGCGACTGAGCACGGGTTACATATATCTATACTCGTCATGGAAAATTATATACGAGGTCTAGGGACAAGCGTGGGTGTTTGAACTTCTAAGATATATAACATCTACTTCTCGGATGCAAGAACATACATAGATATAATTATGGCTGTCTGATGTGTTGGCATTGGCTCAACGTCGGGACAGGCATGGGTGTTTTTAATATGAATGTATATTCCTGTTCATCATCTTTGTAGTTAGGAGTGTAGGACACAAGGGGGTTAGTGTACGTGAGGTGTGGAAAATGGTCAGTTTTAGAAAAGGTAAATGGGTGTGTCCTGGAGCTGTTTAGCCCTGCGGGCTTGGGCCTGGCTGAAATGGCTGGCTCGGTCAGCTGGTCCTTTCGTTCTGTGGACCTTTCCTTTGGTGTTTCTGTGTGGTGTTCGTTCATGGCTTCTGTGGTGGGCTTCTCGTTCTGGGGCATTTTAATAATCCTATAGAAGGCCGATAACCTACCGGAGTTATTATATATAATACCCCAAAGTAAGCGATTATATTATATGAATAGTCATCACAATTTTTTACAAATTCAACTAGATCAAAATAATATCGAAATGATGGATCAAATATTGATCTTGATATGTAAAGCCTGTTGTTTATAAACATTGGAGCATATGGCCGCAGCCGCGGTGCCACTCCATTCGCGCCTAATCATGATTATATTGCGGTGTATTCTTACTTAAATTTATATAATTTGGGTTGATTAGGTTACACAATACAATATTACTAAGTAACAGTACACGCATATATATAAATATCATAGCATTTGTCAGAGTTTAGCAAAGCACCACGGCTGTGTGGGGAGTGCTGAGGGAGAAGTGGCCGAGCTGAGCATGTGCTTGTAGCCTCGTGACCTTGACGTCGTCTTCCCAAGAGTCAAGTTCAGAAAATCAAGTGTTCGTCACGGTAATTAATCCGTCACTCTTCCTCAGAATTATTGAAATTTCTATGTATGCGATTATTTCTTGCTCTAATATTAAACAAATAAATATGTTGTATAATTTCACCTAACATGTAATGTCACAACACATCTTAAATTGTATATATTCAAATTTATTGCCGATATGTTCTGTTGTCGATTATTCCAGTCCCTGACATACCTCATGATATTTGGTATATTACGCTATTTCGCTTTTATTTTGTCTTTATTTGCTGAGTAGTAATTATACTGCAATGCATATTTACTTTCATTGTTAAAAATAGTCAGGAAAGGTTATCCATATAATGTATATATTTAAAAGTCTGGATCGCCCCTTGTTCATTTTGTGCCACCCCACTATAATGAGAGTGGGTTATCAGACTTTTGGGTAACAGAAAACGCAGCTATTGGTTCGACCACGCAAAGCACCACGGCTGCGTGAGGGCCAGTAGGAACGTAGAGATATCGAGGGGGGTGGGGGGGGGGGGGGGGGCAATCTAGCCCCGTGACCTTGACCAAGAGTCAAGTTCAGAAAATCAGTGTTCATCACGGTAATTAATCTGTCACTCCTCCTCAGAATTATTGAAATGTCTATCTATGTATGCGAATATTTCTTGCTCTACTATTAAACAAATAAATATGTTGTATAATTTCACCTAATATGTAATGTCACAACACATATTAAATTGTATATATTCAAATTTATTGCCGATATGTTCTGTTGTCGATTATTCCAGTCCCTGACATACCTCATGATATTTGGTATATTACGCTATTTCGCTTTTATTTTGTCTTTATTTGCTTTGTAGTAATTATTCTGCAATGCATATTTACTTTCATTCTAAAAAATAGTCAGGAAAGGTTGTCCATATAATGTATATATTTAAAAGTCTGGATCGCCCCTTGTTCATTTTGTGCCACCCCACTATAATGAGAGTGGGTTATCAGACTTTGGGGTAACAGAAAACGCAGCTAAATTAAGGGTCATGACGAATTATATGAACGCCGAACCTGTTGGCTCGCTGACTGACCCCGGCCTGACCTGACTGTGGCAGTTATCTTAACGCACCGGCAGAGAAAATCTTGTTACTTTCAATGCTTCCATAACCCAATTTCTCTATCTATCTACCTTCATAATCTTCAACACAACTAACCCCTAGTCTTCAACAATGTACAAATCAACCCTTCTTCTTTTCTTAATATTCTTGGTGCATTTTTTATGTCTGACCATTCTTGGAACGATCATATTACCACTTTTGCTATCACAGCTTCCCAGAAGTTATGCATGCTCAACTGTATCCGTGGGTTCATCACCCCCACACAGCTTCTTGCTCTGTACAGGGGCACTGTGCGCCTATGTATCGAAAATTGTTCACATGTTTGGGGAGGTTCAACCCGTAATACACTTCTCGAAAGGATAGATTCAAAAGCATTTTGTATCGTCAATTCACCTCCTCTTACTAAATCCCTACAAAATCTCTCTACATGCCGCAATGTTGTGTCTCTCCCCTATAGGTTAGGGTTGTCTATGGTGTTAGGCAGTCCCCCTGTAATAGGGGTGTCTCTGGTGATAGCTGTCCCCCTGGTATCTGAAAAGGGTGTGGTCCCCCTGTAATAGGGGTGTCTCTGGTGATAGCTGTCCCCCTGGTATTTGAAAGGGGTGTTTCCGGGTGGATGGGACTCGATAGCCTTGGCGGGCAACCTATCTAGGGGAAAAAACCCTACACAAATTACCGATGGGCAACACGCTAATCGGTGCCACTTACAGGTGGCGATTTCTATAACAGATATAACAGATATATATTACAATAATCAATGTTCTTCAGAGCTTTCTCAGTGTATACCTCCTATCTTACAGAGAGTGGGGGCACCCGCCTTTCAACATATTCCTACCCCTATTCTGTCCAACTCTCTAACCCAAGAGTGTACCAATTTTCCCAGTCTGTCTTCTACTCAACAAGCAAGCTCTGAAACTCTCTCCCTCAATCTGTCTTTCCTTCATCCTATGACTTAAACTGCCTCAAGCTCCGTGTGTCGACATTTTGACTCTAACTTACTTTAAATTTGGATCTCTATCACTCTTTCAACTTTAGGGGGGACACTTGTGACAGACAACTTTGCCTTTGGTCTCCTTCATATACATAGAAAAAAAAATCTATCTTACCCGTCACAATCTTCCACACAGCTATCCCTTATTCAACAATACACAAATTAACCCTTAACCCTTTCAGGTCCGGGGGTTGCCGTTTAGTATTCAAAATAAAATGATCTTACTCTCATAATTACCTCTCCAAAATAAGTTTCCTGCCCACAATTCGCTAAAAGACAACTGCAGAGGTTGAAGTAATTAAACTAATAGTTTCTAAACATCCCTCATGGTCACAAACGTTTACATTTATCCGTGTAGAACGCGATCGCGTCCAGATGTGCGTGAAAGGGATATTTTTCTCTCAGTATTCTTGGTATTTCTTTTTCTCCTGACCTTTCTTGGAAAGATTATATTACCACTTTTACTAAAACAATTTCCCAGAAGTTAGGTGAGCTCAACCGTCTTCGTGGGTTCTTCACTCCTGCACAGCTTCTTGCTCTGTGCACCTTTGTATCGAGTACTGGTCGCATGTGTGGGGAGGTTCCCCCCATACCACACTTCTCGAAAGGGTAGAGTCAAAAGTATTTTGTCTCATCAACTAGCTTTCTTTTACTAATTCACTACTATCTCTCTCTACACGCCGCAATGTTGCATCTCTCTCTCTTCTACCGCTATTACAATACCCAGTGTTCTCCTGAGCTTTCTCATTGTATACTGCCTCCCTTACGGAGAGCAGGGGGAACCTGATTTTCAACACACTCCCACCCCTATTCCATCCAACTCTCTAACCTAAGCTTTGGAACTCTCTCCCTCAATCAATATTTCCCTCATCCTATGACTTGAACTACTTCATGCTCCGTGTGCCCAGACATTTTGACTCTAACGTACCTTGAATTTGGTTCTTTGTTGCCCTTTCAATTTTTGGGGGACACCTGTTACAGGCAGATTTTCATTTTGTCTCCATACAAATACAACAAAAATAAATAAATATGTAAATAAACAACCGGGCTTCTTGGGTATAATTATGCCCTTTCCCTAACACCTACCTCCCGAGATGAGGCAAACTAGGATCTTCGAAACTACTGTAGGTCCTGATTTTGTTTCGTGACATTTCGTACAGCAATTGAAAATGGGCCCAAAGCTGGAAGGTGGATCGAATGGCCTACAACATTTAGTCATGGCCTAGTGATGGATAACTAAGCTCGAATAATGATGTTACCGTTTCTGTATCTTCGGTTGGGGCCTCCCGCTTAGCATAAAGTCCAGAAAGGATTTTCGAAACACAGCCCAGGATGTTCATGATAACTTATTATACACTGTGCGTTTTGATTTACTAAGATGTTTATGGTAACTTATCCTATCTATCTATCTATTGCCGGACACCGCGATCACCGAAGGAGTGGCCACGAACGAAATTCCCCCATGCACCTCTGTCCCCAGTCAGGTGACGTCCCTCCTCCCATCCAGCACCGGTTTCACGCATATACTGTACTTCTTAACTCCATCCTTCCACCTTTCACTCAGTCTACCTCTCCCTCTCTGTCCTTCTACCTCACTCTCGTACACTCTCTTAGTCATTCTCTCGCTTCCCAAACGTTCCATATGGCCGAACCATCTCAAAGTGTTCCTTTTCACACTTTCCAGCACATCTACATCCACACCACACCTCTCTCGTACTTCCTCATTTGTCTGCCTATCCCTCCATGTAACTCTGCACGCACTTCTCAAGTAACACATCTCCACCCCTTTCACTCTTGGATTGAGTCTCTCCACCAACGTCCATGCTTCGCTCCCGTAAGTCAATGTCCGGATTACCACACTATCATGCAAGGGCTTCTTTACTTCTATGCTGACCACCCTATTTCTTGCTACTGCTTTCAACTTAAAATGTGTGTAAAATGTGTGTGCTTAATAACATAAACTATAGTAAAACTGGTACACAAACTCTTCCCAACTTTGGGAGTATACACATCGGGCCCTATCTGTCAAGTTTGTGGACTCGCCCAGTGGTCCAGCACAGAGTTGGGCGATGTTTTGGCGGTGTATGGTGAAGTAGTAGACTGGGAGGCCCACTATGGTGATCACTATGGCCCCACCCACCTGGCCCGGGTTCATCACCACGGGTAACACCAGTAGCAACACCTGGCTTAACATGAACACCACAGGCAATACCATACCAACCTGTAAGAATGTTAAAGGGGTATGGCCGTGTTTAGTAACTTATTTATCTATCTTTTTATTATTTTCTTTTAGTTTCCTACCTTGACCCCCAGCAAGCTTTAAAAATACCCCCCGAGACCCCCCTTCAAGATAGATTTGTATTTTTTTTTCGGTAGCAAAATGTCCCGGCCAAAGGCCGGTTCCTCCTAAATTACAGCTCGCTATCGCTCATCAGAAAAAAATCGCCACCTGAATGGCACCAAAGGTCTTAAGATTGACAAAGAAATGGGCGAAAGTCTTAAAATATGAACACTAATGGGGCTAAAAAAAAACTTCCCCTTAATATGAATGTACAGTATGTACTCAGGCACATACCTCATTGCTGGGGGTGGCCCACACGAGGCAGAGCCCTAACAGAAACAACATTTAAAGTTCCTATTCTCAGGGTCCGGGACCACTTTCGCGTTCCCTCGCCCCTATCTCTGTCTCGTTGAGTAGGAGAATCTATAACTTTATAATCAACACCCCCATTAACCCCTTCTATACATACAACGTCTATAACTCTATAATCAACACCCCCATTAACCCCTTCTATACATACAACGTCTATAACTCTATAATCAACACCCCCATTAACCCCTTCTATACATACAACGTCTATAACTCTATAATCAACACCCCCATTAACCCCTTCTATACATACAACGTCTATAACTCTATAATCAACACCCCCATTAACCCCTTCTATACATACAACGTCTATAACTCTATAATCAACACCCCCATTAACCCCTTCTATACATACAACGTATTTTTTATCAAATTCTGGCTACTTTTAGACGATTAGATTCAGTTTAAAAACGGCCTCCATCATTTAACAGGCTTCGAAGTATCTCACTTAATCCTTTTTACTTCCACAAATCCTTCTTGAATATACATCGAAGCCATTTAATTGGTGGAGGTTCTATTTAAAATGAATATAATCGCCTACTAATTGCCAGAATATAATACAAAAGGACGACACCAGTACTGAATGGGTTAACTAATATATATATATATATATATATATATATATATATATATATATATATATATATATATATATATATAATCTTGGTTTGATTTGCATATGATGGAGAGGACAATGAACCAGCAAGGAAATATCCAACTCACATTAAGGGGGGGGGTCACCTGTTTTTGTTCTGTCCTTTTCTATCTTTATCTGGCTTGTATCCATTTGGCCCCATTCAGCCTACTGTTTTAAGATGTTTATACCCATCCAGGTGTCAAATTTTTACTGGTGAGTGGTAGCGAGCCAGCATATTTTTTATTTTTGTTTGACAGCAGGCTAAATTTGTAAATTTTTCGATAGAAAAATGTCTCCGGCGAAGCCGGATTTCTTCATATAATGCTGGCTCGCTATCGCTCGCCAGGAAGAAATCGACACCTAGATGGGGATAAACGTCTTAAAATAGTTGGCTGAATGGGGCCGAATGGATACAAGCCAGAGAAAGAGAGAAAAGGACCGCAATAACAAAAAACAGGGGCGTATAAATTTGGTAATTTATGGATCTTAATTATTATTTTATCTTTAGTTTCTTCCCTAGACCTCAATCAAGCTAAACAAAAAACATCCACCAAGACCCTCCTTCAACATACATTACTACATTTTATCTTTAGTTTCTTCCCTAGACCTCAATCAAACTAAACAAAAAACATCCACCAAGACCCTGCTTCAACATACATTACTACATTTTATCTTTAGTTTCTTCCCTAGACCTCAATCAAGCTAAACAAAAAACATCCACCAAGACCCTCCTTTAACATAAATTACTACATTTTATCTTTAGTTTCCTCCCTAGACTTCAATCAAGCTAAACAAAAAACATCCACCAAGACCCTCCTTCAACATAAATTACTACATTTTATCTTTAGTTTCCTCCCTAGACCTCAATCAAGCTAAACAAAAAAACATCCACCAAGACCCTCCTTTAACATAAATTACTACATTTTTCGACAGAAAAATGTCCCGGCCGAAGGCCGTTTCCTCTTAAATTACAGGCTCGCTACCACCCGCCAGGACAAAATCGACACCTAAATAACACGAACAGTCTTAATATTGACAAATAAATGTGGCGAAAGGTCTCAAAATCGCCAAACTAATGGGCCGAACGTCTTAAGATCTGAACACTAATGGGGCTGAACCTGAGGAAGAAGGGTGCCCCAACTGACCTTAACCCTTAATTAGCGGCTCACCACATAAGTCGAGTTAAATAAAGCTGGACTATGTGGCGGCGCTCGACATAACTCGAGTGGCAATTTCAGCACGTAATGTTGCTGAGAGAGAGAGACAAGTGGTGGCAGGAGAGTAGCGAGCGTATGACTGCTCCAGACCACCGCGGCGAACCTACTGACATGAATCTCACCTCCCTCCTACCTCTCTCACTCGCTATATAAGGAATTGTATGGGGAAAGTGCCTAATTACATGCTTTTTGCACTCGCGTTGCACGGTTATTGCAAGAAAACTAGCCATCATAAAAGGATCGTTATGGTGTCATTCGAAAGCTCTGTTTATGCCCTTTCAGGGATAGATACTTGTTTTACGTTCTGGGTCTTATTTAGGCATGAAAATGATCACGTAAACAGCCCTATTTTGGCTAAAAATACCCCGCTGGGCGGTACATATAAATAAACCGCATAGGCCGCTCTTAAGGTGTTAAATGGCCTCTACCACTCCGGATGCTTGTAGCAGAACCAGAAGAGTGCACACATACAGGCCAACTGCATGAGGGTGGCGGAGTAGCTCGTGTATTTGATGAGGAGGGAGACGTCCGGTACACACACCATTATCAGGATAGTCAAACCCTAAGTGTGCAGGAGGAGAGGATGGTTAACTATCGGGTAATATAGATAGTAGACTAGTATATTATAATGTAAAACTTGCAAAACACACAAACCAAAACAGGGACGTCACAATATAATGACAAAATAACTTATACAGACATGCGGTACTGTCACCATTACCAGGATAGTCAACCCTGAGAATGGGAGTAGAGGATAGTGAATTATCTTAATAAATAAAGGTCAATGTTTGTCTGTCTGTCTGTCAGTTACCCGACCTTTGTTACTAAACTCCCACAGTTTTGGTGCCAGATGGGAGTGTGGGGCACCGTTGGAAAGCCCAGGCTTTGGAGATGGTTTTAGGCGAGTTTAGTGGAAATCAGAGACACTTTTGTTTAATAAAATTTTCGGCAGAACTTATGTAGTATACGGGAGCGAAAAAAATGCGAAAAAAATGGCCGTTTGGGGCAGAAAGAGGCCTCCGATCAAAAAGGTGTATGGAACGAAAGTTGTTCGCAGCCCCCCAAAATGAGGGTACGGATGAGGTCAGATCCTAAATCGGAGGTAATTTAGCGGCCGAAATCGAGGTCGCCGTTTAATGAGGCACAGGGAGGTCGAGGCTGGTGATTATGGTAGTAGTAGTATTGTGATGATTGTGGTAGTAGTGATTGATGATGGTAATTATGGTAGTAGTAGTGGTGGTAGTAGTAGTGGTGGTAGTAGTGATGGTGATTATGGTGATTACCCGGGCAACGCCGGGTACCCCTGCTAGTCGGGTAATATAGATAGTCGATTAATATATATAGGCTACAGACATCCGGTACTAGGGGAGGTGTGGTGGAATGGTCTTGCCACTGGACTGGTAATCCAATGGACCCAGGTTCGAATCCCGATATGTCAATGGGAATATATTATTGGGATGGAATTTGTGCTGTACCTAGTATCAGTGCATTACCACAAAGCCCACCAAAACGCCAAAAAATACCCTCATTGTTCCCTGATTAAATAGCACTGTATGAATATTCCCATATTTAAAATAAACTACAGGGGACAATGCCTAGTGAGTTCATTGCTCAATAGGTGGCGTTCTGAGAGTGAGGGTCCGAGTCTAGGAGGTAGAGACAGTGAAGCACTAGAGCGAGGCAGCTTCAGAGATGGGGGCTGCTTCGACCATGAGTGAGCAACTAAGCCTCATGCATCTTGCGATGGCAAGATGGCAGGGGCTGGTTGCATCTAAAAAGTGCTTCACATGTCTTACTCCCTAGACTGGAACGAGACCTCACGGGCTTCACCGTTTATAACGATTGAATGTACAGGCTCTCAGCCTATGCCCGAGAGCGAGTAGTTGGAATATAGAAACAAAAAAAAATCTGATCATTACTAGGATATTCAACCTCCTGAGAATAGGAGGAGAGGAAGGTGAACTATTGGTTATTATGGATAGTTGATGAGTCCGGTACTGTCACTATTACCAGGATAGTCAAACCCTGAGAGTGGGAGTGGAGGATGGTCAACTATCAGATAATATAAATGGTCAACTATTTGTTCTTTTGTCTATGTGTATGAAGGAGACAAAGGCAGGTTGCCTGTAACGAGTGTCTCCCCCACAGCCAAAAGAGTGACAGAGAGCCTAATTCAAGGGACGTTATGGTCAAAATGCCTGGACACACGAAGTTTAAATCAGTTTAAGCTATAGGATTAAGGAAAGATTGATTGAGGGAGAGAGTTGTAGAGTTCACTATTTGAGTAGAAGAAATACTGAGGAAATGTGCCAATTCTTGGATTGGAGAGTTGGACAGAATAGGGGTGGGCCTGTGTTGAAAGGCAGGTGTCTCGATCGCACTTGCCGCAAGGAAGGAGGTATGCACTGAGAGAGCTCTGAAGAAGACTGATTGTTGTAATAGCGATAGAAGAGTAAAACATATGCAAAATTGTGGCGTGTAGAAAGAGATTCTAGGGAACTATATATAGTAAGAGGAAGTGAGTTAATGATACACAATGCTTTTGACTCTACTCTTTCGAGAGGTGCGTACGTATGGGTGGAACCTCCCCACACATGTGAATAATACTCGATACATGGGCGCACCATACCCCTATACAGAGTAAGAAGATGTGTGGGGGTGAAGAACCCACGGAGACGGTCGAGCACACCTAACCTCTGGGAAGCTGTCTTATATACAGACATCCAGTACCGTGACCATTACCAGGATAGTCAACCCCTAAGAGTGGTAGTGGAGGATGGTGAACTATCGGATAATATAGATAGTCGACTAGTATATATGGACATGCGGTGCTGTGACCATTACCAGGATAGTCAGCCGCTGGGAATAGATGGGATATGATTAATAAGTCAATGCTACAGAAGGGTGACTATCAAATACATCTGTTGAAATTTGTGGAGCCATTCGGGACTGCGGCCTGGGAATATATATGAAGGTGAACTATTGGTTAATATTGATAGTCGAGTAGCGTATACAAACATTTGATGCTATGGTCATTATCAGGATAGTAATGCCCTGGGAATGTGAGTGGAGGAAGGTGAACTATCGGGTAATATAGTTAGTCAGGTACTTGATCATTACCAGAATAGTCAGGTCATAGGAATGGACCACACTGAACAAACCTTAAGGGGGGTCACCGTTTTTTGTTTTTTTATCTTTCTCTCCTTTCCTCTTTTTCCCTGTCTTGTATCCATTCGGCCCCATTCAGCCAACTGTTTTAAGACGTTTATCCCCATCCAGGTATCGATTTCTTCCTGGCGAGCGATAGCGAGCCAGCATTGTATGGAGAAATCCGGCTTCGCCGGAGAAATTTTGCTATCGAAAAATGTACAAATTTAGCTTGCTGTCAAGACAAAAATATATATATGCTGGCTCGCTCCCGCTCGCCAGGAAAATATTGACACCTGGATGGGGGTAAATGTCTTAAAATAATAGGCTGAATGGGGCCGAATGGATACAAGCCAAAGAGAGAGGGAGAGAAAGAGAAAAGAAAGAGCGAGGTGGGCTCCCTTAAATAAAAAGGCTTTGTATATACCTAAATAGGATAGGTTTTCACTGATACCTAGAGTGATAACCCGAGTTGGAATTATGGCTGTAGCGCACACCTGTACACTAATTATATTCCCAAGTGCAGCGGGGACCGGCGGGGACGTTGATCCCCTTCACGTTAAGGGGGAGAGGGTTAAGGGGGTAGGTGTTACGTATCTCTTTATTTATTTATATACTGTATATATTATTATTATTTATATACTGTATATATTATTATTATTTATATACTGTATATATTATTATTATTATATATTATATATTATTATTATTATTATTACTGTATATATTATTATTATTATATACTGTATATATTATTATTATTTATATACTGTATATATTATTATTATTTATATACTGTATATATTATTATTATTTATATACTGTATATATTATTATTATTTATATACTGTATATATTATTATTATTTATATACTGTATATATTATTATTATTTATATACTGTATATATTATTATTATTTTAGTTTCCTTCCTAGGCCTCTATCAAGCTTAAAAAATAGCATTCTAAAGATCACCCTTCTCGAATAATCTGTATATTTTTCAGTAGAAACATGTCCCGGCCGAAGGCCGGTTCCTCCAATATATGGTGACAACTATCAGTTAAAAGGCTACAGACAACCTCAATATATGGTGACAACTATCAGTTAAAAGGCTACAGACAACCTCAATATATGGTGACAACTATCAGTTAAAAGGCTACAGACTACCTCAATATATGGTGACAACTATCAGTTAAAAGGCTACAGGCTAAAGGCTAAATTAATCATTTTAGCTACCACATATCCTTCCTAAGCTTCATATAATCGTCTAAATGTAGCTAAAATCAGATCAAATAGACGTCAGCGTACTGTAAGGGTTAAACGTGCACTCCCTTGAGCAGTGACGCAAGTGTACCAAGAGGAGGTTATATAGGGTATTAAGGGCAGGCAGACCGTTTTTCTGGACCCCCTTCTCCCTAATGCTTAGCCCCACTAGTTTTGAGATTTTAAGATGTTGGTTCCATTTGTTTGAGGATTTTAACAACTTTCGCCCCCTTTCGTTGTTAATTTTAAGACCTTTCGTGCCATTTAGGTGTCGATGTTTTCCTGACGAGCGATAGCGAGCCTGCAATTATAAGAGGAACCGGCCTTTGGCCGGAACATTTTTTTTCTACCGAAAAGTTTACAAATGTATCTAGAAGGGGGTTCTAGGGGGTGTTTTTCTAAGCTTGGTTGAGGTCTATGGAGGAAACTAAAAAAATATATGAATAAATGAATTAATAGAGAAAACAAACGGTCAGCCTCCCCTAACCCGTTCAATACCAGTGCCGTTCTTTTAGCTTTATTTTGGCTACTGTTAGACGGGTTCAATTCAGTTTAAAAAGGGACTCCAGCAATTAACCCTTTCACGCATATATGACGCAGAGGTTGCCAGATTAGCAATAAGAAATAGAGTTCTCTCACTCTTATAATTACCTCTCCAAAATTAGTTTTCTGTCCACAGCTAACTCAAAGACAACTGCAGAGGTTGAAGTAACTAAACTAAAGGTTTCTAAATACCCCTGATGGTAACAAAGGTTTTAAAGTATCCCCAATAGGCTCAAAATCGCGTCATATGTCGGAGAGGGTTAACAGGCTTTGAAATTTTATTTCTATATGAGTGAAGGAGACAAAAGGCAGAACTGCCTGTAGCGAGTGCCCCCCCCAGAGTTGAAAGAGTGACAGGGCCAAAATCAAGGGACGTTCGACCCAAATTGCCTGGACACACGAAGTTTGAAGCAATGTAAGTCATAGGAAGAGGGCAAGACTGATTCTGGGAGAGATTTCCAGAGCTCAGTGGTTGAATAAAAGAAAGACTGAGATTAGCATTTCACTCTTGGGTTGGAGAGTTGCACAGAGTAGGGGTGGGATTGTGTTGCAAGACGGGTACTACGTACCCTACGTAGAGAAGGTGGTATACACTGGGAAAGCTCTGAGGAACACTGATTATTGTAGTAGCGATAGAATAGTGAGAGAGATGCAACATTGCGGCAAAGAGAGAGAGATTGCAGAGAGTTGGTGAGTGGACGGGAGTTAATGATACGAAAGGCCTTTTTACTTTGTCTAGGAGTGCGATGTGAGAGGATCCTCCTCACACATGTGAACAATACTCAATACAAGGATGCACTGTGCCCCTGCAAAGAGCCAGAAGCTGCGCAGGGGTAAGAAACCCCTTGAGACGGTTGAGCACACTCAGCTTCTGGGAGGCTGCCTTAGCAAGACTGGTAATATGGTTCTTCCAAGTGAGAGCAGAATAAAAGGAGACACCGAGAATATTGAGCGAAGATGAAGGATTGATTTTTGTATTGGTGAAGTATAACGGATAGTCCTCTGAAAGTTCTGGACGGGTAGTAAGATGAGGAAATTGGGTTTTGGAAGCATTAAAGGTAACAAGGTTTTCTCTGCCCCAATTGAAAATAATAGTTAGATCAGAAGATAAGTGTTGCATGGCTTCATTTTGTTTGTTTTTGAGGGATTGCTGGCTGGTGCGTTCAGGAAAACTAATTAAGTAGTGTAAGGTAGAGTCCTCTGCGTATGAATGGATGGGACTGGATGTACAGTTGAGAAGATAATTTATGAAAATTAGAAAGAGAATGGGAGATAGGACAGAGCCCTGAGGAGCACCGGAGTTGATAGGATGAGGAAGTAAGCGATGGCCGTCCACAACCGCAGCTATGGAACGGCCGGAAAGAAAATTAGAGACAAAGGCACAGATGGAGGGATCTAAACCGAAGGAGGGTAGTTTAGGAATTAAAGATTTGTGCCAGACTCTCGAAGGCCTTCGATATGTCTAGTGCAATAGAAAAGGTCTCACTGAAGTCCCAAAAGGAGGATGACCAAGAGTTAGTAAGATATGAAAGAAGATCACCAGTAGAGCGACCCTTAAGGAAGCCATACTGGCGATCTGAGAGTAGATTAATTAGAATAAAAATGCTTAAGAAATTTGGATGACAGAATAGTTTCAAAAACTTTAGAGATACAAGAGATGAGAGCAATTGGATGATAGTTGGAGGGTTGAGAGAGGTCACCCTTCTTAGGGACAGGTTGAATGAGAGCAAACTTCCAGCAAGAAGGGAAGACATTAGAAGAGAGACAGACGAAAGAGTTTGCCTAGGCAGGGAGTCAGCACGGAAGCACAGTTTTCGAGTACAACAGGAGGAACACCATCCAGACCGTACGCCTTCTTAGTATTAAGCCCAGAGAGGGTAGAAAGTACATCTTCAGAAGAGATTAGGATATTAGGCATAAGTAGGAGAGAGGGGGGTGGAGAGGGAGGAATAGCACCGGAATCATCCAAAGTGGAGTTTACAAAAGTTTGAGCAAAGAGTTCAGCTTTGTCAGAGGAAGAAGTGATGATCAGAGTGGAAAAGGGGAGGGAAAGACGAAGAAGAAAAATTGTTGGAGAGGTTTTTGGCTAGATGCCAGAAAGCTTGGGAAGAGCTAGAGTTGGATAGTTCAGTGCATTTATTATTGATGAAAGAGTGCTTGGCAAGTCGAAGAACAGATTTGGCTTGATTCCGGGCAGAAACATAGGAAGAACGAGATTCTTGAGTTTTAAGGCGTCGGTACCGTTTGAATGCTTCCTCCTTGTTGCGGACAGCAGTAGAACAAGCGTGAGTAAACCATGATTGTTTTGCATTAGACTGAAAGAAAGAAAATGGAATGTATGCTTTCATGCTCGAGAGGATTACCTCGGTAATGCGTTCAGCACTCTCCGAGGGTCCCCGGCCACGGAAGCAAAAGTAATTCCATGGGAAATCAAAGAAGTACTGCCGAAGAGCCCCCCCGTCGGCAGCGCATAAGTGCCACAAGCACCGCCGGTTGGGAGGATCGGGTGGGCGTACCCGAGAGATAGGACAGGTGACAGATATTAGTTTATGGTCGGAAGAGCCCAAAAGACAGAACAGATTTATAGTATAAGCAGAAGGGTTAGAGGTTAGAAATAAGTAAAGAATGTTGGGCCGATCTCCAAAGTGATCCGGGATACAAAGGAGTACAAAGGAGTACAAAGGAAATCAAGCAACAACAGATCTAGTGACCCTTCTAGGCTGCTTGTCCTCCAAAACACTGAGGAACAAGTGTCCAAACAGTGGTTTAGAGTGGGTAAGGGAACATTGGAAAGGGAACTACTGCCCTGGAACTAATGTCCGTGGCAGGACTAGGAAGTTAGTAGGGGACATATGGGTTAGTAACTGAGGGGAGGATAAAATAAAGTTATTCATTTACAAACGCAGTCAGTCGCGGGTTTGATGCGAGATATTTGTCTAAGCGGAATTTAAATGAATCAACGGTGCTGCAGTCTATAACGTCTCGGGGAAGCCCATTCCACAAGTTGACAACTCGATTGAAGAAGAAATTCTTAGATTCGTGTGAGTTAAAAGATTTACCAATAATTTTGCAACCGTTTCCCCGTTTCCCCGCGTGTAATTAGATTGGTCGATAGTGAAGTACTTACTACAGTTCATATTGTCGATGCCTTTGATGATTTTGAACACTTGAATTAAGTCACCTCTTAATCTGCGCTGGGTTAAAGGAAATAGATTTAATTCTCTAAGACGCTCTTCGTATGGTTTGTTCTTTAGGCTAGGTATCATTTTGGTAACTCTACGTTGAACTCGTTCTAGCTTGTTTATGTCTTTTTGGTAATAAGGGCAGCAGCATTGAACGCAGTATTCCAGAAGAGGGCGGACTAAGGAATTGTAAAGGGTTAGGATAACGTCTTTGGATTTATGCTCAAATGACCTGCCTAGAAAGCCAATCATTTTGTTTGCCTTCTTAACAACTTCTGAACAATGTTGACTCGGTTTTAGGTTACTCGATATTGTTACTCCCAGATCGGTTTCTCTGTTTACATTCTTAAGCTGAGTGCCATTCATCGAATAGTTTGCTTTCTCATTTAGGTATCCGATATGTAGTTCTTTACATTTATCCGCATTGAAACTCATTTGCCAAATTTGGGCCCAATGTGACAATTTATCTAGATTGTGTTGCATATCGTCAACTTGATCTTTTGAGAGTATGCTATTTGCAATTTTTGTATCGTCAGCAAATTTTGAGATTGTACAGGTGAGACCCTCATCTATGTCGTTGATGTAAATTAGAAAGAGAATTGGTCCTAGTACCGATCCCTGGGGTACCCCGCTACTTACATTGGTCCATTTAGATGCCTCACCGTTTATGACTACTCTTTGATACGGGTGGGTTGCTGGACTAGCTGCTCTAGGTCGCTTAGGATAGAAAAGATGGAGATTTCTGCGAAAGGAGAGATGGGTAGAATGTGTTCCACCTTAGAAGTTAGATAGTCAAAGAATTTTGACAGTCAGTAGAATTAGGTGAGAGATAAACAGCACAGACATATTTAGTTTGAGAGTGACAAGAAAATTTAGCCAGAGAGTTGAGAATTTAGAAGAGTCTAAGTTTGGAACACGAGAGAAAGCGAGATTGTTGTGCACATATACGCAACATCCACCTTTGGCTTGAAACTGAGGATAGAGATAGTAGGAGGATACATAGAAGGGTTTGCTGTCAGTAGTCCCAGACACCTGAGTTTCGGTGAGAAAGAGATCAGGGTTGGCAGAGGAGAGGTGGTGTTCCACTGGTAGTTAGAGGAAAGGCCACGAATGTTGCAGAAATTTATAGTTAGAGTAGAAGGTAGTGGTCCAGGGCATTTAGGGGAGTTGTTTCCAGGGGTCAAACTGATGGGGGCATTGCTGGTCTCCCCCCCCCCCCCCCCTTGGGACGAGGCGGGTTGTAATCGTGTCATAATTTTGTTTTAGAAAAGATAGTGTAGTATGTAAGGTATATGTAATATAATGTATTGATAGAAGGAGGTGTTTTGGAGGGCAAGCTGGGGTTGCCCTCAATTTTGATGAGAACTATCTCACTTAACCCATTATACTACCACAGTTCCATCCCTAAACTGCATGTAATCGTCTAAATATAGCTAGACTATAATTAAAAAGACGTCGCCAGTACAGAACGGTTTAATGTTCTTTATGGTGATGCTATGTTGATCTTTAGGACTGGTGACGACATTAGTATACTGAGATAATTTAGTGTGATGGCATTAGTAAAGTACAGTGGTGACGTTAATTATGCCATGTACGGTAGTGCTAATAAGTCATGTTTCAGCTGTCCTTACCTTTGGCTTTGTGCTGTACTAATGTCTGTCAGATGTTGAATAGGCTGTTTAAGTATAGGAACATGTTTGTATATCTCACTCGAAATGAAGATATCATTAGATATTGTTGATACCAATTATGGATCAAAATCTACTTGGTGCCGATACATCACTAATTTGGCCGACTGTACACTCCCATTGATAAATGCTGCAGGTACCGGGGAGGGGTTCTTGGCATTGACGAGGTTAGGAGTGTCGTTTCTGATGATTTTATGGGGATTTTTAGGAATGGTGTCGACATTAGTACACAGTAGCGACATTATTACGGTGACTTTAGTGTAACGACATTAGTAAAGTACAATGGCGACAACAGTTATGACCTGTACACTCACATTAACAAGTGCTGCGGGTATCGGGGTGTGGTTCTTGGCGTTGATGAGGTTGCATGCACCGGGGAAGTGTCCCTGCCGCGCCCCAGCAAAGATAAGGCGGGACTGGGTGAAGACACAGGAGTGGACACTGCCGAAGGTGGTCAACACTACGAACACCGGCATCACTATGGCGAAGGAACCCAATATACGGCTGGTGAAGCTCTGCAGGAAAGTTTCCATTAAGAGGGGCTTTTCCTGAGTTTAGTAAACTTGTCTTAGTGCTTATCACATACAAGGAAACAGCATGATTAACACAGATTTCACTACTACTACTACCTCTCTGACGCTAGGTTAACCCTTTAAATACCAGCGATGGCTCACAGTCGTCAGTAAGAAAGTGACTCGCCAGTACCAGCGACGGCTTTCAGCCATTAGTAATATATGATCCTTGTTCTGCTAATATCTAGCTGGAGCTTCTAACATGACTTGGAGGCATTGCTGTGAGGAACTGGCTACTCTAGGCCGGCTGAGTCAGTTACCCACCAACTCTTGAGCTACGAGGGTATTGTCGAGGGTGTTGTCTGATTGTTTTTGGCAACAAGTCTGGTACTGGAGGGTACATTTAATCTACTATGCCATGGTACAGTAGGGTTAAGTTTCTGGGAAACTTACCGCTAATTGCACTACCGTGAGACCATACACATATGATAGCAATGTTTTAACTCACAATAATCGCCTCTACATGTAATGTGTTATACATAAAAAAAAAGAGAAAGACCAATACTATTATACAACTGGAAATAAATCCCATAGGATCAATTTATCACATTGAAAATAGATATATAAGAAAAATTTAATAGTTTTTCTCGAGTTTACACCGTCATAATTTTGTTATAAGCTGAGCAATAAATGTTATAATATAAAATTTAAAGCAATTTTCACGCTCATTCCAAATGTGTCATCAGAATTAATTTGTCATCAATATAATCAATATCATCAATTTATATCAATAGTTCTTTTATATGAATAAAATATAAATCGTACTCTATATAAAAAAGATTATAATAATAATTATTCATGCGTAAACAAAATATTAATTCTACATAGATTTTCAGCAACAAGAATTACGTTTAGTACAATCCATTATATCTCAATAGAAAGTGGAAAGGCCAATCTACAATATCACAGTAGCAAAACCCACAAAGAAATATATAACCGTCGATAAAACTGTTGCGGACTAAAATTGTATTATGTTTATCCAATATCTTTCAAATTGTATTATGTTTATCCAATATCTTTCAAATTGTATTATGTTTATCCAATATCTTTCAAATTGTATTATGTTTATCCAATATCTTTCAAATTGTATTATGTTTATCCAATATCTTTCAAATTGTATTATGTTTATCCAATATCTTTCAAATTGTATTATGTTTATCCAATATCTTTCAAATTGTATTGTTTATCCAATATCTTTCAAATTGTATTATGTTTATCCAATATCTTTCAAATTGTATTATGTTTATCCAATATCTTTCAAATTGTATTATGTTTATCCAATATCTTTCAAATTATATTATGTTTATCCAATATCTTTCAAATTGTATTATGTTTATCCAATATCTTTCAAACTGTATTATGTTTATCTAATATCTTTCAAATTGTATTATGTTTATCGAATATCTTTCAAATTGTATTATGTTTATCCAATATCTTTCAAACTGTATTATGTTTATCCAATATCTTTCAAATTGTATTATGTTTATCCAATATCTTTCAAATTGTATTGTTTATCCAATATCTTTCAAATTGTATTATGTTTATCCAATATCTTTCAAATTGTATTATGTTTATCCAATATCTTTCAAATTGTATTATGTTTATCCAATATCTTTCAAATTGTATTATGTTTATCCAATATCTTTCAAATTCGCTCCGTTGTATATACAAGTTTTCAGCAACGAACATAGGTTTATATATATATATGAAATTCCATACATTTTATATGCACTTTCCAAAAATGCAATCAGAATTTGTCTATCGTCAATCATTTGTATATTCTCATTATCTTTTGTTTTAAGGGGAGATTTCCACTTGAGGGACTTTTTTCTTGACCCCTTTCTCCCTCATGTCTAGCCCCATTGCTTTTGAGATTTTAAGACGTTTGCCCCATTAGTTTGGTGATTTTTAAGAATTTCTGCCCCATTCTGTCAATTTTAAGACCTTTCGTGCCATTTAGGTGTCGATTTTATCCTGGCGAGCGATAGCGAGCCTGTAATTTAAGAGTAATCGGCCTTCGGCCGGGACATTTTTCTACCAAAAAATGTACAAATTTATCTTGAAAGGGGGTCAAGGGGGTGAAATTTTAAGATTGCTGGAGGAGTAGGAAACAAACTAGAAACCTCCCCTTAAGGTATTTTAGAGGTATAAATTATTGTGATTTGTATAGTTCATGGCATGAGGAAGAGAATAAAGAAAAAAACAAAAAACCGAAGTCCCTACTCCTAATATTAGCCTCCTAATAGCCAGAATAAAAGGTAGAAATGCGTCCCCGTATCCCCAGCTAACCTAATCCCACAAGGACCCCAATGGAAATACGCCTAACGGCCTTATTGGGCTATCCTTAGTTGGAATTATGCAAGGCTGGTACATGTCATATTTGTAACATACTATGTGGTACCAACTCTGTAAATTGCTAACTGAATAAATATTATTATTATTATTATTATTATTATTATTATAGTGGCAATACAACTTTATCAAACCCAACGTAAGGTTTGGGTTATTCTGGACCCCCTTGTCCCTCATGCTTAGCCCCATTAGTCTTGAAATCTTAAGACGTTTTACCTATTAGTTTGGTGATTTTAAGACCTTGTGTGTCCTTAAGGTGTCGACTTTTTCCTGACGAGCGGAAGCGAGCCTGTAATTTTGGAGGAACCGGCCTTTGGCCGGGGCACTTTCTACCGAAAAATGCAAATTTATTTATCTTGGGGTTATTGTTTTAAGATTGATAGAGGTCTAGTGAGAAAAGTAAACAAAATAGTAAACAATTAAATTATTCAGTAAATCAATACAAATCTCCCCTACGAGTGAACGGTATCATTGTTAATAGTACCCAGTGGGTTAGTTTATGGCTTGGACTGGTTAACCCTTTGAGGAGGATGCCGCGTTTGACAGTTTATTCTGGCTGTCACTAGACGATTTTAGACAGTTTAGGAAGGATCTGTGCGAGTTATAAGGGTAAAGACTAGCTCACTTGGCCCTCTGACTTCCACATACCCTTCTTAATCTGAACAAAATTGTCTAATAATAGCCAGAAAAAAAAAATTGCGTCCTCGGATTTTGAACGAGTTAAAAGCTAATAACTCTTCAACCCTAACTTTATTCCTTCCAGCACCCTATGATGTCTGTCTTCCTTCTATTGTGGCTAAGAGTAAACGATTTTATTCTATTTATAAGTGAATTGAGGGAGCAAGAGTAATAGTTGATATAATATTACCCTTCTTTATTCCCACAGGTCATTCCTAATCTGTATCAAATCGTCTAAAGTTACCCAGAGAAGTAATAAATGCGGCCTATTACTGAAAGGGTTAATCAAGACTAAGCATATAAAATACAATATGGTTATTTGACAGTGATTTTATCCTCTATACAACTGTTCCCATTGGTCTAAAGCCGGTATCAAACGACCTTTTTTAGTCAACATTCGATAATCAAAAAATGTCTGGCAACATTTCTGGAATATGTTGCACTGGTATCGGAAACTACCCTGATGATAGATGAATTTACGTAACCGAAATATATTAAATGTTTACCTCATAAGCTGCCAGACCAGTGCTGAGCATAAATTTTGGGGGAAAAAGCGTTCGTGTGATACCGGCTTTAGGAACAGAGTAGGCCTTGGAGTAGTCCTTATCTCAGGTGGGATTGATATAGTCTTAAGGGGAAGTTTTTAGTTTGTCCACTAGACCTCCATCAAGTTGAACAAAAACACTCCCTTCGAGATAAATTTGTACATTTTTCGGTAGAAAAATTTCCCAGCCAAAGGCCGGTTCCTCCTCGCTGCCGCTCGCCAGGAAAAAGTCGACATCTGAATGCCACGAATGGTCTTAAAACTGGCAAAGAAATGGGGTGAAAAGTCGTAGAATTGTCAAACTAATGGGGAAACGTCTTGAGAAGTGATTTTATTCTTTATACAACTACTCCCATTGGCCTTATGAATAAAAACTCCTTGACTGCAGAGTAAGCCTTGAAGTAATGTCGCAGTCCCGCATCTCAGATTGTGGCCTCCCTATCCTAGGTAGTTTGCTCCCTAGACCTTTATCAAGCTTTAAAAAAAAAAAAAGTTCTTCGAAATAAATGTGTACATTTTGCAGTAGAAAAATGTCCGGGCCGAAGGCCGGCTCTCCCTATTGCAGGTTCACTATCACTTGCCAGGAAAAGATCGACAGCTAAATGGCACGAAAGGTCTTTTAGATTAACAAATAAAGGGAGTGAAAAGCCTTAAAATTGCCAAACTAATGGGGAGAAAGTCTAAAAAACTAAAAACTAATGGGGCTACACATGAGGAAGAAGGGGGTCCAGACAAATCACCCCCTTAAATGAAAGTCTCCTTGGAATATACTGTATACTGAAGATAATGTTCTAAGTTTAGCAAGAATAAGATGGCAGAAACCTCATGATACTGAAGGGTTTAAGGGGGAGGTGGTTGTTTGGAGACACCCTTCTCTATCGTGTTTAACCCCATTAGTTTTGAGATTTTAAGACGTTTGGGCCGGTTTGGCCCATTAGTTTGGCAATTTTAACACCGTGCGCCCCATTTCGTTGTCAAGTTTAAGACCTTTTCTGCCATTTAGGTGTCTATTATTTCCTGGCGAGTGATAGCGAGCCTGTATTTTTAAGATAAACCGGCCTTTGGCCGGGACATTTGTCTACCGAAAAATGTACAAATTTATCTTGAAGGGGGGTCTAGGGGGTGTTTATATAAGCTTGATGGAGGTCTAGGGAGGAAGCTAAATAATATATTAATTAATTAATATATGGACCAAAGAATAATCACTTCCCCCTCAGTATTGTATGAATATTCCCATATTAAAAATCAGTGGTGGGCGCGCTCCGGTGGGACCAGTAATGCGGCAGCGCTCCGCGCTCCTCAGACATAAGGTAATGGGGCAGCGCTCACGCGCTCCTTTGGTCAGCCAACCCAATGCGCTTCCCGCTCTGCGCTCCTGCGCTCCTCGCTCCCAACAATAGGTATATAATAAAAACAAGTAAAAAACAGCTTCTAGAAGTTATTTAATTATTTACCTAAATTAATACAATCTTTTGTCTTTCACTTCATTAAATAAAAAAAAATAAAAAAAAAATAAAA
Source organism: Paralithodes platypus (assembly GCA_032716605.1). Classification (NCBI taxonomy): domain Eukaryota; kingdom Metazoa; phylum Arthropoda; class Malacostraca; order Decapoda; family Lithodidae; genus Paralithodes; species Paralithodes platypus. Next base: position 20,349,954 of record CM064511.1, on the reverse strand, counting down.
AAACTCAAGTCATGGTGTCTTTCTGAAGTTTAAGTTTCTCACTTTCTCAGTTTCTGTAATTCTTTATGTCATATCAATGATATGATTGATATCATATCATGGATGACCCGCTGACCAGTCTTCGACGGTATATATACGGCCGGGACTAGGGTCTTGTCAGTTGGCACGCCCAGTGCCAGGTCCGTATATAATTATATACTGACTCGCCGAAAAAAAATCGGAGCAGCGAAACGACTGCACCTATGGCTTTCATATTTTTAGTTTTTTACCACATGTACCTTACCCTTCTGCATACCCACCACCACTACCCCAAGCCCCTCCTCCCACCCACTCGCTGACTATCGGTCGACTCATAAGGAAAAAAAAGGAAAATCTGTGGCGGCGAAACGATTGCACCAATCGGTTCCATATTTGTGTGACAAGTGCCTTCCCTCCACCACACCCCCAACTGCCTCCCACAACCCACTTCCAGCGTATCCGTACGAAGAAAAGGAAAAAAAGAAAAATCTGTGGTGGCGAAACTACCTCACCAATCGGCTTCATATTTGTAACACGAGTCAATTACGCTTCTACCTTCCCCCCACCATCCCCCAAACCACCCTCCCACCCATACATTCAAGTAACATTCCGATGGTATCGATACTATAAAATGATAAAAGTCTCTGAAGTCTATAGTGTCTTTTGACTCTTTTCAGCTACGTTCGCGACTATCGGGGACCTGATTTCTGGCGAAAATGGACAAGGGGAGTGTTTTTTTTACCATTATCCTTCCTTTCTCACCCAACTTGATAGATTTAGCCAAAAAAAAAAAAACCCAACAAACTTTCTTACCTTTCCAGGGTTTGAAGGTGGCACTGTCAGTCTGTCACTATCATAGTATCACTGTATCACAGTTCACTAACACCGTGAGTAACACCGTACGATGACTGTACATGATAATGACGTTCTTGAACCTGTTGTCGACAGGAAAAATCGCTTCCGGAGCGCTAGAAAGGAGCGCAAAATTCAAGCTGCGCTCCCCGCCTGCACTCCGAGTTCAAATTTTTGCTGCTCCTCGCTCCGCGCTCCTCTATATTGGTAGTGCGCACCGGATCACAGAGCGCAGAGCGCCAAATCGGCGCGCCCACGCCCACCACTGTTAAAAATATGCTAAAGAGGGGCAGTGCCTAGTGAGTTAAGCGCTCATTAGGTGGCGTTTGGGAAAGAGAGGGTCTGAGACCATGAGTGGGGGGGCGAGATGGTGGCGAAGCAGCTCTGGGTAGTCAGATGTTGCCTCAGGGCCAAGAGTGACAGGCTGTTTTTGTTAGTGTTCTTTAATAAACAAAAATAGTTACCAATGGTATGGCTATCCCGCCTAAATTGGAGATTATGATCAGAAGTTTTGGCGATGTGGCTAGAGTCTTGTGGTGGTGTGCGCTGCTCTATAAAATAACGTGTGTGAAGAGAGTGGCTGATGTGCTATTGTTGATTCTGAGCATGTGACAGTGGCCGAGGATCGCATGTGTTTTCCTTTCTATCTCCTTCCTCAATCACTTGGGCGGCTATACTGTAGGTGGGATTGATGGCCTATCATTAACTATACTCTGTTCATTTCAACCGGACGATAAATTTCAACGGGTATCTTCACTATTGACCACCTCTGTCTACTCCAATGTCCTCATTACCTTGGATACATTGGCCTCTAATGCTGTGGTTATGGTTAGTTCCAAGCAGTAAAGACCCAAGGGGCGGTGTCACATGAACAATATTAGCGGAGGATCGTATCACCTTCTGGGACTGCAGTATTAGGTATCGTTATTATTTTGTTTTTCTGTTCTATATCCAGATTCTACCTCCAGACTTAGGCTGATAGCCTAGGAGGTCTTATTCCAGACAGTGAATGAGACATTGAGATAGTTTGAGCGCTTCAACTGGCTCATTAGTGGCCTTACCATCGTAGACCACGACGCCTGGACCCAGATTCACTAACGGTCGTACGATCCGAAAACTCCCTTACCGTTCCCTTACGTCCAGGCGTCGTGGTCTACGATGGTAAGGCCACTAATGAGCCAGTTGAAGCGCTCAAACTATCTCAATGTCTCATTCACTGTCTGGAATAAGACCTCCTAGGCTATCAGCCTAAGTCCGGAGGTAGAATCTGGATATAGAACAGAAAAACAAAATAATAACGATACCTAATACTGCAGTCCCAGAAGGTGATACGATCCTCCGCTAATATTGTTCATGTGACACCGCCCCTTGGGTCTTTACTGTTTGGAACTAACCATAACCACAGCATTAGAGGCCAATGTATCCAAGATAATGAGGACATTGGAGTAGACAGAGGTGGTCAATAGTGAAGATACCCGTTGAAATTTATCGTCCGGTTGAAATGAACAGAGTATAGTTAATGATAGGCCATCAATCCCACCTACAGTATAGCCGCCCAAGTGATTGAGGAAGGAGATAGAAAGGAAAACACATGCGATCCTCGGCCACTGTCACATGCTCAGAATCAACAATTGCACATCAGCCACTCTCTTCACACACGCTATTTTATAGAGCAGCGCACACCACCACAAGACTCTAGCCACATCGCCAAAACTTCTGATCATAATCTCCAATTTAGGCGGGATAGCCATACCATTGGTAACTATTTTTGTTTATTAAAGAACACTAACAAAAACACCTGGCAAGTAAGACCCCCTGGAATCTGTATATATCACCAGCACTACTGTGTCTCAGACTGAAGAAGCCCATACAGACGACAATCTGTAGGTCCGCTGCTGCAATACAAAACAACATTGCTATATTACAAAACAGCATTTGTGTGTCTTACCAGCTCCAATACGTTGCTAACCAAGATCTCTGCCACGGACTCAACACACTGTGTGCAACACTCTGCAAGTCGCACCAGAACATCTCATTACATCTTAGACAACAACGACCTGATTAACTACTACACCGATGGGCTATGTGAGGACACTCCAAATTCTGCACCTTCAATAACCCCTCGCATTGCAGTCCTCTGAACCCGGACAACTTGTCAGCTTGATAGGCACTCTATCCCAGGACCTGTGGTGGGACATAGCTCCAGAGACCGACCCACCTATTTTCTGTGACCTCATTAGTTCCTAATAAATGAACAGCCCGAACCAGTGTAATTACTGAATCCTGTGCATGCACCTACAATTCAGTTATGTTATAGAATCAGATATATGGAGTGCATTTTAACTAACCATAACAACAGCATCAGAAGCCAACATCTCTGGGACAGTTAGTACAGCAAAGTAGGCCAGGTTAGCCAGAGTGTAGACAACAGTGATGACAGTGGTCGACAGTATGATGGCCAGGGGTAGGTTTCTGGGGATGGTGAAATGGGCACTGTAATATTAGTTTCTGGTGGAAGGCACATACACTGCCATACACTTTCAAGACATCTCAACTAGTAGACTATTTCTACAGGTTGCTCTCAACCAATGCCAACAGAACCAGGGCCGATTAGACTAGTGCCAGCATGAAGCCTTAACCAATGCTAAGCTAAGCTAACATTAATGGTTTCGTTTACACTGGTTGAAATATACTGGCTGATATGATCTATTGGTTGAGTTGTATGGTCACTGTCAGATTTATGAATGTTGATTTCTGGTGGAAAACGTACAGCTATTGACAACAAATGTTTGTGAGCTCTTTCGATTTTCTTTATGGAAATATATCCATTTCGATTGATCTGCAGATCAAATCAGCTACATCATCATCATCATACTTAGGGCCGTATTTTCAGCTAACACACAACCTGACTGATCAGGATCACCCTCGTATGGGTGACTTTAACACCATGTAGGCTAATAGCTAAAATAGATTGGTTTTGCCAGTCTTCCAATCTGTACATGTTAGCAACCTTGCTATAGGAACTTCACGACATGACTAATCATAATAACACCCCTCCATTATCTTGTCATAATTTCATTGGCCTCGTAAACAGGAAGAATCATAATCACCATCGGAAAGTTGTGACTGAGCATTGAGGTCTAATATTTAGGCTGGTATTATATATTGTCAAAAGCGCGATTTCTTCACAATAACGGGTTTAATAGCGCTCACACTAAGTTACTCTTCAAAGATCATAAGTGTGTATTCTTCATTTACAATACATATCACATTTCTACGGTATCAAGTTGGCAATAGTGTTCTTGTCCTATGATTGCATTATAATAAACAATATTTTATCAGAGTGTGAATTGAACATTAGAAGGGGTAAACGGCCTTGGTTATTTGATTATATTGGATGACGATGTTTATATGGATCCTGGCTAACATTAGAAGACTTTATTCAGCTTACGAAGGACCACTAGAGATTAAATGGGGTACAAGCTGTCTCAATTAACCCTTCAACTCCCACAGATCTTTCCTAAGCCCAGTTAAATCGATTTAGCCAAGGTGCCAGGGCTGGGATACTCAAAGATGCCATAAGTTACTGCAAGGTGAGAAACATAATAGACCAATGAATTAATCCCTAATATACTGGCGACGTCTATTTAATAATATTCTACCTATGGAAGAGCAGTGGATGTTGGTGTACTGCTGATAAGGGAAGGAAATATGTGGAAGTTGCCTGTACTGCTGTTTGCTGACGATACAGTTCTGATGAGCGATAGTGACTGAGTTGCAGGGTCTGGTAAATATGTTTGGAACAGTGTGTGAACAAATGGAATCTGAAGGTAAATGCGGGGAAGAGTAAGGGTATGGTCTTTGAAAGGGGTGCAGTCACAGAGTGTGAGGTGAGGTTGAATGGTCATGGTCAGGCTATGGAGAATGTCAGCTCATATAAGTATTTGGGCAGTGTGTTGAGTAAAGATGAGTAAGTATGGAGGAAGAAGTGCGGGAGAGGGTGCAACAGGCGAAGAGGATTGTAGGAACGCTGAAAACAGTAACAATAAACAGAGTGGTCAGCATGAAAGTAAAGAAGTCCTTGCATGATAGTGTGGTAATCCCGACATTGACGTACTGGAGTGAAGCATAGACATTGTTGGAGAGGCACAAACCAAGAGTGAGAGGGGTGGAAATGAGTTACTTGAGAAGTGCGTGCAGAGTTACATGGAGGGATAGACAGACGACTGAGGAAGTACGAGAGTGGTGCGGTGTGGATGTAGATGTGCTGGAAAGAGTGAAAAGGAACACCTTGAGATGGTTCGGCTATGTGGAACGTATGGAAAGTGAAAGAATGACTAAGAGAGTGTACGAAAGTGAAGTGGAAGGATAGAGTGGGAGATGTAAACCGAGAGAGAGAGGTGGAAGGATGGAGTTTGGAAGTATATGCGTGAAAGCGGTGCTGGATGGGAGGAGGGGTGTCGACTGACTGGGGACAGAGGTGCATGGGGGTGTTCCATTCGTGGCCACCCCTTCGGGATGGCGGTGTCCGGCAATAGCCTAGATAGATAGAAGAAGGATCTGTGGTGGTATAAAATGTTAAGTGAGATAGTTCCAAGCCTGTTAACTGCTGGAGGCAATTTATAAACATTAAAATCGTCTAATAGTAATAGTAGCCAGAATAAAGTTACAGGACGTCGCCAGTATAGAAAGAGATAATGGTGCTCTTTATGACATCAGCATTTAAGATACGACGACCAGAGGGAGATAAGACGTCGTACATGTTCTGAGTAGCCAACCCCAAACTATAGTGTGAAGCAAGGCGTGATAATAATAACTTGGTTAATTGGAGCAAGTGTTACCCCCCATAGTTATGTCTGGCTACTAAGTAAGGGAGGATGGTTCACTTTTTGGTCGATTTTTTTCATATATTTTTTTTTTCTAGTTTCCTCCCTATCATCATCATCATCACCCCGTTTGTCCCCTCAAGGGGGGTCGGGTCGTCTCGACACCGCTCTCCACTCTCCTCTGTCACCAACTCTGTTCAGATCAACCACTCGGCCATCATCTCGGACACAATCCATCCATCGCTTTCTCGGTCGTCCTCTCTTCCTCGCACCCATCTCCCCGCGCTCCGCTGACCATCTTACTAAATCGTCCTCTTCTTTCCTCTTCACGTGTCCGTACCACCTCAGTCTGGTTTCTCTTATCTTCTCTCTCAATTCCGTGACCTTCACTTCCTGTCTTATATCTTCATTTCTCATTCTCTCCCGTCTTGTCACTCCTCTGATCGCTCGCAGACATATCTTTACTCCACTCACATTCCTCCATGCATTTCCTGTCCCCTGCAGTCTTGCTTGCACTTCCCTGTCCAGGTCTCCACTCTCTTGTACCCAGCTTCCTAGGTATCTGAACGATTTTGTTTGCTTCAGTTGTTGTCCGTCCACTGCAATCTGCAGTTGTGGAACTAGCTGTTCTCTTGAGACCTTCATTACTTCCGTCTTCCCCTTGCTCATCCGCATGCCATGTGCTTCCAGTTGATTGTACAACATTTCTATTGCTTGCTGTAGTTCCTCTGCTGTGTTGGTTCCCAATGCGATGTCGTCGGCGTATATAACCTTTTGTCCTCTTTCCATTGGACACTGTTTGCTGATGTAATCCAACAGTATGATAAACAGCAGTGGGCTCAGGGCAGAACCCTGATGTAAGCCCACTTGCACTTCAAATGTATTGGTTTTGCCAAAGCAGGTCCTCACTCACGTACTTGGTGTCCTATACAGGGCCATTACCATTGTTATCAGTTCCTCCGGAACGTGGTACTGCCGTAGTATTGGTGGAATCATTGCTCTATGTATCTTGTCATTATGCCTTCTCTAGATCCAGAAAGCCCCAACAGCTCTCTTGTCCAAATTCCAGCTTTCTCTCCATCATCTGTCTCACAATGAATAATGCGTCTGTTGTTCCCTTTCCCTTTCTAAATCCAAACTGCTCTTCTCCCAGCAACGGCTCCACAATCTCTCTTATCCTGCTGTCTAAAATTCTTTCAAAGCATTTCATCATCTGTGATAGTAGCTTGATCCCCCTGTAGTTGCCACACTCGTGAATGTTTCCCTTGTTTTTGAAGATTAGTTCCTCCCTAGACCTCCATAAAAAACAAGACCCCTCTTCAAGATATATTTTTACATTTTTCGTAGATTTTTTTTCCGGCCGAGGGCCGGTTCCTCTTATCCTATCGCTCGCCAGGAAAAGATCGACACCTGAATGACACGAAAAGTCTAAATATTGACCAAAACAATGGGGTGAAAGACCTTAAAATTGCCAAACTAATGAGCCGAACGTCATACAATCTGAAAACTAATGTGGCTAAGCATGAGGGAGAAAGGTGTCCAGCAATACGACCCATCTCTCCGTAAGGCCGCACACATCTGCTAATTCTGGGGGAGCGAACTTAATGAAGAGTTTGGTTTAGTTGTACCGGTATCTAAGATTATTAGTAGAATTTAGAATATATTGAAGAGTAACTATACACGAGAATAATAATTGTATGTGCCAGCATAATGAAATTAAATTTAGCATACTCTGGGGAATATATTTAAGGGATAATTTTGTTAGTAGAGGTATTTGGGTTTTATTCTATAACCCTTTCTTCATGTTTAGCCCCATTAGTTTTCAGACGATCATCCCATTAGCTTGTTGATTTTAAGACCTTTTGCCGCATTTCTTTGTCAATATCAACACATTCCGTGCCATTTTGGTGTAGATTTTTTTCCTGGCAAGCATAGCGAGCCTAAAATGTCAAAAGTATCAGCCTTCGACCGGGACAATATCAAATTGATCTCGAAGGGGAATCTTAGGGATGTTTTTTTAAAGCTTGGTAGAGCTCTAGGGAGGAAGCTAAAATAATTGTAATGCCCTCGAAAATATCCCGCAACCCCAATAATGTACTACCCGAGTTGACGTAAGGTACAGTGTAAAATAGTCGTTGATGGGAAGTCCAATAAACTCATCACGTGAAACACCACGAGACTATCACCTGGTTCTTACAAATCGGACTAAGGTTACTATACTTTTGTACGTCCGTGGTAGTACAGTGGGTTAGCGCGCGGGCCTGGTTGACCTGTGATGGCCATGGTCACTAACCAACCAGGGTTCGAACCCCACCCAAGGCATCTCAAAACTTGTGGGTTTTTAGGAGGGTTAAACTCCCTTCAGAGGTTCGAGCCCCGCGCCAGGCACCATGAAAGGTTGACCCTAAGTGTGCCTGGGGAGTTGTCAGGGCAGACAAATTCCCTTCTCTTACAAACACAACACGGAAAGGAAAACAAAAACTGTTGGATAAAATCCCTCCCCCCACCTCTCTCTCTCTCTCTCTCTCTCACCTAAACCCCAGACGTCTCCAGGGCCATCTATCAATTAAGACACATTCAATTAGCATCTATAATTACATCCATCAAACTGCCTCACATATACTAAATGTCTTGGTTCTCCCAAATACACCAATTTATCATTATGCATCATTCATATATACTAATTATCCATGTACAGTATTATTTTAGTATAGGGGTTCGAAAGAAAGGAACAAAAAGGATTATTTGAGCAAGTTTAATATGTGGGCTGAGGTAGGGGGCTGTGGTGGCAGATGAAATGACCTGAAATTGGCCGATATGAGATGAGAAAAGATGAAAAGATGAGAGGAGAGAGATAAAGTGAGTGTGTGTGTAATGAAATGGTTAAAACATATAATGTTTATTATGATATTTCAAGCAAAATATTTTCTCTCTCTCTCTGTCAACCAATTAGCCTTTCTTGACTTGCTCTTTTCTCGAGACGCTCGTTTCACCGGAGCTACTTACACATTCTTTCACACACACCCTCTCTCTCATCTCTTCCACATACTTACACACACACACCCTCTCTCTTACACATACTTACACACACACCCTCTCTCTTACACATACTTACACACACACCCTCTCTCTTACACATACTTACACACCCTCTCTCTCTTACACATACTTACACACACCCTCTCTCTCTCTCTCTTACACATACACACACACCCTCTCTCTCTTACACATACACACACACCCTCTCTCTCTTACACATACACACACACCCTCTCTCTCTTACACACACACCCTCTCTCTTACACATACTTACACACACACACACCCTCTCTCTCTTACACATACACACACACACCCTCTCTCTCTCTTACACATACACACACCCTCTCTCTCGTACACATACTTACACACACACCCTCTCTCTCCTCTCTTCCACATACTTACACACACCCTCTCTCTCTCTTACACACACACACTCTCTCTTACACACCCTCTCTCTTACACACCCCCTCTCTCTCTTACACACACACACACCCTCTCTCTCTTACACACACACACACACCCTCTCTCTCTCTTACACATACTTACACACACACACCCTCTCTCTTACACATACTTACACACACACACCCTCTCTCTTACACATACACACCCTCTCTCTCTCTTACACATACACACACCCTCTCTCTCGTACACATACTTACACACACACACCCTCTCTCTCTCTTACACACACACACACCCTCTTTCTCTCTTACACACACACACACCCTCTCTCTCGTACACATACTTACACACACCCTCTCTCTCTCATATACATTTCGAAATTTGACCATAACTTGAGTACTCCATTACTCATCCCCTTATTTGTTTGCATGAGCTGTAGCTAAGCTCTAGCTTAACTGCCCTGTAGTTGCTTTGCATGTAATTTTGCTGTGTTTTTGACTGATAAACGTTTGTTTATCGAGACTGGTTTTGTTTACATTTGTACCGGTTAGTGACGACCGACGCTCTAAATTAAACAAACTACTTGCTTGTTTCATATTATAAAGTTCTAGCACTTATTGTAGATATTTTAGCCCTCACTGTAGTTAAGTGCTTAGCAAACCACCCAGTAGTTATCTTGCATGACATTGTACTGTAGTTTTGACTGATAAACGTTTGTTTTTTTAAATTCTATTTGTCAAGTTAGTAGAGACACCGCCGATACCAGCGCCACCTGTGTACGCATAAACAAACTCTCTTCTTGTATTTTATATATCAAAGTCTAGCCAATACTGTACTTGGTTGAACTTTTTATCTTGGTTATCTATATAAATCGCACACACTAACATTTGTCAAGATAGTTTTAATATTGGGTTAGAATAATTTAGTTACTGTAATACTTTTTGATAGCCTATTTATTAATCGCATTTCAGATACTTGTCACGATAATAGGCCTCTCACACTCTTACCAGGGATATTACTAACTCCATTATTATTAATATTGTGTCGACCACTGTATAAACTAATATACAGGCTTTAGCCTAACTGTGTAATACTGCTAACATAATTTTATTTTTATTTTCGGGCATAAAATTGTGTTCTATTGCTAACATATTCTTTTTGTGTTTTACAGGCATTAATTGTACCATAATATTTAAAATGCCCCAGAACGAGAAGCCCACCACAGAAGCCACGAACGAACACCACACAGAAACACCCAAAGGAAAGGTCCACAGAACGAAAGGACCAGCTGACCGAGCCAGCCAATTCAGACAGGTCCAAGCCCGCAGGGCTAAGCAGCTCCAGGCCGCACCTATAGATACCCCTTCTAAACTGACCATTTTTCCACACCTCATGTACACTACCCCCTCGTGTCCTACACTCCTAACTACAAAGATGATGAACAGGAATATACATTCATATTAAAAACACCCATGCCCTGTCCCGACGTTGAGCCAATGCCAACACATCAGACAGCCATAATTATATCTATGTATGTTCTTACATCCGAGAAGTAGATGTTATATAATCTTAGAAGTTAAAACACCCACGCCTGTCCCTAGACCTTGTATATCATTTCCCATGACGAGTATAGATATATGTAACCCGTGCTCAGTCGCCCCCTTGCATTGTTCCTCTAGTAACTAAGTGTCTCTATAATATTAACTGCCACCAGTATTGATACGACATAGCGGCACTGTCCTTGTGTCGTATTGTGCCAAGTACAGATCAACCAGGTTTCATCACCTTATTAGGACGACGACTATAATGTCGTCGTTCATCGATGTATGCAATCCTTAGTTTAAGTATTAATATTAACATTCCCTAACATCTTGTCTTGCCAGACTAAGCTTTCTGAAGACCCATCGCCACATAAATCTATGTATTCAATCCTTAGGTTAAGTATCTTTATCCGCCATTGTGTTCACCTTTTTCCATTTACTTTTCCACAATTGTCATACGTCTTCCACTTGCCTCCTTCGTATCCACAGTCCACACTACGCCAATTTGCTTCGTGTCATACACCTCTTACCCCAACCAGAGATTGTATAGATAACCTTGTTACCAGTATCTGTCATAAGTACCTCGAAACAATAACTAAGTAACCCTACGAACTGCCGCTTTTTTGGTATATATATATTTCATAGAGAACGCAGTTCCGAGGGCCAACTAATAGTATCCATAACCCCTCGTACTGACTACATAATTCTATCTTTTCCAGACTCATATACCACCCCGTAGTTGCATCCCCCGGTAGCATTTGACTAACGTACTTTCACTGTCTTTTCAAACTCCAATATCAATTGTAGCCTAATGCCACCCCCACGCCCAGGGACCTTAGGGGCAAATTTCCCTGTAGCCCCTGAACTCCCCCCCCCCTCTCATTAAGACACCCGCGCTTCTCGACTCTTGTCCGACCTAGCCTCTCTCTCATACCTCTTGAAGATCCTTGAATTGTCCGTTGCTAACGCTCTCCAACCTTTTATATATATACTCCTATCCAGCCTACCTTCACTTAGTAGGCCAGAACAACATTAGAACTTTACTAGCCCCTTGCATGCCATCTATTCTCTTACAACCCATTCACAACCCTGCACCCAATGGTCGTCGGTGCGAGGCTAGCCGCCTCGCCAGTAACTAACTTCTATTGCCATACTTCCAGATAAATGTGGCAGAGTTAGCAACCCAGTCTCCACCACATCCAGCAAACCCTACAATTAACAACCAGCCGAGTAAAACCAGCTAGCCAAGGCACCTTCGGTTTTGGTATTAAGGACACCCACATCTGTCTCATACACAGAGGGTTATTACAAACACTGGTGATATGGCAAGCCCTAGCCACAGCCGCCGGACGACTATCACAGAGAGAGGGCGCCCAGCTCCCCCTTTTTGCCCACCCGAGGAGGGAGACCCCCACCCCCGCGGAGGTATACCTGGCCCCTGTTTTGACTTCTGAGTCATTGCCAGGTAGCACAGGAATTCTTCCTATCAATGAACTAACCATGCATGACTAACACCTTTACTAACCTCTATTAACTCACAATAAACCATTTACCTTTCTTGCATACTCTGATCACTAAATTAGCACCTCAGCTATACCATAGAAGGAAGATTGAACAATCTAAGAGAGACGCTCCTATCACAGCTGTCCCCATCCTCCTCGCAAAGTAGATCCAGTCTCTCTCCCCTAAATACTTCCAGTATAGCCAAAATAGTACCTCTTACTAAGGCTCAGTTATATGAAAATATAAAGGCTTCCTATAGCCATGTGCCACAACAGTAAATACCATCTTACCTAGTCCACATATCTATTGAGAGCTCAAATAAGTCCATAAGACTCGAGATCCCTACTGTCTACAGGGTCCAGAACCGAGCCTATAAATCTAGCTCCCACCCCCAGTCAAATCAGTTGAAAGCTAGACACCAACCAGTGGTCACTACCCTGCAGTTAACCTCTAGCTCTGCCCTTGTGTTGTTCCGGAGTTGAGAGATTCCAGAACCGGCAGACTCCGTGGCAGATTTGGATAGAAGGACCTGCCCACGTATTTGAGAACTTCACACATATGGACCCCCTGGACGGCCGCGGAACCAGTCGTTAGCCCCCACCATCACCGGAAGCAAGATAACTAGGACCAGATCTACAAATACTATTCAAGATTCATGTTGCTAGTACTAAGTGTTATAGTACTAGTTTGACACTCACTTATTAACTTTCTATAAAGTGGCTAAAACCTTGCCCAGTGTAACTCATATTTAACCATTCCATTTGGGACGTACTAAGCGATCAGTGCTCATTAATTAACAGGCGACATTGACTCTCGTAATTACCTTATTCAGATATTAAAACTCTAGTGATATCTAATGTTCGCCCACTGATTTGTGTTCTACGTATTTCTGCCATAAGAATATACAACTTAGATCAGTACCCCCATGAGGTTACTAGAGATTTCCGTGTTCTACAATATACGCGTCTAATCCTAACTGTGAGCTGCTACTTGGGCACGCGACCAGCCAGTAAGAGATCAAATAAGTGAAATTGAATTACATGAATATATTGAGGTCTTCCAGAAAATAAAACTTGCTAATTAAGCCAGTGATCAGAAGATTAATACCTGAACGTTGGAAGTGGGAGACTAGGCTCCATCCAGATCCACTTATGCTAGTGTTGTTCGATTCTATTATATTGTCTTGCACGAGTATTCTGCAGTGGTATATAAATAAACGTGATCGTGTAACTTGCTACCATGTGTTTCTTTGTGTTCTCTATTCCTCATATCTTGTATTGTGCATGCAGCCTTATATACCCAGTCATTTAGAACTCACATTACCCAAGTTAAACCTGTAGAAAAACAGGGCATAACAATATTGCTAATCAATATTTTTTGTTACTGTACTGTATACTGCTTTCCAGTTTTCTCACTAGGCTAAATTAACCTTCTCCCACTTTTTTCCCCAGTAAAATTTGTAACAAATTACTAGTCCATTTGCAATTTTCAGGCTTTACCTGTGTCATACTGCTAACATAATTTTATTTTTATTTTCAGGCATAAATTGTGTTCTATTGCTAACATATTTTTTGTGATTTACAGGCATAATATTCTTTTTGTGATTAACATATTCTTTTTGTGATTTACAGGCATTAATTGTACCATATTGCTAACAAATATTTGTTGTTACTGTACTGTATACTGTTTTCCAGTTTTCTCACTAGGCTACATTAACCCTCTCCCACTTTTTGTTTTTTTCCAGTAAATTTTGTAACTAATTTCTAGTCCATTTGTGATTTTCAGGCTTTAACTGTGTCATACTGCTAACATAAATTTTTGTTTTATTTTTAGGCATAAATTGTGTTCTATTGCTAACATATTTTTTGTGATTTACAGCCATATTAATTTTATCATATTGCTAACACATTTTTGTGTGATTTTCAGGAATTAATTGTATCACATTGCTAACATAATTTTTTTGTGATTTTCAGGCTTTAATTGTACCATTTTGCTAACATAAATTTGTGTGATTTTCAGGCATATTGTGATTATATCGTCATGGCGCCGCAACGAACCTGCACGAGTTGTTCCGGTAAATTTGGCCCTACCATGTTTGTTGATACTGATGTCCAAATGTGTAGATTTTGCCAGCTCCGAGAGAAGATTGCGGATGAATTGAATGCAGCTCACCGCAAGATCGATGCGCTGACTACGAAGCTTGAATCCCTTCAAGAATTTGCCACACTCAACGTAGGAGTGCCCTCGGCCCAAGAAACCACTACGATGTCAACCGCCATTTCAGTGCATACAGTACCGGTACCGGTACCCACACCAGCAGCTACCTTAGATGTTGCAGAAAATAATAATGACTCTACTCTCACTCCCCCCCAGGACAACTTTCAGTTAGTGAGAAACAATGTGCATCCCAGTACCAGTACCAGGAAGGTCATCCCGACAACATGCCAAAACCGCTTCAAAATTCTTGCTATTGACGAGGAAGAGGAAACGGAAGAAGTTCGGCTTGTGGGCGACTCCATGGTCCGTGGCCAATTAACCGAGTTCTGCGCCAGGGCACCCAGGACCAGAAAGCGATTCTGTATCCCAGGTGGCGGCGTGGATGACATTGTTGCGGCTGTGGAAGAGGTTTCCAGGCTTGCCCCCGCAAGCACTACGTACGTCATCCACGTTGGATCTAACGATGTCCAACGGACGTGGTCAGAGGAACTACTTTGCAAGTACCGGCGGCTGATCAGGTCCTTCAAGGAAAAATCTAATAGAATCTTAATTTCAGGAATTGTTCCCCGGATTGATGTAGAAAACCGATTCTACAACATAGCTACCAGTACAAATCGCCGACTAGCCAAACTCTGCAGGGAGGAGGACATCGGCTTTGTCGACACGTGGGATAATTTTTACTATGGTAAATCTTTGTTTTCAGGAGATGGTGTACATCTCAATGAAGTAGGAGCTGCACGTCTTGGTCGTCTGCTGAACGATGCAGTCAAGGATTTCCGTTCAAAAAACGGGGTCAACCGGGGATACCCAGGCAGGGTAGTGTAAGTCAAATACGAATTGAAATTCAGACAATGCACAATCGGTAACATCCAACTCTAATACTCTTAAGGTGTTTTATGTAAATGCTCGTAGCATACGCAATAAATTTTCAGATCTAGAGGAAATCGTGTTTACAGAACATTATGATATAATCGGCATTACAGAATCTTGGTTAAATACGGAAGACAGAGACTTTTTAGCCGAATATACGCTTCCTGGTTATACAATGTTTGAGAAAAGTCGGATCAATAGAAATGGAGGAGGAGTTCTGTTTTTTATAAAGGAAAGTCTTAATCGGTCGGATTAAGACTTTCCTTTATAAAAAACAGAACTCCTCCTCCATTTCTATTGATCTTGTCAAAACCTCAAATTGCGAATATAGACATATCTTACGTACTATTAAATAATAAACGAGGAACTAAAATAACACTAGCTTTAGTATACAGACCCCCAGCTCAATCAGTGCAAACTGACAGTGAAATTTATGAACAAATTGCAGAAATAACTAACATACAAGATACCGTAATTCTTGGCGATTTCAACTTACCCGTGACTAAATGGGGCGATATTCTTACTTCACACTCTGGACACGACCTCTATGCTAACTTGCAAGAGAGTTCACTTTTTCAATTTGTACAATCTCCGACCCGTGGTAATAATGTGCTTGACCTTGTACTAGCAACAAAAGAAGAATTAATAGAGAATTTTAATGTTGGTGATGAATTCAGTAACAGCGACCATCGTACGATAACTTTCATTTTAAAGTTTACTAGAAACAAATCAAATAGCAGCATTGAGAAAGTCCCTAATTTCAAAAAAGCAAATTTTCATAAACTTAAATCAAAGCTTAAAGAAACTGACTGGAGCTTTAAAGATATTTCAGACTGTCTGCTTGCTAAAAAAATTGCTAATGATAGATTAAAATCCTCACAAAATAACGAAGAACGGGTGACCGTGAAATTTGTAGAGCTACGACGCAAAGCTAAAAAGTTAATTAAGCAAAGTAAAAAGACCCTGGAGTTACATGTTGCGAATCAAAGTAAAACAAACCCGAAAGAATTCTATAGTTATATCAGAAAGTAAAAAGTAGTTACTTCAACTGTTGGACCGTTAGTCGATGAAAATGGAGAATACACCAAAGACGAAGTACAAATGAGTAATGCCCTCAATACCTTCTTTGCATCAGTTTTTACAACTGAAGACCTCAGTGATATCCCTACACCATCGCCGATTCAGACTGATAATTCAGATGTTCTAAGCAATATCACCATTACAGAGAGAGAAGTATTGAATTGTTTAGATAAACTCAAGGTAAATAAAACGCCTGGACCTGATACAATCTCGCCTAGAGTTCTAAAGGAAGCTAAGGATGAGCTCTCCAAACCACTGACATTGCTATTCAATGAATCCTTGCAGTCTGGGACTATGCCTGATCAGTGGAAGCTAGCCAACGTAACACCGATATTAAAAAAAGGTAGCAAATCCCTACCCAGTAACTATCGTCCAATTAGCTTAACCTCAATTGTATGTAAAATGCTAGAAACGGTCATAAGAGACAGACTTGTAAATCACTTAGAGGCAAATAACTTACTTAAAGATACTCAACATTGCTTTCGTAAAAAACGTTCCTGTTTAACAAACCTCTTAGACTTCTTCCACGATATCCTCAACCTTTACGATGAGAGTAAAGCTGTAGATATTATATACCTTGATTTTCAAAAGGCCTTTGACAAAGTTCCCCACAAACGTTTACTGCTAAAACTAAAAGCGCATGGAATACAAGACGGTGTGTTGCAATGGATAGAAAATTGGCTCAGCGACAGAAAGCAAAGAGTAGTCATAAACGGTAAGGCATCTAAATGGACCAATGTAAGTAGCGGGGTACCCCAGGGATCGGTACTAGGACCAATTCTCTTTCTAATTTACATCAACGACATAGATGAGGGTCTCACCTGTACAATCTCAAAATTTGCTGACGATACAAAAATTGCAAATAGCGTACTCTCGAAAGAACAAGTTGACGATATGCAACACAATCTAGATAAATTGTCATGTTGGGCTCAAATTTGGCAAATGAGTTTCAATGCGGATAAATGTAGCAAACTATTCGATGAATGGCACTCAGCTTAAGAATGTAAACAGAGAAACCGATCTGGGAGTAACAATATCGAGTAACCTAAAACCGAGTCAACAATGTTCAGAAGTTGTTAAGAAGGCAAACAAAATAATTGGCTTTATAGGCAGGTCATTTGAGCATAAACCCAAAGAAGTTATCCTAACCCTTTACAATTCCTTAGTCCGCCCTCTTCTGGAATACTGCGTTCAATCCTGGTGCCCTTATTACCAAAAAGATATAAACAAGCTAGAACGAGTTCAACGTAGAGTTACCAAAATGATACCTAGCCTAAAGAACAAACCATACGAAGAGCGTCTTAGAGAATTAAATCTATTTCCTTTAACCCAGTGCAGATTAAGAGGTGACTTAATTCAAGTGTTCAAAATCATCAAAGGCATCGACAATATGAACTGTAATAAGAACTTCTGTTATGCCCTGTTTTTCTACAGGTTTAACTTGGGTAATGTGAGTTCTGAATGACTGGGTATATAAGGCTGCATGCACAATACAAGGTATGAGGAATAGAGAACACAAAATAAACACACGGTAACACGACACAAGTTCACGTTTATTGAAGTAAATAATCAAAGAGCATAGAAAGATAATAATTCTTGCACAAAACAAATAATAGAAGGGAACTGCTAGCATTAGCGGATCTGGATGGAGCCTAGTCTCCCACTTCCAACGTTCAGGTATATTCTTCTGATCACGGGTTTAATTAGCAAGTTTGATTTTACTGGAAGACCTCAATATATTCGTGTAATTCAACTTCACTGATTTGATCTCTTACTGGCTGGTCGCGTGCCCAAGTAGCAGCTCACAGTTAGGATTAGACACGCGTATATTGTAGAACACGGAATCTCTAGTAACCTCATGGGGGTACTGATCTAAGTTTTATATTCTTATGGCAGAAATACGTAGAACACAAATCTGTGGGCGAACGTTAGATATCACTAGAGTTTTAATATCTGAATAAGGTAATTACGAGAGTCAATGTCGCCTGTTAATTAAAGAGCGCTGATACGCTTAGTACGTCCCAAATGGAATGGTTAAATATGAATTACACTGGGCAAGGTTTTAGCCACTTTATAGAAAGTTAATAAGTGAGTATCAAACTAGTACTATAACACTTAGTACTAGCAACATGAATCTTGAATAATATTTGTAGATCTGGTCCTGGTTATCTTGCTTCCGGTGATGTTGGGGGCTAACGACTGGTTCCTCGGCCGTCCAGGTGGTCCAAAATGTAGGAAGTTCTCAAGTCGGATCTCTTGACGATCGTTGCTGGCTACACACTTATATACCCACGAATTTGTGTGAAGGTTATAAGGTGCACGTTAGGACTTGTACATGGACAGATGCTTCTATTAGTCTTCTCTGCCACGGAGTCTGCCGGATCTGGAATCTCTCAACTCCGGAACAACACAAGGGCAGAGCTAGAGGTTAACTGCAGGGTAGTGACCACTGGTTGATGTGTCTAGCTTTCAACTGATTTGACTGGGGGCGGGAGCTAGATTTATAGGCTCGGTTCTGGACCCTGTAGACAGTAGGGATCTCGAGTCTTATGGACTTATTTGAGCTCTCAATAGATATGTGGACTAGGTAAGATGGTATTTACTGTTGTGGCACATGGCTATAGGAAGCCTTTATATTTTCATATAACTGAGCCTTAGTAAGAGGTACTATTTTGGCTATACTGGAAGTATTTAGTGGGGAGAGACTGGATCTACTTTGTGAGGAGGATGGGGACAGCTGTGATAGGAGCGTCTCTCTTAGATTGTTCAATCTTCCTTCTATGGTATAGCTGAGGTGCTAATTTAGTGATCAGAGTATGCAAGAAAGGTAAATGGTTTATTGTGAGTTAATAGAGGTTAGTAAAGGTGTTAGTCATGCATGGTTAGTTCATTGATAGGAAGAATTCCTGTGCTACCTGGCAATGACTCCGAAGTCAAAACAGGGGCCAGGTATACCTCCGCGGGGGTGGGGGTCTCCCTCCTCGGGTGGGCAAAAAGGGGGAGCTGGGCGTCCCCTCTCTGTGATAGTCGTCCGGCGGCTGTGGCTAGGGGCTTGCCATATCACCAGTGTTTGTAATAACCCTCTGTGTATGAGACAGATGTGGGTGTCCTTAATACCAAAACCGAAGGTGCCTTGGCTAGCTGGTTTTACTCGGCTGGTTGTTAATTGCAGGGTTTGCTGGATGTGGTGAAGACTGGGTTGCTAACTCTGCCACATTTATCTGGAAGTATGGCAATAGAAGTTAGTTACTGGCGAGGCGGCTAGCCTCGCACCGACGACCATTGGGTGCAGGGTTGTGAAGGGGTTGTAAGAGAATAGATGGCATGCAAGGGGCTAGTAAAGTTCTAATGTTGTTCTGGCCAACTAAGTGAAGGTAGGCGGGATAGGAGTATATATATAAAAGGTTGGAGAGCGTTAGCAACGGAAAATTCAAGGATCTTCCAGAGGTATGAGAGAGAGGCTAGGTCGGACAAGAGTAGAGAAGCGCGGGGTCTTCTAATGAGGGGGGAGGAGTTCAGGGGGGCTATAGGGGAATTTGACCCTAAGGTCTCTGGGCGTGGGGGCGGCATTAGGCTGCAGTTGATATTGGAGTTTGAAAAGGCAGTGAAAGTACGTTAGCCAGATGCTACCGGGAAATGCAACTATGGGGTGGTATATGAGTCTGGAAGAGATAGAATTATGTAGTCAGTACAAGGGGTTATGGATACTATTAGTTGGCCCTGGGAACTGCGTTTTCTATGAAATGTGTATACCAAACAAAGCGGCAGTTCGTAGGGGTACTTAGTTATTGTTTCGAGGTACTTATGACAGATACTGGTAACAAGGTTATCTATACAATCTCTGGTTGGGGTAAGAGGTGTATGACACGAAGCAAATTGGCGTAGTGTGGACTGTGGATACGAAGGAGGCAAGGGGAAGACGTATGACAATTGTGGAAAAGTAAATGGTAAAAGGTGAACACAATGGCGGATAAAAATACTTAACCTAAGGATTGAATACATAGATTTATGGGGCGATGGGTCTTCAGAAGCTTAGTCTGGCAAGACAAGATGTTAGGGAATGTTAATATTAATACTTAAACTAAGGATTGCATACATCGATGAACGACGACATTATAGTCGTCGTCCTAATAAGGTGATGAAACCTGGTTGATCTGTACTTGACACAATACGACACAAGGACAGTGCCGCTATGTCGTATCAATACTGGTGGCAGTTTAATATTATAGAGACACTTAGTTACTAGAGGAACAATGTAAGGGGGCGACTGAGCACGGGTTACATATATCTATACTCGTCATGGGAAATGATATACAAGGTCTAGGGACAGGCGTGGGTGTTTTAACTTCTAAGATATATAACATCTACTTCTCGGATGTAAGAACATACATAGATATAATTATGGCTGTCTGATGTGTTGGCATTGGCTCAACGTCGGGACAGGGCGTGGGTGTTTTAAATATGAATGTATATTCCTGTTCATCATCTTTGTAGTTAGGAGTGTAGGACACGAGGGGGTAGTGTACGTGAGGTGTGGAAAATGGTCAGTTTAGAAAAGGTAGGTAGGTGCGGCCTGGAGCTGCTTAGCCCTGCGGGCTTGGGCCTGTCTGAAATGGCTGGCTCGGTCAGCTGGTCCTTTCGTTCTGTGGACCTTTCTTTCAGGTGTTTCTGTGTGGTGTTCGCTCGTGGCTTCTGTGGTGGGCTTCTTGTTCTGGGGCATTTTACTTCCCTCTCCTTCATTATAGGCTCGTCCTCGAGCCTCAAGGGTGAAGTAAAAAGAAGCATAATCATGGTAGGTCATTTTAAGGGTATTTAGAAGGTTCCACCAAGCAAGAGAGCGACGGTCAGGTTTCTTTTGCAGGTCAATGTATACCTGTAAGAATGTGTCCTCTGTGTTGTGGCGGGCGGCTGCCCGGGCTTGATGTGGGCGTGGTACACGGGCCAAGTGTCCAGTGGGGTTTTTTACTTTAACCTTTCGTATGAATGGTTTGTAGCTTTCCCCCGTGGGGGTCTGAGTGAGGTGTGTGGGATTGACAGGAGGTCTGTTTAGTGTGGTGAATGGTTTACTAACCGAAAGGGGATTCACGCATGACAACAGAGCTGGGGATGAAGGGGGAATGTGAGTCTGGGTTCTATTAGGTTTTCTTGGGCAGTGTTGTAGGTTGGGAATATATAGTGAGGCAATGCGCAAGATCGGTTTAGGTAAGGTGGGTGAAGGAGGTGTGTGGGAAGGAGGGTGTGTGTGTGTTGTATGGCTTGGGTCCTTAGTGTCAGAACGGGGTGTTATTTTTGTATCGCTGTCTTTAAATCTGATGGGTCTGTTGATTATTCTACCTCTGGCGGTCCTGGTGGGAAGGTAGATGTTTGTCGTGGGACTTGAGTTGCTCGACGATGTTTTATATTGAGGGGAAGAACTTTTTATAGGTAAATGACATGTGGGGGTTTTCTCAGGGGTGACTTTGGGGGGGGGGGATTTCTTAGGGGTTGGTTGGTTGGGGGTTCGGTGAGATGAGGAGGTTGGTCGGTGTGTGGGTGGGGTGGTGGGGATCGTGGAGGGGAAAGGGGCGGATGCGGGGGGGGCTAGACGGGTGGGTAAGGAGTGTAGATTTAAGTTGGAGGGTTGGGGGTAGGGGCGTGTGTGGGGTGTGTCGTTTGATGAGGTTGGTGATTTGCTGGTGATTATTCGTCTTCTTTCCCTTTGTGGGGGAGAATTCGACGAAGAAGAAGAAGAGGAGGAGGAGGAGGAGGGGGGTAGTGGTCTGGCAGCCCTACGGAACTTGGTTAGCAGGGTGTGTTTTCTGGAGGTTTTAAAAAAAAATTGTCGTGGGCGTAAGTTGTAGTGTGAGGTTACTGAGGTAGATTGTGTGGTGCGGTTGGGTGTGTACTTGGTTTGGGGTGGGGGTGGTGGTTTTCTCACTGTGGTGCCTGGTGGAGGTATGTCAGGGCTAGACGGGAGGGTTTCTGTTGTGGGTGGAGGTTTTCGTACTTGGATAAGTTGGGGAGGAACTTGACTATCAGAAGTGAAGGAAGGTGTCCTGGTGGAAGAGGGTGTGATAGTGGGGGCTTGGGGTTTGTGGAGGTTAGTTTGGGGGGTATGTTGAGAAATGATTTGTCGGTTCGGTGCTGGAGGGCTTAGGTCCTTAGGGGTTTGTATGGGAATATTCATAGCCTGAGTGGGAGGGTGAGTAGGGATGTTTAATTTAGGGTCGGACGTGTGGGGTGGGGTAATGTCTTGTGGCTTTAGAGGTTTAAACGCTCGGACGAATCTAGTTCGGAGCGTGCGAGTCACGCCGTGATAGTCGATGGTGACTTGAAAGGCATTTGGGACTTGTATGACGGTGTAGGGCCCGACATAGCGAGGGCCTAACTTGTTGGTGATAGGGAGGTTGGCTACCATTACGGTGTCATGGATGGCGGAAGGGTTTTTGTCATCGATGTTATCAGTTTTGGTGTCTTGACAGATCTGGGCGGTATGGAGGGTGTTTTGCAGATGTTGCAATGGGTCAATTGTGGAGGTGGTGGAGGGAAGGTGAGCGTGGTGGTGGAATGGCAGTAACAGGGGGGGTACACTGTAAACACGTTCATGAGGGGAAATACCGTCTTCCCGAGGACAGGTGTTCATACCCCACTGTATCATCTTTAGTTGTGATGGCCAGTCTGAGGTGTTAAGAGCAATCATTCTTGTACGTAACTGGTTGTTGATGGTGCAATGGCTGCGTTCGCATATAGCATTTCCTTGAGGCCAGTACGGGGATGAGTGTTTAATCTTAATACCGCATTGTTGGGTGAATTGTTGCCAAACGTGTCCACTAAACTCGGGGGCATTGTCCGATAGAAGAGCAAGGGGAAGGCCGAATATAGGGAACACTTCTGTGGCAAGCAGTGTGGCGACTGTGGTGGCTGTGTGGTCTTTAACTGGGCAGGCTATTAAAATTTTTGAATATATGTCTACAAATGTGACGATATAGCGGTTGCCAGCGTAAGAAGGGAACGGGCCCATGATGTCGAGGGATAGGACTTGGAACGGTTTGTTGGCAGAAATGGTACCAGCTGGGCCTGGGGTGCGTGATCTATCCTTTCCCAATAAACACGGTTTGCAGGATTCTGTCACTCGTTGTGCAATTTTGGAGGGGTTGGGGGTCCAGTATTGGTCTGTGAAGATCTTTAACATTTTCTTTTGTCCAAGGTGTATGCCGTTTCCCTCGTGGATGGCAATCATGTAGTCGTGGGCTATGGTGGGGTCCAAGATTATGTGACCAGTGTCTGTGGCAAGTTGATCTCCCCAGCGAGTCAGTCTCCTGAAGACATTTAACGGTATCCAGGGGGGTCTGATTCGTGCTTCCCAAGATTGAATTAGGGAGGGGGCTGGGGGGGCATTCTGTCGGGGGGTGGGGGTAGATACCAATTGAGTGTTTTGTAAGGCGGCTAGGTTGGTGGGGGGGTCTTTTGGTACTGGCAAACGTGACAGGGCGTCTGCATTAGTATGGAGTTTGCCGGGACGATATTGTATGGTAAAGTCGTAGTCCTCTAGTGTCTCCCTCCAATGTACCAAAATGGCTGAGTTGGTTTCGCACCTACGCAGCCATTGTAAAGATTGATGGTCGGTAATTATTTCGAGTTTTGCGCCCAACACAAATGACCGGAAGTGGCTGAGTGCCCAAATGATCCCTAAGCACTCTCTCTTGGTGGCTGCGTAATTCTGTTGGGGTGGGGTGAGTGTGGAGCTGGCATACGCTATCACATGTTCCTTTCCATCTCTGAATTGAGCTAATACTGCACCTATGGCGTACAGAGATACGTCGGTATAAAGACGGAAAGGTTTCTGGTAGTCAGGGAAAACGACAATAGGGGCTTGGATTAGCTTTTGCTTCAAATTGTTAAACGCGAGGTCTCTTTCAGGTGTCCAGGCGAACGGGGTGTCTTTGTGGGTAAGTTGGTGGAGGGGTCTGGCTATGGTGGCAAAGTGGGGGACGAAACGTCTGTAGTATGTGGCTAAACCTAGAAACGAACGTATTCCTTTAACCGTGGTGGGTGGGGTTTGGTTTTGTATGGCTTGAAGTTTCTATGGGTCTGGCGCAATACCATGTTCAGATATCACGTGTCCGAGAAAATCTACCTTATTCCGGGCAATCACGCACTTTGAGGGTTTTAATTTCAACCCGGCGGCTCGGATTCTTTGAAGGACTTGTCTCAACCTGAGGAGGTGTTCTTCCCAGGTTGGAGAGTACACAATAATATCGTCCAGATAGGCTAGGCAGGTTTCCCAGGTTAGGCCATGTAATACCGTTTCCATCAAACGGGAGAAAGTGGCGGGTCCGTTACAGAGGCCAAAAGGTAGGACGTTAAATTCATAGTGATGGCCACCACTAGTGGAAAATGCTGTTTTCTTTTGGTCCTCGGCCTTGATAGGCACTTGCCAATACCCTGCTTGCAAGTCGAGGGTAGTGAACCATTTGGATCCGTATAGGGAGTCAAGGGAATCGTCTATTCGGGGTAAGGGCGTAGCGTCTTTAATGGTTATGTCATTTAACCTCCTGTAGTCGACGCAAAAACGGGTTGTCCCATCTTTCTTTTTGACTAAGACAACAGGGGAAGACCAGGGGCTAATGGACGGGGTGGCAATCCCGGCCTCTAACATTTCCTGGACTTGGCGTTCCTCTTCCTGACGTTGTATGGGGTTCTTTCTACGGGATGGTTGTCGTATGGGGGGCCTGTGGTGTTAATGATGTGTTGTTCTACATCAGTCTGTCCGATTTCGGTGGGTTGTTGGGCAAACACGTCACTGAATTCCAGTAGTAGGTCGTACATGCCGTTCTTTTGGTGGTCAGATAGTGTCTCAGGAAGAGGGGGCAATTGGAGGCTGGTAGGGGTGTCGTTACAATGTATGGGGAGGTCATCGAAAGTTTCGAGGTCTCCTATAATGAGACCTTTTGGTAATGTCAGGGGTTCCTCTGAGATATTTGCCACGAGAATGTGGTTGATGCGAGCGGAAATGATGGCGGGTTGTAAGAGGCAACGATGGGGGTTGGGGGACGTGTTAGTGGGGGAAAATATCATGTGGGTTTGGGGTATGGGCCGCAGGTTCACCCATTTTTGATGGTGGGGGGGAATTTGGCATTTATCCTGAACTACCGCTGGGCTAATGATGGTGGGCGATTGACTGGCGAGCAGGTGCTTGGTACTTATAAGGGGGGCAAGGTCACTTTGGTGGGGGTCACGCGTGAGGGGGGGATTAACGGCGCGTGTGAGAGGATCAGTGGGGCGCGGTGTGAGGGGGTTAGAAAACGGGATTTGTTGGAGGGACTGCGGAGGGTTGGTGGGGGGAGCGTTGTCGGTGGCAGTAACGGTTTGTTTGGAGTTTATGTGGGTTTGGTGGTTATGTTTGTCATGAGAGGGCGAGTCAAGTGTGGGGTTGTGAAGTTTTTTAGGGGTGTGGATTGTGTGGGGGTGGAAGGGAGCTACTGACGAAAAACTGTCACAAGGGGGATTGGGGTGGTGGTGGAATAGCTGGGCATTTCTGGGGGCATGGTGGGAACATGGTCGTGTCCCTCGGTCGGCACGCGTGAGGGGGGGGTTAACGGCGCATTCAGAGGGGTGAGAGGTGAGCGAGTTAGAAAACGGGATTTGCTGGGGGGACTGCGGAGGGTTGGTGGGGAAAAAGTTAGGTGTAGAACATGGGTTATTGGTGTAGGACTGGTGTATTGATGTGGGGTTGTTAACAGGACGAAGGTGGGGAATTTTTTTGGTGGCAGTAACGGTCTGGTTACAGGTTATGTGGGACTGGTGAGTTTGTTGGTCATGAGAGGGCGAGTCAAGTGTGGGGTTGTGAAATTTTCTATGGGTGTGAATTGTGTGGGGGAAAATGGAGCTACTGACGGCAAACTGTCACAAGGGAGTTGGTGTTGGTTGTGGGATAGTTGAACATTTCTGGGGGCATGGGCAAAACATTGTTGGGTATATTGGTCGGCATTTTCTCTGGAAACATGTGTACATAAACATTGGATAGAATTATGGGTACATATATCGGAGTCTGTCCTGAAAACATGGGAGGATTTATTCTGGACAGAGTTACGAGAATTGAGGGGGTTACCGAGAGGGAGTTGCTTGGACTTGTCTTCTTTTGTTTGTTGAGGCATTGTTTTACTGAATGGAGTGAGGTTTTGAGAGCACTCGGGGCAAGGGGAGGTTTTAGGAGTCACCTTAGTGCTAGCTGCAACTTGGTAACCCTGACTCAGGGTTTGTTGAGGGGGAGGTTGTTTTTTCTTTTTGGGAATGGGTTTCTGCGTGATTGGTTTGTCAGAGGCTTTGGGCTGGAATTTGTTTTTGAATGAGATCAGCCTTTGGCCGCAGTCAATCTGGGCCTGGAGTTTTTGAAGGAGGTCAAGTCCAAGGAAACCATCATATTGTTTACAGTTGGAGGAAAATACTGTGAATGTGTGATAACAACAAGCATGGGGGTCAGGAGTGGTTACTGATAGGGGTAAAGTGTCTCCTAGGAGATTTAAGTAAGTATCAGCAGCTGAGATGAGTTCTGTTTTGGTGTTTAACAAAGGGCCAAATAGTCGGGGATGTTTTTCATAGTAAGATTTGAACAAACATGACTTGGCAGCTCCCGTGTCGATTAGCAAGCGGACAGGAATGTCCTTTATTTTGGCCATGTAATAAATGGGGGCAGTGCGACTAGTTATGGCGTCCCCCGCCGAGCCCATCGTGGGCGGGGGATACTTTAAAAATCCTGGGGGTCGGTATCTACCTCCTCCAGGGTTTCTTCGGTATCGTCTGAGGTCATGATATGGGGGCTATTTCTTCCTCTTGTCCCCACTCCTCTTCATTTACAGAAATGCGAGGAGTCGAGGGGTGAGGTTTGGCAGAGTCACGAATTTGATGGAGGGCACACTGAGCATTACAGGCAGGGAAATCATAGGGGTTGATAATAACTAAGGTAGGGTTTTTACTTTGGTAGGTGTTGTAGTTGCTGTTCCGGTTGAAGATTCTGCGTGGCTGGGTCGGTTGGAACCGGGGTCTACTGGGTTGGGGCTTGCCGGAAGGGTAGGTGGGTCTGTTGTTGAAGGATGAGGCTGGGTAGGCATTCTTGGAGTTTTGGTGGTTGGTTTGCTGCGGGTGCATGGGAAACCTCTTGATTGCAGCGATTTGGGTGGGTGCTTCTGTGCGCACGGCCAAAATACGTCGGATCGTGATGAGGTATTTTTTTTATCCGACGAAATCGTGCACCCGGAAATGGTCTTTTACTGCTGAGGGCAATATCGACCAGAATTTGCTGTTCTTGTTGGATTCTGGTCAACGTGGGGAAAGAAATTTTTATGTGTTGGGCAAGCTTATTCACTGTGGCATCTACATCGCCTTCGAATTTAGTGCCTAGGATACGGGTGTGGGCCACGAAAACGCCCAACGAAGGCTTAATGGCTTCTATCACTATTGTGCGAAATTCGTCCCAGGTGAGATCAGGGTGCACTTGATAGGCAACCAGGGAAACGGCTTTTCCCAGGTGCGTTAATGTTACGGCTATTTTTTGTGCGTCCGTGGTATAAGCCATGTCAAGTAAGGGTTTCACTATGTCCATGAATATTTCGATCCCATAATTTGTTTCATCATAATGTGGGATGGAAACGTGAGGAGAGTGCGCCATGATGTTCTCGTGTTCTAGCTGTTCCAAACTTGCAATGTAATGCAACCTTTTATCTGAATCAAGAACCACCGCTGCCGCCAATGTTATGCCCTGTTTTTCTACAGGTTTAACTTGGGTAATGTGAGTTCTGAATGACTGGGTATATAAGGCTGCATGCACAATACAAGGTATGAGGAATAGAGAACACAAAATAAACACACGGTAACACGACACAAGTTCACGTTTATTGAAGTAAATAATCAAAGAGCATAGAAAGATAATAATTCTCGCAGAAAACAAATAATAGAAGGGAACTGCTAGCATTAGCGGATCTGGATGGAGCCTAGTCTCCCACTTCCAACGTTCAGGTATATTCTTCTGATCACGGGTTTAATTAGCAAGTTTGATTTTACTGGAAGACCTCAATATATTTGTGTAATTCAACTTCATTGATTTGATCTCTTACTGGCTGGTCGCGTCCCCAAGTAGCAGCTCACAGTTAGGATTAGACACGCGTATATTGTAGAACACGGAATCTCTAGTAACCTCATGGGGGTACTGATCTAAGTTTTATATTCTTATGGCAGAAATACGTAGAACACAAATCAGTGGGCGAACGTTAGATATCACTAGAGTTTTAATATCTGAATAAGGTAATTACGAGAGTCAATGTCGCCTGTTAATTAAAGAGCACTGATACGCTTAGTACGTCCCAAATGGAATGGTTAAATATGAATTACACTGGGCAAGGTTTTAGCCACTTTATAGAAAGTTAATAAGTGAGTATCAAACTAGTACTATAACACTTAGTACTAGCAACATGAATCTTGAATAATATTTGTAGATCTGGTCCTGGTTATCTTGCTTCCGGTGATGTTGGGGGCTAACGACTGGTTCCTCGGCCATCCAGGTGGTCCAAAATGTAGGAAGTTCTCAAGTCGGATCTCTTGACGATCGTTGCTGGCTACACACTTATATACCCACGAATTTGTGTGAAGGTTATAAGGTGCACGTTAGGACTTGTACATGGACAGATGCTTCTATTAGTCTTCTCTGCAACGGAGTCTGCCGGATCTGGCATCTCTCAACTCCGGAACAACACAAGGGCAGAGCTAGAGGTTAACTGCAGGGTAGTGACCACTGGTTGGTGTCTAGCTTTCAACTGATTTGACTGGGGGTGGGAGCTAGATTTATAGGCTCGGTTCTGAACCCTGTAGACAGTAGGGATCTCGAGTCTTATGGACTTATTTGAGCTCTCAATAGATATGGGGACTAGGTAAGATGGTATTTACTGTTGTGGCACATGGCTATAGGAAGCCTTTATATTTTCATATAACTGAGCCTTAGTAAGAGGTACTATTTTGGCTATACTGGAAGTATTTAGTGGGGAGAGACTGGATCTACTTTGCGAGGAGGATGGGGACAGCTGTGATAGGAGCGTCTCTCTTAGATTGTTCAATCTTCCTACTATGGTATAGCTGAGGTGCTAATTTAGTGATTAGAGTATGTAAGAAAGGTAAATGGTTTATTGTGAGTTAATAGAGGTTAGTAAAGGTGTTAGTCATGCATGGTTAGTTCATTGATAGGAAGAATTCCTGTGCTACCTGGCAATGACTCCGAAGTCAAAACAGGGGCCAGGTATACCTCCGCGGGGGTGGGGGTCTCCCTCCTCGGGTGGGCAAAAAGGGGGAGCTGGGCGCCCCCTCTCTGTGATAGTCGTCCGGCGACTGTGGCTAGGGGCTTGCCATATCACCAGTGTTTGTAATAACCCTCTGTGTATGAGACAGATGTGGGTGTCCTTAATACCAAAACCGAAGGTGCCTTGGCTAGCTGGTTTTACTCGGCTGGTTGTTAATTGCAGGGTTTGCTGGATGTGGTGGAGACTGGGTTGCTAACTCTGCCACATTTATCTGGAAGTATGGCAATAGAAGTTAGTTACTGGCGAGGCGGCTAGCCTCGCACCGACAACCATTGGGTGCAGGGTTGTGAAGGGGTTGTAAGAGAATAGATGGCATGCAAGGGGTTAGTAAAGTTCTAATGTTGTTCTGGCCTACTAAGTGAAGGTAGGCGGGATAGGAGTATATATATAAAAGGTTGGAGAGCGTTAGCAATGGAAAATTCAAGGATCTTCAAGAGGTATGAGAGAGAGGCTAGGTCAGACAAGAGTAGAGAAGCGCGGGGTCTTCTAATGAGGGGGGAGGAGTTCAGGGGGGCTATAGGGGAATTTGACCCTAAGGTCTCTGGGCGTGGGGGTGGCATTAGGCTGCAGTTGATATTGGAGTTTGAAAAGGCAGTGAAAGTACGTTAGCCAAATGCTACCGGGGAATGCAACTATGGGGTGGTATATGAGTCTGGAAGAGATAGAATTATGTAGTCAGTACGAGGGGTTATGGATACTATTAGTTGGCCCTGGGAACTGCGTTTTCTATGAATGTATATACCAAACAAAGCGGCAGTTCGTAGGGGTACTTAGTTATTGTTTCGAGGTACTTATGACAGATACTGGTAACAAGGTTATCTATACAATCTCTGGTTGGGGTAAGAGGTGTATGACACGAAGCAAATTGGCGTAGTGTGGACTGTGGATACGAAGGAGGCAAGTGGAAGACGTATGACAATTGTGGAAAAGTAAATGGAAAAAGGTGAACACAATGGCGGATAAAAATACTTAACCTAAGGATTGAATACATAGATTTATGCGGCGATGGGTCTTCAGAAGCTTAGTCTGGCAAGACAAGATGTTAGGGAATGTTAATATTAATACTTAAACTAAGGATTGCATACATCGATGAACGACGAAATTATAGTCGTCGTCCTAATAAGGTGATGAAACCTGGTTGATCTGTACTTGGCACAATACGACACAAGGAAAGTGCCGCTATGTCGTATCAATACTGGTGGCAGTTTAATATTATAGAGACACTTAGTTACTAGAGGAACAATGTAAGGGGGCGACTGAGCACGGGTTACATATATCTATACTCATCATGGGAAATGATATACAAGGTCTAGGGACAGGCGTGGGTGTTTTAACTTCTAAGATATATAACATCTACTTCTCGGATGTAAGAACATACATAGATATAATTATGGCTGTCTGATGTGTTGGCATTGGCTCAACGTCGGGACAGGGCATGGGTGTTTTAAATATGAATGTATATTCCTGTTCATCATCTTTGTAGTTAGGAGTGTAGGACACGAGGGGGGTAGTGTACGTGAGGTGTGGAAAATGGTCAGTTTAGAAAAGGTAGGTAGGTGCGGCCTGGAGCTCCTTAGCCCTGCGGGGTTGGGCCTGTCTGAAATGGCTGGCTCGGTCAGCTGGTCCTTTCGTTCTGTGGACCTTTCTTTCAGGTGTTTCTGTGTGGTGTTCGCTCGTGGCTTCTGTGGTGGGCTTCTTGTTATGGGGCATTTTAACTTCACTATCGACCAATCTAATTACACGCGGGGAAACGGTTGCAAAATTATTGGTAAATCTTTGAACTCACACGAATCTAAGAATTTCTTCTTCAATCGAGTTGTCAACTTGTGGAATGGGCTTCCCCAAGACGTTATAGACTGCAGCACCGTTGATTCATTTAAACTCCGCTTAGACAAATATCTCGCATCAAACCCGCGACTGACTGCGTTTGTAAATGAATAACTTTATTTTATCTCCTCAGTTACTAACCCATCTGTCCCCTACTAACTTCCTAATCCTGCCACGGACATTAGTTCCAGGGCAGTAGTTCCCTTTCCAATGTTCCCTTACCCACTCTAAACCACTGTTTGGAAACTTGATCCTCAGTGTTTTGGAGGACAAGCAGCCTAGAAGGGTCACTAGATCTGTTGTTGCTTGATTTCCTTTGTACATACTTACACACACACCCTCTCTCTCTCTTATACATACTTACACACACACCCACTCTCTCTTCCACATACTTACACACACACCCTCTCTATCTTACACACACACCCTCTCTCTTACACATACTTACACACACACACCCTCTCTCTTACACATACTTACACACACACACCCTCTCTCTCTCTTACACACACACACACCCTCTCTCTCGTACACATACTTACACACACCCTCTCTCTCTCTTATACATACTTACACACACACCCTCTCTCTCTTACACATACTTACACACACACCCTCTCTCTCTTACACATACTTACACACACACCCTCTCTCTTACACATACTTACATACACACACTCTCCTCTCTCTTACACATACTTACGCACACACACCCTCTCTCTCTCTCACACACACACACACACACCCTCTCTCTCGTACACATAATTACACACACACACCCTCTCTCTCTTACACATACTTACACACATACACCCTCTCTCTTACACATACTTACACACACCCACACCCTCTCTCTCTTACACATACTTACACACACCCTCTCTCTCTCTTATACATACTTACACACACACCCTCTCTCTCTCTTCCACATACTTACACACACACCCTCTCTCTCTCTTCCACATACTTACACACACACCCTCTCTCTTTCTTACACATACTTATACACACACCCTTCAATCGAGTTGTCAACTTATGGAATGGGCTTCCCCGAGATGTTATAGACTGCAGCACCGTTGATTCATTTAAACTTCGCCTAGACAAATATCTCGCATCAAACCCGCGACTGACTGCGTTTGTAAATGAATAACTTTATTTTATCCTCCCCTCAGTTACTAACCAATCTGTCCCCTACTAACTTCCTAATCCTGCCACGGACATTAGTTCCAGAGCAGTAGTTCCCTTTCCAATGTTCCCTTACCCACTCTAAACCACTGTTTGGATACATGATCCTCAGTGTTTTGGAGGACAAGCAGCCTAGAAGGGTCACTA
The DNA here is from genome assembly GCA_032716605.1 of Paralithodes platypus. Lineage (NCBI taxonomy): Eukaryota > Metazoa > Arthropoda > Malacostraca > Decapoda > Lithodidae > Paralithodes > Paralithodes platypus. The sequence goes on along the minus strand of CM064511.1, from coordinate 20,317,116 downwards.
GACCTGTTGTTGCTTGATTTCCTTTGTACTCCTTTGTACTCTCTCTCTCTCTTACACATACAAACACTCTCTCTCTTACAATACTTACACACACCCTCTCTCTCTCTCTTCCACATACACACACACCCTCTCTCTCTCTTATACATATTTACACACACACCCTCTCTCTCTCTTACACATACTTACACACACCCACCCTCTCTCTCTCTTACACATACTTAAACACACACCCTCTCTCTCTCTCTTACACACTTACACTAACCCTCTCTCTTACACATACCCACACACACACCCTCTCTCTTACACATACACACACACACCCTCTCTCTTACTCATACACACCCTCTCTCTTACACATACACACACACATCCTCTCTCTTATACATACACACACACATCCTCTCTCCACACGTACCGCGACCCCCCACCCCCCCCCCCATCCTCTCACTCTCTTTCTGTCTCTCTCTCTTCTACAATCCACATACATACACACACACACATCCTCTCTCTTCTTCTCTCACACACAAACACACACGTATCCCCCTCCTCTCTCTCTCTCCCTCTCTTTTACACATTTACACATTCTTGGAGCCACTTCATCTCCCCACAATCTCCACAATCTTGGGTGATTTCCATTTTCATTTGGTTGCTCTCTCTCTCTCTCTCTCTCTCTCTCTCTCTCTCTCTCTCTCCAGTTGTCTGTCTTGAAACATTTAGGAAACACGCAAACCTTACTATCCTTGTGTGTGGGTGTATGTGGGTGTATATATATATATATGTGTTGGTGTCTTTGTGTGAATGTACAATAGTAAGAACAAACCTTAATATTATGTAAAACTCTTTCCATTACGTCACAGTAACGGGATGTAATTCATTGTGGTGCTTGGATTACTAAGCGGATTTAACAGTACAGGATTTTCTGAGAACGGCATTTTTGTGTTTGAATTGCGAGTTATGAGTATAGCGGCGAAAAAAACAAGCATAGACGTTTTCTATATTCATGGATAACTCAATTAGTCTACGATAGATAACTCGCTCATATATTTATATATTTATATTATATATATTATATATTATATATATTTATATAAGCACGAGTGCCTGTTGATCGCAAGGTCCAGGGTTCGAATCCCGGGTGGGTTGTGTGAGTTTTTTCTCAAGTGGTCATTACTTGATTTAAAGGTTAGATGACAGCCAGGTTTCTTCATTATATTCTGGCTACTAATTACGATTTTATGAAGCTTAGGAAGGATCTTAACCCTCTCACGTTCTTGACGCAATTTTGAGCCTATTAGGGATACTTTAAAGCCTTTATTACCATCAGGGTTATTTAGAAAGCTTTAGTTTAGTTACTTTAACCTCTGCAGTTGTCTTTGAGTTAACTGTGGGCAGAAAACTAATTTTGGAGAGGTAATTATCAGTGGTGGGCGCGCTCCGGTGGGACCGGTAATGCGGCAGCGCTCCGCGCTCCTCAGACATAAGGTAATGCGGCAGCGCTCACGCGCTCCTTTGGTCAGCCGACCCGATGCGCTTCCCGCTCTGCGCTCCTGCGCTCCGCGCTCCCAAAAATAGGTATATAATAAAAACAAGTAAAAAACAGCTTCTAGAAGTTGTT